>JARFIW010000485.1:0-600000 GCA_036346225.1 Platerodrilus igneus | reverse complement strand
TTTGTAAAGGTATTTTTGAAAAGTGCATTGTGTATTCAATCATTTTAGTGTGAGATTTTGTAGCTGTAAGATTTAATTAATTGAAATATTCATTTGGGAAATTACTTATAACGAAGTGCAATTTACACGCATTTTGTTTAAAGGTATATTTTTTTTAAAAAGTATTCACAGTAGAGAGAAATTGGCGACTGCATAATATTTGCATTACTTAAAGAACCAACTTATAAAACGGGCATCTCTTATATTATAAGTATACGCGACACGTGACTGCAATCATCAGAAGTGTAAAATTTGTGGTTTGAATTTTATTGACTTGCTGTCTGAGTACTACCTTGAACTTGAAATTGAACTCTTTGCATGCAGTTCTTTTAAATTATAATGTAAACTGCACCTAGTACTTATTATGAACATTTAAGACAAACACACTGAGGAGTCTGGTTAAACCTGGCCACAAATAATTTCATTGAAAAAATTAATTTCACGAAATACAATAAAAGTATGAGATCTCTTTGGAATTTTGTTGCCAAAAATAACTTCCAGGAACGATTTTGAGGTATTAGTTAACATTGCATAAGATGTTGCATTATTCGAAGGTGAAGGTTGGTAAATACTGACAAACCAACCTTTTGCTCATGCCTGATTTCCGGAGAAGTTTTGTAGATCTGAGACTGGTTTGAAATCTAGCGTGTGATCTAGAACATTGCAAAGTTACATGGTCTTTGATAACTGAAACATCAACAAGTCCAGAATTTGTTATGCACAGCCTTGGTCCCAAAAAATCTAGCCGGTAATCCACAGAAAACGGTGGAATACCCCGCTAAAAATTCTGTGAAACCATCGACCGTACTAACAAGAATGATTGCCAACTGAGTGGGATGGCTGGTGTGTTTGCAGAAGGATCTGGAATGCTGCCGTGTGTCGTGTGTCGTGTATGAAATACATCTCAATCGGGAAGTATATTGGACGCCACGCCTCCTAATCTCGGAATATGATTTCTAGTGAAAACCCGAGAAGGAATATTAGGAGGAATCCAAAACCTGAGATCAGGAACGTGTTTCTGTACTAAAATTTGACACGAGGAATAATAGAGTACACTAATGCTAAAATCAACTTTAATAAATGTTAACAGTGAAGACACTAACGTACCTACTTAAAAGCTGCTAGCTAAAAAGGTTTCTAAAAAATTAATTATTATTTCCTGAATATTAATCACGCCCAGGTAATTGCAATATATTTTATTATAACAAACTGAAACTGTTATCTTCACATTAGTTGTGAAAAATACCGATATAGGGCAATTATGTTTTCAATAAAAGTATACATAAACATTTTTAAGTAAAAATTAAAAATCAAACATATCACAAATTACTTAACGGAAAACGTTTAGTGCAAACAAAATTACTATCTAAATTCTTAACCTAATAACAAGTACGTACTGTGGGTACGTTTATAAATTTTATACAGTAAAATAGGAAAAAATATTCATTCATTTACGGCTACTGTAGGTTATGGTTTTAGAAATTTACTCATAAATATCAGATGAGTAATCCTTGACTCTAGATAACTCTAACACTACCAAAAGTCGTTATTTTCTTAATTTAATTTATTTTAACCCAGTGTTACTGGAATTTCGAAAAACTAGCGCTTTTGAGTCAACATGAAGTTGTCGATTTGACAGCAACCAAGATGCCCCTAACCGGGTAAGATATCCTCCGAACTTTATTGATTAGTTGCAATCACCTCGATATCTTTTCTTTAAGGTTACCTAACCTACATAAGTTACATGTTATTTGTTTGGATAGTATAGACAAAGTGCTTAACCAAAAAGCCTTGCCTCCATAAAAAGTATCACGATGTCTTCGATAAAATTTGGAGAAGTTAATTAAGACAGCAATTTAAAACCACTTAAGTTGTTTTTCTTTATCTAACACATGTAATATTATCTTATTCGAAACTTTAACTAAGCTCAGAGGAAGGGGCTTTTCATTTCTTGAATCAGCATTATTTTGCATGCGAACTTGTTCGTCCGATTTGAAAAATTCGTACGAACTTAAAGTCTTCAGAAAGATCTTACGTCACTAAAAAAATACAGAGAATCTGAAAAAATATTGTTTAGCAACAACAATTTTTTTTTTGAGTTTTAAATGAGCTATAACTCGGTAAACTAGTCCGATTTTAAGAATTCCAAAAATTTTTAATTCCACACAAAAATCTAGATTAAATAAACGTAATAGATTTTTAAAAGAGTCTCGGGGGTAACTAGATAATTTGAACGTGCAAAAAATGTCGGAATTTTAGGCATGAAAAGGTTAAAACTCGGTCCTGATTAAGCCGACTGAAAAAATTCTTCTAAATTCAAAATTTCCAGGAAATTCCCGATTATAAAATTTCTAAGGTTGTTGAAAAAGTCGTCGAAGGCTTTGATAATTTGTAACGTTCCTCTGAAATGTTTATAATCATATTTCATTTTAATAGTTTCTGTGTTGGTAAATCTCTCCAACAGAGTTGTTATTTCCTTTAAGAAATATAATTTTTAGGTTACATGCATTTTTGATCTAAGAAAGGCTTATTTTGTATCTTACATTGTTCATACTCAGAGGTTTTAAAATTCATTATGGTGGTTTTTAAGGTTAAGAAAAATAGCATGGTTATTTTGTACTTTGATTTATTACAGTTTTATGATTAATTTGTTTTCATTAATAAAGTATAACGCTAACGCTTATGACCTCGTCGTTTTAGCACGGAGGAATTTAACAGTCCTAAACCTCACCCACAACTACGCGGCTCAAGTCTTATGTATGAAAACCACATGCCTGGTCTGATGAGCTGGAATAGAATAAATTGGTTACTATCTATATAATTTATGAACATCAATCTGTGTGGTGTTTTTTTTTGCCTATTGCCCTATGAATTTTGAAACATTAGGCAAAGTCCTTGGAGTTATTTGTTGCAAACAGCTTTTAGTTTTAATTTTTCCTATACCGAGCCTTTTTATTATGTTGTTGTGAGTGGCGTAACACTGTTTCTGAGATGGATTTACTTACAAGATGTGTGGTATGATCAAGAAAGTGGTTGTGATGGTCTTTTGATTTGGGCGGTATATGCTTGAATTAAAGTTCACTATATGTGTACTCGTGGCGGCGGTTAGTGGTGCTTGGGGCATAAATGTGGCCACAGTTACGATGTTTTAAGTAAGTGATGGTCTGACCAACACTGATTCTTGAAAATTTTGATTTTATTTCCGTCATGTCTGGTGTATTTTTTAGCGCAATCACTTGAACATGTTTTACTGATTTTTAATTTGGATATGGACGTCTAAGAAAATTGTGCAGTAGCTTAATTAAAGCCATCCGGTCTTTTGTTAAAGGTGCAGAACAAGTTATTCCTAATTATATATTTTTGAAGTTAGTCGAAGAGCAGTAACTTATATTTTACCAGTAATAACGTGTACACGTGTCGTTTATGTCACATGCCATTCGATACAGGATTGTTTAGTTTAGACCAAGAATATAAATTAATTCTATAAGGGATGAAGTACTAGTATAGTACGCGAAAGGAGGTATGTTTTGTTAATTGCTGTGTACGTTCAAAGAAAGACACGTCTTATCACATGTTTTGTTTTACTAATAATTTAGGAAAAGATTTTGGCCTGGCAATTTTGTAAAAATTGCTCGCTATAATTTTCAATAAGGGTGTCCTCGAATTAGTGCATTGTTCAAAATCATTGCTACTCAATGCTCATTATACTCTGGCTGTACAGTGAATGCTCTGTTTTGAATATCACTCAAGCAGTGATAAATAAATCACGTGATTCTGTACTAATACGACCCCTATAATGTTGCAATTTGGGACGAAAACGGCCATGATAACCTACTGATATTCTAAAGGTAGGACATCTAGGGCTATGAATTGAATTTTTAGTTAGCGCTATTTTATTTGCCCATGTGGGAAATAATATGGATTGTTCGTCATTAAGCAAGATGAGAGTGACATTAAATCCTGTTCAGCAAGAGCGTCGGTTTTGGTTAAAGATCAAAACAGTCAAACAAATTGACGCCTGAAAAATGTATTCTGCAGACTTACAAAACGTTTACCAAAACCCATACATCCTCTGGTCTATAACGATTGTTTCGGAAAAATCCTATAAAAATAGTAAAGAATAACTAAGACTACTAAAATTAGATTTTGTATAAAATTCGTGTCTATACAACTTTGAATTGAGCTCATCAGATGAAAAGAGCTAAAAAAAGTTCTTGTTTATAAAGCACTTACTTTTTCTTTATAAATTATTCAATTAGAAATACGTCAGAAGCATCTGGAAGTTTATCAAACATTTTTCAGGCTCAAGAACTTCATCATAATTGATGAATTTAAATTAAATTTCTAACCATTATACAAGTTGTTAGAAAAAAACAAATTTCAGACTTTGCTTAACGCTTTTCTTATTTTGGAAAAACGTATATAAAATTCGATGTAAATTAAAGATGAAATAATGTTTCAAAGCGCATGGAGATTTTTCTCGATTACATACTTTCTAAAACCGAATCATAAAATTTGAAGTCTTTTTTAAAATAAGTTTTGAATTAAATAAACTTGTAATACTTTGATGTTGTTAAAACAGTTGCCTTTTAAATTTGCTTAATTTACTTCTTAGTATTCTTCTTAGTCACAACGCAAAAATTTCTATGTACATCACACAGAAAAATTATTATAATTCGATCTAAAATTAAGGGGTTTTGGTAACAAAGAAATAAATAACAGTCTATAGCAAAATATCTTACTAAAAAAAACGCCATATTGATCTATAAGAACTAAATCCCAACTCAGAGCAGTTTATCATAGAAGAGTAAATTTTTATTAAAAATGCTTGGTATATGTAAGTACGCGTTATATTATTTAAATGGATGGGCATTCTATGCATATCTTTCATTCATTTGTCAAGAGAAATTATTAATAAGATAGGCGCATTTAATCAAACTGACAATTGCATCAATGTTGAAAAGTCATGCAATTTTTAATATTATGAGGAGTCTTAAGTGCTTAATATAAAAGTACTATAAGCAAATAGTCACGTAGACGGTAGTTAATTCTTTTATAAAACCAACAATTGCAACGATAATGGCAATACCAAAATAAATTTGTCATTTACTTAGACAAACATTCGGTGTGATTACAAATTAATAGAAAATTAAAATTACTAGAATTTACATATGATAATGACATCGATCTAGGATTAATCAAAGCACTCAACGAATTGAGTCTTTTTGTTATGAACGGGGAAGTTTTGGGTTTGCCATGGTGTACGTGCCCCTTAGCAAGTATAATACTTGGCTTATGAAGAAATTTCCTACAATAAGTGGTTTTATAATCTGAATTAATTGCTATATACGAAAGTAGCGTTACTTTGAAAGTGATTGCTACATCTTTTTGTAAACCAGTAAAGACTATTTATAATAAATAAGTGCTACAAAATACGTACAAGCATTAATATTATAATTAAAGGTGTTGTGAGTATGATTTCGCCGATTTTATAATCGGTTTCAATCGAGGCTCAAATTATTTTTTCGATTACTAGTTTTTTATAAATTCACTCATAGCTTTCACTGAATCATTTCAAACTTAAGAGCTAATATTTGCCTTAACCAATTTGGTTTGATTCTGCTGCAATAGAATTCGGTACGAATTGGGTCTTGATTAAGACTCGGTATTAACTTTGAGTAATTTGTTCAAGTACCAATCCTTGAGACAGACGTCTGTGTTCTAAGCATAAAAGCGTCGGGAGGCTGTTTACCGGAATTAACTCTAGACTTTCGAAATCAAATCAGATTAGCTTTTAAGTTTTGTGTTTTTGTAAAGGTATTTTGAAAAGTGCATTGTGTATTCAATCATTTTAGTGTGAGATTTTGTAGCTGTAAGATTTAATTAATTGAAATATTCATTTGGGAAATTACTTATAACGAAGTGCAATTTACACGCATTTTGTTTAAAGGTATATTTTTTTTTTAAAAAGTATTCACAGTAGAGAGAAATTGGCGACTGCATAATATTTGCATTACTTAAAGAACCAACTTATAAAACGGGCATCTCTTATATTATAAGTATACGCGACACGTGACTGCAATCATCAGAAGTGTAAAATTTGTGGTTTGAATTTTATTGACTTGCTGTCTGAGTACTACCTTGAACTTGAAATTGAACTCTTTGCATGCAGTTCTTTTAAATTATAATGTAAACTGCACCTAGTACTTATTATGAACATTTAAGACAAACACACTGAGGAGTCTGGTTAAACCTGGCCACAAATAATTTCATTGAAAAAAATTAATTTCACGAAATACAATAAAAGTATGAGATCTCTTTGGAATTTTGTTGCCAAAAATAACTTCCAGGAACGATTTTGAGGTATTAGTTAACATTGCATAAGATGTTGCATTATTCGAAGGTGAAGGTTGGTAAATACTGACAAACCAACCTTTGCTCATGCCTGATTTCCGGAGAAGTTTTGTAGATCTGAGACTGGTTTGAAATCTAGCGTGTGATCTAGAACATTGCAAAGTTACATGGTCTTTGATAACTGAAACATCAACAAGTCCAGAATTTGTTATGCACAGCCTTGGTCCCAAAAAATCTAGCCGGTAATCCACAGAAAACGGTGGAATACCCCGCTAAAAATTCTGTGAAACCATCGACCGTACTAACAAGAATGATTGCCAACTGAGTGGGATGGCTGGTGTGTTTGCAGAAGGATCTGGAATGCTGCCGTGTGTCGTGTCGTGATGAAATACATCTCAATCGGAAGTATATTGGACGCCACGCCTCCTAATCTCGGAATATGATTTCTAGTGAAAACCCGAGAAGGAATATTAGGAGGAATCCAAAACCTGAGATCAGGAACGTGTTTCTGTACTAAAATTTGACACGAGGAATAATAGAGTACACTAATGCTAAAATCAACTTTAATAAATGTTAACAGTGAAGACACTAACGTACCTACTTAAAAGCTGCTAGCTAAAAAGGTTTCTAAAAAATTAATTATTATTTCCTGAATATTAATCACGCCCAGGTAATTGCAATATATTTTATTATAACAAACTGAAACTGTTATCTTCACATTAGTTGTGAAAAATACCGATATAGGGCAATTATGTTTTCAATAAAAGTATACATAAACATTTTTAAGTAAAATTAAAAATCAAACATATCACAAATTACTTAACGGAAAACGTTTAGTGCAAACAAAATTACTATCTAAATTCTTAACCTAATAACAAGTACGTACTGTGGGTACGTTTATAAATTTTATACAGTAAAATAGGAAAAAATATTCATTCATTTACAGCTACTGTAGGTTATGGTTTTAGAAATTTACTCATAAATATCAGATGAGTAATCCTTGACTCTAGATAACTCTAACACTACCAAAAGTCGTTATTTTCTTAATTTAATTTATTTTAACCCAGTGTTACTGGAATTTCGAAAACTAGCGCTTTTGAGTCAACATGAAGTTGTCGATTTGACAGCAACCAAGATGCCCCTAACCGGGTAAGATATACTCCGAACTTTATTGATTAGTTGCAATCACCTCGATATCTTTTCTTTAAGGTTACCTAACCTACATAAGTTACATGTTATTTGTTTGGATAGTATAGACAAAGTGCTTAACCAAAAGCCTTGCCTCCATAAAAGTATCACGATGTCTTCGATAAAATTTGGAGAAGTTAATTAAGACAGCAATTTAAAACCACTTAAGTTGTTTTTCTTTATCTAACACATGTAATATTATCTTATTCGAAACTTTAACTAAGCTCAGAGGAAGGGCTTTTCATTTCTTGAATCAGCATTATTTTGCATGCAACTTGTTCGTCCGATTTGAAAAATTCGTACGAACTTAAAGTCTTCAGAAAGATCTTACGTCACTAAAAAATACAGAGAATCTGAAAAATATTGTTTAGCAACAACAATTTTTTTTGAGTTTTAAATGAGCTATAACTCGGTAAACTAGTCCGATTTTAAGAATTCCAAAATTTTTAATTCCACACAAAATCTAGATTAAATAAACGTAATAGATTTTAAAAGAGTCTCGGGGTAACTAGATAATTTGAACGTGCAAAAAATGTCGGAATTTTGGGCATGAAAAGGTTAAAACTCGGTCCTGATTAAGCCGACTGAAAAAATTCTTCTAAATTCAAAATTTCCAGGAAATTCCCGATTATAAAATTTCTAAGGTTGTTGAAAAAGTCGTCGAAGGCTTTGATAATTTGTAACATTCCTCTGAAATGTTTATAATCATATTTCATTTTAATAGTTTCTGTGTTGGTAAATCTCTCCAACAGAGTTGTTATTTCCTTTAAGAAATATAATTTTTAGGTTACATGCATTTTTGATCTAAGAAAGGCTTATTTTGTATCTTACATTGTTCATACTCAGAGGTTTTAAAATTCATTATGGTGGTTTTTAAGGTTAAGAAAATAGCATGGTTATTTTGTACTTTGATTTATTACAGTTTTATGATTAATTTGTTTTCATTAATAAAGTATAACGCTAACGCTTATGACCTCGTCGTTTTAGCACGGAGGAATTTAACAGTCCTAAACCTCACCCACAACTACGCGGCTCAAGTTTTATGTATGAAAACCACATGCCTGGTCTGATGAGCTGGAATAGAATAAATTGGTTACTATCTATATAATTTATGAACATCAATCTGTGTGGTGTTTTTTTTTTGCCTATTGCCCTATGAATTTTGAAACATTAGGCAAAGTCCTTGGAGTTATTTGTTGCAAACAGCTTTTAGTTTTAATTTTTCCTATACCGAGCCTTTTTATTATGTTGTTGTGAGTGGCGTAACACTGTTTCTGAGATGGATTTACTTACAAGATGTGTGGTATGATCAAGAAAGTGGTTGTGATGGTCTTTTGATTTGGGCGGTATATGCTTGAATTAGAGTTCACTATATGTGTACTCGTGGCGGCGGTTAGTGGTGCTTGGGGCATAAATGTGGCCACAGTTACGATGTTTTAAGTAAGTGATGGTCTGACCAACACTGATTCTTGAAAATTTTTGATTTTATTTCCGTCATGTCTGGTGTATTTTTTAGCGCAATCACTTGAACATGTTTTACTGATTTTTAATTTGGATATGGACGTCTAAGAAAATTGTGCAGTAGCTTAATTAAAGCCATCCGGTCTTTTGTTAAAGGTGCAGAACAAGTTATTCCTAATTATATATTTTTGAAGTTAGTCGAAGAGCAGTAACTTATATTTTACCAGTAATAACGTGTACACGTGTCGTTTATGTCACATGCCATTCGATACAGGATTGTTTAGTTTAGACCAAGAATATAAATTAATTCTATAAGGGATGAAGTACTAGTATAGTACGCGAAAGGAGGTATGTTTTGTTAATTGCTGTGTACGTTCAAAGAAAGACACGTCTTATCACATGTTTTGTTTTACTAATAATTTAGGAAAAGATTTTGGCCTGGCAATTTTGTAAAAATTGCTCGCTATAATTTTCAATAAGGGTGTCCTCGAATTAGTGCATTGTTCAAAATCATTGCTACTCAATGCTCATTATACTCTGGCTGTACAGTGAATGCTCTGTTTTGAATATCACTCAAGCAGTGATAAATAAATCACGTGATTCTGTACTAATACGACCCCTATAATGTTGCAATTTGGGACGAAAACGGCCATGATAACCTACTGATATTCTAAAGGTAGGACATCTAGGGCTATGAATTGAATTTTTAGTTAGCGCTATTTTATTTGCCCATGTGGGAAATAATATGGATTGTTCGTCATTAAGCAAGATGAGAGTGACATTAAATCCTGTTCAGCAAGAGCGTCGGTTTTGGTTAAAGATCAAAACAGTCAAACAAATTGACGCCTGAAAAAAATGTATTCTGCAGACTTACAAAACGTTTACCAAAACCCATACATCCTCTGGTCTATAACGATTGTTTCGGAAAAATCCTATAAAAATAGTAAAGAATAACTAAGACTACTAAAATTAGATTTTGTATAAAATTGTGTCTATACAACTTTGAATTGAGCTCATCAGATGAAAAGAGCTAAAAAAAGTTCTTGTTTATAAAGCACTTACTTTTTCTTTATAAATTATTCAATTAGAAATACGTCAGAAGCATCTGGAAGTTTATCAAACATTTTTCAGGCTCAAGAACTTCATCATAATTGATGAATTTAAATTAAATTTCTAACCATTATACAAGTTGTTAGAAAAAAAACAAATTTCAGGCTTTGCTTAACGCTTTTCTTATTTTGAAAAAACGTATATAAAATTCGATGTAAATTAAAGATGAAATATTGTTTCAAAGAGCCTGGAGATTTTTCTCGATTACATACTTTCTAAACCCGAATCATAAAATTTGAAGTCATTTTTTAAAATAAGTTTTGAATTAAACAAACTTGTAATACTTTGATGTTGTTAAAACAGTTGCCTTTTAAATTTGCTTAATTTACTTCTTAGTATTCTTCTTAGTCACAACGCAAGAATTTCTATGTACATTATACAGAAAAATTATTATAATTCGATCTAAAATTAAGGGGTTTTGGTAACAAAGAAATAAATAACAGTCTATAGCAAAATATCTTACTAAAAAAAAACGCCATATTGATCTATAAGAACTAAATCCCAACTCAGAGCAGTTTATCATAGAAGAGTAAATTTTTATTAAAAATGCTTGGTATATGTAAGTACGCGTTATATTATTTAAATGGATGGGCATTTTATGCATATCTTTCATTCATTTGTCAAGAGAAATTATTAATAAGATAGGCGCATTTAATCAAACTGACAATTGCATCAATGTTGAAAAGTTATGCAATTTTTAATATTATGAAGAGTCGTAAGTTCTTAATATAAAAGTACTACAAGCAAATAGTCACGTAGACGCTAGTTATTTCTTCTATAAAACCAACATTTGCAACGATAATGGCAATACCAAAATAAATTTGTCATTTACTTAGACAAACATTTGGTGTGATTACAAATTAATAAAAAATTTAAGAATTTACATATGGTAATGACATCGATCTAGGATTAATCAAAGCGCTCAACGAATTGAGTCTTTTTGTTATGGAAGGAGGAGTTTTGGGTTTGCCATGGTGTACGTGCCCCTCAGCAAGGATAAACTTGGCTTATAAAGAAATTTCCTAAAATAAGTGGTTTTATAATCTGAATTAATTGCTATATACGAAAGTAGAGTTACTTTTAAAGTAATTGCTACATCTTTCTGCGAACCAGTAAAGATTATTTAAAATAAATGAGTGCTACAAACAACGTACAAGCATTAATATTATAATTAAAGGTGTTGTGAGTATGATTTCGCCGATTTCATAATCGGTTTCAATCGGTGGCTCAAATTATTTCTTCGATTATTAGTTCTTTTATAAATTCACGCACAGCTTAACTGAATCATTTCAAACGTTAAAGTTAATATTAGCCTTAACCAATTTAGTATGATTCTGCTGCAAGAGAATTCGGTACGAATTGGGTCTTGATTAAAACCTTGTGTTAACTTTGAGCAATTTTGTTCGAGTACCAATTCTTGAGACGGACGTCTGTGTTCTAAGCTTAGAAGCGTTGGAAGGCTGTTTACCTAAGACTCTCCTTAAATCAAGTCAGACTAGCTTTTGACTTTTGTGTTTTTCTGTAAAGTACCTTTAAATAAAGTATGGTATGCTTAATAATTTTAGTGTAAAATTTTGGTGCTGTAAGATTTAATTAATTCATCTATTTGGGAAAATATTTATAACGAAGGGTAATTTACACGCATTTTGCTTAAAGTTATATTTTTTTAAAGAAGTAATCACGGTGGCGAGAGTATTCTGACCCTGAAAGGCCAATGTGAGTATATGCTTATTGTAAGTTGAAGCATTAGTAAATTTTTGATAATTTTTACGTGATTTACTTTGCACTAATTTTCATTTTTATGTTATTGTTATCTGTAAATATTTGCACTCTAAAAAATTTTATTCTAGCGGGAGAGCGTTTATGTTCTATCCACTGAAATAGCTGAGAATATGATTTCTTTTGTTTATATAAGAGATTTTGCGCCTAATGTATAAGGAAGTTACTTTAAAATAACAGTAGAAATTCTGCGTTCAATTTGTGGGGAACTTCAACTTTCGGTGTCACAGCAACGACTTTTCTTATTTAGATAAGAAATTCTATGTCTGTTGCACATGGAACTTTACTTCAAAATCACAACAGAAAATTGACCCCCAATTTCCAGGAATTCCTCAACTTCCGACATCATAGCAACCAATTTTCTGCTGTGATATTGGACGTTGAAAATCCAACAAAGTAGACGCAAGTGTTCTACTGCGATATCAAAGTGACTCCCTATACAACATGCGCAAAGCAATTTACATGCGTTAGGTGTAAAGATTTATTTTTAAAGAAGCAGTTAAGAAGGAGAGAGTACTTTGACCCTGAAAGATCAGTGTAAATAAATGTCAAGCGTAAGTTGGTACTGTGACAAACCTTTTGAAATTTTTATGTGATTTGCATTGCACTAATTCTTCTCTTATTCATATTATCTGTAAATACTTATACTCTAAAAAATTTTAGTGAGGTTTATATATTGAAGTAGGTGAGCGTGTGCGTTCTACACACTGAAATGTCGAGAAAGTGGTTTCCTTTATTTAAATAGGAGATTATGCGTGTGTTGGAGAGAAATGTTACAACAAAGGTTGCAGTAAAACTAAATGGGCGCCCAATTTGTAGGGATGCTTAATTACAGATATTAGAGAATATATATATTGCTGTGATATTTTAAAATCGAGCCTCACAAATTGGGCGCCATGAACTGCTGTGATATACTCCTTTGAATGCGGGAACTGGGTCCTTTCAACAAAAAAATTCTAGTCCCACCGATTGGGCGTCATAAACTGCTGTGATCCTGTCTTCGCCTCAGCTGCTCACCTAATTTTATAAACCTCCTCATTCATAAAATTAAACAACACATTCCTACCACAAACATCCACGTTAACTCTATTTACATCAATATTCAGAATACATTAAATTTTCAAATTAAATTTCAGCATACAATTCAGTTTTAAAAAGAATTTCAAGATTAATTTTATTATCACTTTAACGTGCATCCAGAATTAAAGTCCTTGTTGGATGCCTACTAATTAATATAACACTATAAGCAGACCGGAGTCTGAGTATAAAGGGAGCATCTACCACCCCTTTACGTTAATTACCCAGGTTCGTCTAATTGAGCTCAAAGACATACCCAAAGTTTCATCATAATTCAGAACATCAATACTAAATACCCCTTTCTACTTAAACAAGCAAATTTCATCTTAACATTAAAATTACAATTTCACTAATGTCCATTTAAAGTAAATCAATTATAAAGTAATTCAACACACATAAAAATGTCAAACAAAATAGTATAATTTACCTGAAGGTTACTGTCCTCGTAGCTTCAATGTACATCGTCCCTTTAGTTAATCACACCATTCCAACAGGATTATATTTACGGCTTCTAATTCTCAACGCTTTTAAAATTTTCTCCATCACCATTTATTTAAAGTTGTTTCTGGGCTTTTCCGGAACTCATCTGTGTATATCTGACCCTGGTTTTGTGGATCCAGACACGTTTTTGAACCATTTAATTATTAACACCCCCGAAAAATAACAAAGAAATTCATACTTCTTTCACCAATATACGCCAAAACTGCCTACTTTTGTGTATACATTTGTCGTTGTAAATTTTGCTAATTGGTACAGTGATACTAAATTTTATTACCTTGTATCTAAGTGCACTGAAGTACATTCATGTTAGCACGTAAATAACAAACTATTTTGAATCACTAAAATATACGAGCAAAATTTTAAATTATTTTATCAAACTAAAATGCACTGTTTAACATCTTGAATCAAGTCGCGGATGTAGGAGCTTTTAACGCATCGAATAGTCAAAAGTCTAAGAGGCCGAAATTCATATTACCACCTGTATATATAGCGAATAGCCGGCACGTCGCTTTTGTCCTCAAAACAGACAATTCTTAAGAATTTCTCATTCTATGTTCCCATCCGTCGCTCGCGCGTCGGTTTTTACGAATTTTTCACTCGCCCCAGTTAAATCTCAGAAATTCTCACACGGCACGCAAACATGTCCGAGAAAAACTAATTAATTTTGTACAGAAATCGTTGTTTCTACCTCTGATATTTGCATCCTATTTTCAACCAATTGTGACCCTCGTGACGTTGCTTAAATCACGCCTTTTACTATATGTGTCTTTGCTTGACGCATTTTCTCTTTCCTTTTCTAACCTGTTCGTATTGGTGCAAATTGATATTCTTTATTATCGATTATATTTTAGTCCATGTGGACTATCTGGGTTAAATAACCCCGTATCGCACATTCTCGTGAATATTAAGCCCCGGTTTCTACAAGATTCTTTGAAACCATTTGTTATCTACACTATTTTCGCCGTACGTGATATTTAAACTACGCAGGTGTTCAAAATAATATTAATTCTCAGAGCTTTATTTTCTGGTATTTCGTGCTAAAGCATCTGACCGTTTCCAATATCCTTAGAACCGACATGTTTATCTAAACAAATTAAACTGAAATTGCCTTTTAAAATACGCAGGTGTGTTCAAACATCCTACTTCTAACTAACACTTCTAGGATTTGCATTTTATTGGGTTTTTACAAGTTTCTGTAGATATTATCTGTACGTTTTGTTGAATACCGGTTACTTGAAATAGAGTTAATTAAGATAAATTTTGCACGTAATTTCCATTTGTTTAGGAATAATTACATTACACGCAGAGCTTTTTAATACTGCTTCTTTTGATATAAAGCGTCTTGTACATGATTTAAATCTCTTATGTTTAATGAAACTAATAAATTTTTATGCTTCACGGTTTTAATAACGCGTATTATCTAATAATATTCATTAAACACGGTGATTAAAATTATTTGATGTGATTATTTAATTTTCTACCCTGGTCTAAATATGAGTATTTTCCCCCTATTTGAATACAAATAATCCCACTTATTTGAATGCAAATATTAAGCATTTAGCCCAAAAAAAAAATTACAAAAAAATTGCCTATCACTCTCTACCCTTATCTATCTAACTTACCTACCTTATCTCCAATTCAAAAAAATATTTACACCTATCCTATATCCCTATCTTATTCCCAACTCTCACTTAATTCTATAAACTGAAATTATCCCTAACTTCATCCTACTTATCCATCTAATCCTATATACATCCTATATACCTATCCTATTCCTAACTTTTAACTAATCTTCACTATACTTTACTTCCCCCTACCTAATCCTATATACCTATCCTACTCTTACTCTATTCCTAACTCTCCACTAATCTTATATGAAATATCTATACTTAACCTATCTTCTTTTCTTCCTACTTTTACTCTTTATTCTCATCCTAACCTATTCCTAATTATCTCCCATATTTATCCTATACCTAGCTTTATTTTCTATAAACACTTACTTCTACTCTTCTATCTACACCTATTCTATCCCTATCCTATTTAAATTTTACTCTATTATACACCTATTTCTATCCTTTGTTCATCAATTTATTTAAATCTAACTCTCTTCTTGACCCTCCAAGTCTTTCTTCTTACCATCCTAATACTCTTCATCCCTATTTCTCCTCCTTCTAAAGCTATACTTAACATCCCTATTATCTCACATACAATAAACTTATCCCTATTATCCTGATTCTTAAATATTACTTCTTCTTCAATCCCTACACTTGTCTGTTTCTCATTTATTATTGTTTCCCTTTCTGCCGACAAACCAAACGATACTACTTTACAATTATCGATTTTTCCCTCTATGGAAAATCCTATGTACCCTCTAGAATTCTTATGCAATGGAATCCGCCAGAATGAATTCCTTAAATCTACTTTATTAAAAACAAACTTGCCACTTAACCTCATCAAAAATAATTCTGCCTTCACCTGCTCCCGATATGCTGCTGTTGCTTCTATCCCCACTAATTCTGCATGTTTTGTACTAAAGCTTGAACCTCTACTACCCTATCCTCTGGACATCTTATCGTGTTGATCTGTTTACCTTCATCATCCTCTACCTCTACTACATTAATACTAAACCCTGTGTCATCCTCTGTGACTTCATAACTGCCCTTCCATGGCACTACCCTATCCTTAATCCTTATTACCTTCTGTTCCATATCTATCAACACCCCTAACTTCATCATACAGTCAACACCTAAAATGCTCTGAAACTTCAGTCCAGGCACAATTACAAACTCCTGTTCACAGCTTAAACCTCCAATATCTATCCTAAGCACCACAACACTATTTACTACAGCAAACTTCTTTTTATTTGGAGCTACTAAATGGCTACGCTTTATAGGCATAATTCTGTCACAAACCTTATCCCTAATTTTGCTGACGAATTCCTCCGATATTAAACTCGCCTCTGCCCCTGTATCAAGTAATACTTCTACATTATTCTCAAAATTTCTAAATTAATAATTGGCAAACATAATTTTCCTCAGTTTCTGGCTCTACTTCCTCCTCAATTTTGAAAAATTCACGTGGATGTTCATATACATTTACACTGAAATCTAGTGGTCTGCAGCGTTCTAAAAATCCTGTCCAGGTCTGTTTTCCCTACTCGGTCCTGGTCTAGCCGTCACCTCAGCGTACGTCCTAGGCGTTTCCACTCGTTCCGTGTCTGTATTAGCAGTCCCGCTCATGTCTGGTGAACTATTCATTCTGGTAGGTCCCGGTCTCTGTGCAGGTCCCTTCCTAAACTATTACTCCTAACGTATGGTCGTCTCTGTTCCCAATTCTGTCGCTGGTATCCGTAATTATTCCCCTTCTAGCATAGTTGTCCCGTCTATTGTCAAACCTAACTGTGTTGATCTGTCTTTCCCTGTTTTCCCGAGGTCGTCCACTACTTACGTCGTCGTATCTCTGCAGGTATTCCAAAAACATTTCTCTGTCCACTATGTTCTGTAGTGCTACGTGCTGTCTTATTTCTACCTCGAAGTGTCGTGATAAATACTTAATAATTTGTCGGTCCGTCAGTGGTGGGTTCAGTTGCTTTGCTATGCTATACTTGCCTATAGCATATTGCTCCCTACTTCCTGAAAATTCTCCTTTAAATTTCCCTGTGATTAAGTCGTCTCGTACCTGATCTTGTCTGTGGTCACTCCAGTAGTGCTTTAGAAATTTGTTTTCAAAGTCCTGATACGTGTCTATGTCCTGTCCTACTAAATTGTACCACGCTTCCGCATTGTCTTTTAATAAAGCCTTTATCGTATTTAGTTTAGTCTGTTCGTCAAATAAATTTCCCACTAGATTTCTTACACTATTAATAAAAATTTGTAGATTTACCCTGTTATCGCCATAAAATTTCATGTGTTGGTCCAATGATACTCCACCTGTAGAAAATCTGGGACCATCCCCCGTTAAATTTGACATGTTGTATTTAATACTACTAACTTCGCGTTCTACCCTGCCTAACTGATCCCTACATGAGTCCGTCACTTCAGTCATTTTTACATTAATCTCTTCTTCACAGAACATGCGTACTTCGGACTTTAAATGTTCCATTTCCTGTCGAAGACCTGTAATATCACGCTCATTTTTTTTCAACCCTATTTTCAACTTCCCCCATCTTTACGGTAAGAATATTTTTAAATTCTGAAACTTCTTTATTCGTCTTATCTATTTTCTCACTTAGGGTTTCCCTAACTCCTGTTAATGTCTCATTCATTCGGTCAAATTTTCGATTTGAGTCCTCTCTCGCTCTATTCGATTCATCGCTTAGCAGTTCTAATTTTCTGTTAGACTCCTCCATCGCTCTATTCGATTCTTCCCTAGCTCTATTAGATTCTTCACTCATCCTCTCTAACATTCTCAATATCATCTCGTTTCCTTGATCCCCTGATTCCGTCCCCGACTGATCTCTACTGCCTCCAGCTTCTTCCATTTTAGAATTTTTTTCGCACAATGCACTATCGTCACTTCCAATTTCCACTCCTTGACTCTTTAACCACTCTTTTCTCTGCATACGTTCTACTCACTCACACACACTCAAAATACTCTTAAATTTATACACACACACAGAAACTCTCTCTCTCAGATCGCCAGTTTCCTGGAATAGTTAAACACTATCTGGAATTCGAGCCCTCACGTTGTGGTCGCCATAAACTGCTGTGATATTTTAAAATCGAGCCTCACGAATTGGGCGCCATGAACTGCTGTGATATACTCCTTTGAATGCGGGAACTGAGTCCTTTCAACAAAAAAATTCTAGTCCCACCGATTGGGCGTCATAAACTGCTGTGATCCTGTCTTCGCCTCAGCTGCTCACCTAATTTTATAAACCTCCTCATTCATAAAATTAAACAACACATTCCTACCACAAACATCAACGTTAACTCTATTTACATCAATATTCACAATACATTAAATTTTCAAATTAAATTTCAGCATACAATTCAGTTTTAAAAAGAATTTCAAGATTAATTTTATTATCACTTTAACGTGCATCCAGAATTAAAGTCCTTGTTGGATGCCTACTAATTAATATAACACTATAAGCAGACCGGAGTCTGAGTATAAAGGGAGCATCTACCACCCCTTTACGTTAATTACCCAGGTTCGTCTAATTGAGCTCAAAGACATACCCAAAGTTTCATCATAATTCAGAACATCAATACTAAATACCCCTTTCTACTTAAACAAGCAAATTTCATCTTAACATTAAAATTTTATTGTTAGTACAATTTCACTAATGTCCATTTAAAGTAAATCAATTATAAAGTAATTCAACACACACAAAAATGTCAAACAAAATAGTATAATTTACCTGAAGGTTACTGTCCTCGTAGCTTCAATGTACATCGTCCCTTTAGTTAATCACACCATTCCAACAGGATTATATTTACGGCTTCTAATTCTCAACGCTTTTAAAATTTTCTACATCACCATTTATTTAAAGTTGTTTCTGGGCTTTTCCGGAACTCATCTGTGTATATCTGACCCTTGTTTCGTGGATCCAGACACGTTTTTGAACCATTTAATTATTAACACCCCCGAAAAATAACAAAGAAATTCATACTTCTTTCACCAATATACGCCAAAACTGCCTACTTTTGTGTATACATTTGTCGTTGTAAATTTTGCTAATTGGTACAGTGATACTAAATTTTATTACCTTGTATCTAAGTGCACTGAAGTACATTCATGTTAGCACGTAAATAACAAACTATTTTGAATCACTAAAATATACGAGCAAAATTTTAAATTATTTTATCAAACTAAAATGCACTGTTTAACATCTTGAATCAAGTCGCGGATGTAAGAGCTTTTAACGCATCGAATAGTCAAAAGTCTAAGAGGCCGAAATTCATATTACCACCTGTATATATAGCGAATAGCCGGCACGTCGCTTTTGTCCTCGAAACAGACAATTCTTAAGAATTTCTCATTCTATGTTCCCAGTCCGTCGCTCGCGCGTCGGTTTTAACGAATTTTTCACTCGCCCCAGTTATCAGAAATTCTCACACGGCACGAAAACATGTCCGAGGAAAACTAATTAATTTTGTACAGAAATTATTGTTTCTACCTCTGATATTTGCATCCTATTTTCAACCAATTGTGACCCTCGTGACGTTGCTTAAATCACGCCTTTTACTATATGTGTCTTTGCTTGACGCATTTTCTCTTTCCTTTTCTAACCTGTTCGTATTGGTGCAAATTGATATTCTTTATTATCGATAATATTTTAGTCCATGTGTACTATCTGGGTTAAATAACCCCGTATCGCACATTCTCGTGAATATTAAGCCCCGGTTTCTCCAAGATTCTTTGAAACCATTTGTTATCTACACTATTTTCGCCGTACGTGATATTTAAACTACGCAGGTGTTCAAAATAATATTAATTCTCAGAGCTTTATTTTCTGGTATTTCGTGCTAAAGCATTTGACCGTTTCCAATATCCTTAGAATCGACATGTTTATCTAAACAAATTAAACTGAAATTGCCTTTTAAAATACGCAGGTGTGTTCAAACATCCTACTTCTAACTAACACTTCTAGGATTTGCATTTTATTGGGTTTTTACAAGTTTCTATAGATATTATCTGTACGTTTTGTTCAATACCGGTTACTTGAAATAGAGTTAATTAAGATAAATTTTGCACGTAATTTCCATTTGTTTAGGAATAATTACATTACACGCAGAGCTTTTTAATACTGCTTCTTTTGATATAAAGCGTCTTGTACATGATTTAAATCTCTTATGTTTAATGAAACTAATAAATTTTTATGCTTCACGGTTTTAATAACGCGTATTATCTAATAATATTCATTATACACGGTGATTAAAATTATTTGATGTGATTATTTAATTTTCTACCCTGGTCTAAATATGAGTATATATATATATATATATATATATATATATATATATATTGAATTGATGAAGGGGGGGGGGAGACATATAAAGGCCATATCCAATTGACACATTCCAAATCCCCGAAAAAACAAAGAAATCTTTCCAATATTCTAATTACTGATATAACATAATTGGAAACACTCTGAATATTATTTCCGTGGTACAATAAACTTTGCAAAACCCGTTCTAGAGCATATGATGTAGGTTGATAATCCGTGCATCTAATTTTAAAACACAATTACAATATAAATGTCTATGCTTCCCAAGAGTACAAAATATCGTTTAAAATACGCTCCAAAGGAAACATGTTATTTTATAAGTTCATCTCATGCTTTTAAATGCAAAACAATAAATACTGTATTTCAAATTGTTCTAGATTTTTCAAAATTTTAGTACATAAATCAAAATGTAAAAATAAACGAGTGACAGGTACTATAAAAAAACAGTCTAATTAGCAAGTTGTGAACATCAATAAGACGTTTAACTACCTATAAAAACATGGTCCTCGACAACAAGCTAACAGATAAGTATTTCACGTTCATTCAGTATATAAACGTGTAGAATAAACTAATTTTCAAATAAATTACATCATCTATGAATTAGAACAACTAGAAGATTATAGAAGTTCTTCAGAGTTAATGAGGTAGCAAATATTTTATTATATAAACCGGAAGATAATGTCAAGGCGGGCAGTCGCCAATGGGCTGCATATAAAGTACTCCCGATGACCTTTTTGTCGCTCAACTACGAGTAGTAAATTCCTGTATGATATTGAAAATTTAAATCTAAATGGAATACGATTTGAATTTTCAAGAGCGTTTACTTATGAATTATTTCTAAGAATGAAACGAAGTCGAAATAGAAACTTAATCAACGACTTGGTGTGACGAATTTATGAATCTCGCATAACTAATGGTGAAAATGCAAGTATATCGTTGTTTAAATCTTTAGAAGGACATATTTGCGCTATAGTTATTTTAAGAATAATAAACTTGCATAAGATTATGGCATATAGTTGTTTTTGTAAATGGATAATCTTAGATATCTTCAAGGTTAAGTATTGAGTTAAATTTGACCATTACAAAAAGATAAAATTTCACTTCTGATTGCAAACAATTTCGGCAACATCAACAAAGATATTCAAGCTCAAAAATACAGCAATAATAAACAATATTGATAACTTCAGACTTTAGCAAACTCACTTTACTGCAGTCGAACTAACAAAGTCAAGTCAACAATATCGAGCCACACGTTGCTGATGCCAGTGTAATAAATTGTAAGTTGTTGTTCTCGTAATTTGGCATTAGTGTAAGAAATTTTTATAATCTTCCCTTAGTGTCAAACGCTAATATTGTAGACACCTGGAATTCCTAACAATCAGAGATGAGTTTAAGTATGGGAAGTTAGAGGGTGGCTATAAAAAAATAGGAACAACTCATTGCTTGAGGGTTAAGCTTAAGAATTACCTTATACGGAGAGACGTGAGCTAGAGTTATGGTCGATTGTGTTCGCCAAAAAATTTTTGAGCGCCATTGCATTTATGAAAACACGACCAAAATTGAATCCACAAGAGAAAAGCAGATATCTTCGTGTGTAAACAAAAAAAAATATCAATGGACCCATGGCTAGAGTGTATCTAAAAACATATTAATTTCAAACCTGAAAAATAAACAACATAATTCAATCAATTAAATCAATGAGAGAACACTATTTGCGTTCTGACAATAAATATTTTCTTTCAGAAATCATTCGCACTCAGAAATAAAAATTAGATATTTAAAGTGGAAAATATGTGTACTAAAATATTTACTTTATAAGCATTTTTAATTTCAAAAATAAGTTTTAGGATCAAAGGTCACTCAATTTTTGAGATATACTAAACCAGTTAAATTATTTACAACAAATGTTATTCCAATTAAACAGGCCCGGCTTGTTTGGATCAGAAATATGAGTCAAGCACAACACATTCTGTTTGTTACATAATAAAATTTAGCATCTGGGCAACAATAGAAATGTTTTTCTTGGAAACTCTTACATAAAATAAGTAATAGTTGATTTTGAAAAACTAAAATTCTGCTTAAAGCAGCTGCAAAACCTCTAATTACGTATTACTGAATTCAATGCGTAGACTAGGTTTCTGGCAGGCGGTTCCATCAGGAGTATTCGCTTGAACCTTCACTCTGTTAAATTAAGATAAAAAATCAACTTGAAGTGCGTAAAAAATTTCTACTTGTAAAGCCTGATACGATGCGCTCTGTTTGAAGTTTTACCAATCATTCTGGTTCATCCGATGTTTAATTGCACAAGCGCTTTACTTGCTTACTGAAGTAAATTTTTATGCGTATTTTATAGCGTTGATGACGACAATGCGTACTGCGTACCTCTACAAAATATTTAAATATTTTTAAACAGTTGCTAAGGTAAGATATTAATTCCAAATTTCTATAACTAAATCATGTCCCTTTCATAAAATTAGTCATAATACCCTGAGGGTTTGCTTTTACCCAATTTTCTAATAATTCGTCTACAGAAAACAAGTTAGCAACATGAAAAGGTACTCAGGTTAATAACTAATCAAAGTTTCTTATTCAAAACGCGCTACATCTTACTTAATCAATTATTCATCTTAAAACAGGCCGGAAGTATCCAGAAGTATATAAATTTCCAAGCTCAGGAGCAGCGCTGTATTTGATAGATTTTCCGTTAGGTACATAATTAATTCACTCAGAATAAATGTTACATTAAGCCGAAGCGACCCTTTGGCCTTTTTTACGTCCTGACTGAAACTAACTGTCTTTAGGTATTCTATAAAATAAACCCGAAGCTTTTGCTACTCTTGAAAATAATAAAGCAATGCAAATATTGTTACGGCAGTTGTTGAAATCCTTCCATTAAAGGTTGTTTTATTATAGCCATTCATTAAAAGTTCACAATCTCAAATTCTATTGGTAACGGTTTCTGCTCTGGTGCAAAGACGCGAAACACCTAGATCAAATTGTTCCTGCTATAGTACTTTGCTAGCGAAAAAGCACCAAATCTGATTCAGATTGAGATATTTACTTAAAAATCAGACATATTATACGTAATATCGCACTCTAGGCTACCCACATTTGAGAGCAGCGATGTGTGAGTCGTTAATGGTTTAGTATTAACTATTCCTTAGAGCAACTAGAGCAATATTTATAATTAAAAAATAGTATGATACAGTCCACTAAACCACTTAGTATATAACTAAAAATAGCAATTCTACAGCGACTTGTCCAAAGTCGCAACGCATCAAACGTGTACATGGTTTCTATTGCAACATAAGTATGGGCAGGGTAACAGCTGTCCCAATTGAAGTGAATACAGTACAAAAAGAACTACAATATACAATGAGGAAAAAGACAGAGCCAAAAACGGCCATTTTATAAATTATTTATAAGTTGGAATATCGACGTCATAAACAGTCGCTTCTTTTGTGTTCCGAACGTCACCAAATCCTTAATTGTTATTATCAAACACATGTGTTGAAAAAATCCAAGAATCTAATTGCTTTATCGAAGCAAATTGTGAACTTTAGACTTCTTTGCGAATCTTAACTCACACATGCTGCTTGTTTTGAATTATATTATATTATTGATAATTCTCACTCCATATTTTTACCCTTTTAAATTTTAAACGTGGTGTTCATTGAATTCGCAAAACTTATGAACTTGAGCGTCTGACATATCCCAGTTAAAATATTTAAAAAAAGCCGACTTGATAAATGGTAGGAATCAATCCTTTTAAAAGCGTTTTCGGAAAGACTACAAGCGTTGAATTTTTATTCAAGAACGAAAGGAATAATAAATACGCAGACTTTACTTTACTGACATAAGCCGTACAGTAATGATACTAAATTGCCAACTTTCAAAAAAATTTCCTATTTTCAGTCAGTTTCCTGAATAAATTAAAATCATCCTTTAAAACTATAAATTACTTTTAGTACGATAAATTATTTTAACGTTAAGATTTAATTGGTGGTGTAGTCCGGTTTTGCAAACCCTATATTGGACAGCCGAAAAAAGGTATCAAATTGACTGTAAACACGCAAATCCTGCTATATCTGCAGGAGTCTGAAAGCCAGTCACTTGTTCTGCTAGATTTACTGCGTTCCGATTGTTTTCACACAAGGCAATATATTTTTTTGAAAATAAAGGTTATTTGCAGTGCCTAAGGCCATCAACTCTCATTTCAATAGGTAATAAAAGAACAGCGTCGATTTTTGTGCTCGGTTGGCAAATTAAAAGGTTTTTTGGTCACACTGCACAGCTTTCTTAATAATTAATTAACTTTGATTTTTTAACTTGAAATAAAAAATATTCTAAGCTTCTTTCCAAAGCCCGTTAACAAACAAAACCTAAACATTCTATTTTATTTTACAAATCAGTTAAGCTTGCTGGTTGTTTGATGACAAAATTAAGCTTGACATTGCTAAGCTTTACCTTGAGACGCAATATATAAACACGCTCATCACTACACGATTAGTATGTTATTCAGTTATTCGCATTTAATCGTTCACGGTCCACAAGTCGTTGTTCAAAGCGCTGTTCAAACTCCAAGTATTCTTGATCAGCGGGGTTTCAATTTTCTCGGCCGCTAAAAAGTTTGTTGCAAGTGAATTTTTAGGACTTATTATTTTTACGTTTTGCAAAAAATGTAAAAAACAGTTTTTTAATGCAAAACTCAATAAGAAAAAAATGAATTCGTTGTGTACAGTATGTATATACTGGCGACTAGTATCATAGGAAATAATAAATCAGTAGCTATAATGACCTGAAATTCTGGAATAATGTAAATTGTAAAGCTGTTCTGCATACTAAGGCCCTTAATCTGATTAAGGTCCATTGTATCGATTATCGTATAACTGAATTCATTTTCACTGTAACGTAGAAATGCCTAAAGCGTCATCTAACCAAATTCAACAAATGCTACAGGCGACTTTCTATGAAAGCACTTACTAACGGCCGCGTGAAGCGTTCGGTCATTGGTTTCAAAATCATAAATGAATTCTATCTTAAATCTTAATCTTGTTGAAAAATTGTAAAGAGAAAGCGACCAACGACCGACCGGTTTTGTTGTTGTGGCAGTTCATCAGATTGCCATTTTTCCACTTTAAAATACACAATTAATTGCTTGAAAATAAGGAAATATTCATAATAAATTTTGTAACACAGTAATAATATTAATTACTTAGAATACATTCACAATTATGGGTCGTGAAAATATTATTTGAACGCACAATAAATAAGATAACGGGAAATGAGACGTATTGAAATTATGTCGGCGATTTTTTGTACAGTAAATGCGCTGTCTTGAACACTCCTTTAGCAAAAATCCGTAACGCATAAAATGCTGTTCTTGCGTTTCCAATACTGTTTCAATTTAGGTTGAAAACGACCATAGTAACCTACGGACATTTTAATGGAAAGACATCTAGATTTATGAATTGAATTTTTACTAGTGTTATTTTATTTGCAGGTGCGAAAGGGATTGTTAGTCATTACCAAGGACGCCAAGTGGTTTAAGTGCGGCATTGAAGTCTTCATAAGCGTATTGGTTTTGGTGATAGAGCGAAATAGATGAACATGATGACGTCTGAGAAGAAAGTGTAATTTGCGATTTACGGAACGTTTTGCAAAACCCACACAGTCTCTGATCTGCAACGATTGTTATACATGATGCCGTTGTACATTTGTTTCTTGCATGCTGGTACATATTTTTATAATTTATGGTAAAAGCAGAGATTTTAGTCAAGCGCTTGTCTAAACAGAGGGCGCGATATATTATACAAAGTCTACAAATGGAATAATATGAGTTAGGTTTCAAATTAACATTGTAAATTAATTTATCCTGCTTATCTTTTAGTTTAATACATGTTGGCAGGCTGTGTACCAAATAATTATTGTTTATTTCAGTTATTTCGCGTGGGGGCAGACTAGCTCAAACTTCCTGGGACGAAGTTGCTAGTTTCCAACAACTTAAACAAAAACAAGAGAAGCTAATGTACAATAAGAACTAGGGACAGAATCGACAGGTTCAACTTTATTACATTCTATAATACACTACCACGCAGATCCATTATGATAGGGGTCACATTAAGAATGTCATCACGGCCGAGCTTTCAACAATTTGAAAACCCACCACCACCGCTTGTACGTTATGCGTCCTAATTGATCAGAAGACATCACGTCCGTTACACGAACTGTGAGAACCATTGTTACCACAAAATAACGCAATATAATTTGCTACCAAGAAACCCCGAAGGTAATCCTCAAGAACATGTTTTCCTAATTCTGTATTACGCAAATGTTTGCAATAACAAGAATTAATTATACAAAAGTCCCCTAAAATTAGTTATTAACTAAAATAATTTGGGGAACACTTCTTAACTTGTAACAATATAAGTTTTATTAACAATATTATATTATGTAGAGCATAACTGAGAGTTGCTATGAAAATGGAAAAATTAAACTGTAAAGGCTTTCCAGATATTTATGAAAAATTTGTAGATGATGTAATAAATGTAGCTGAAAACATAACAGATGAAGAAAGGATTAACGTTGTTTTTGGCGATCAAGACTCGTGTGACAATTCGAGTTATTTGACGTTATTTTAAATAATTATTTGTCATCCCAACCACTTCCTAGAATAAGTGGGTGTAAGACAATTGGAAGATTGAATATTCCTGATTACGGATATCACAGTGGATGCTAGTAAAAAACTGTTGTAATTACTTCTAAATCCTCCAAAATAAATCTCTGCTAATTGTTGATCCTTTTGAGGATTACGTTTGGTTCTTCAACGACGGGTTTAGTTCAATATTTATTTTGTCATGATGCAGAGTTTTGTGTAATAGAAAAATTCTGTTAACAGATTCGTAATGACTGGAAAAAATCCTATACGAGGCACCCGTCGCACATTAGGAAACAAAACAATACAATTTTTTGTTCACTGTTGTAATTACTTCTAGATCCTCCAAAAAAAATCTCTGCTAAATGTTGGTCCTTTTGAGGATTATGTTTGGGTTCTTCAACGACGGGTTTAGTTTGATATTCATTGTGTCATGATGTAGGGTTTTGTGTTGACAGGACAAACCCTCTGCAGACGTATTTAAAATATTAATCGGCGAATATTTGTGGACGATTTGAAAATAGTCAGAAGTTGTTCTTTCACGTAAACTGTTTACAAACGTTATGGGGAATAGTTGTGATAATTAGGTCAGACTTTTAACTGTCTTAGAGCGGCCACCAAAACCTTAGAAATCATAAATGATTTATTAAAATCTAGTTATCATATTCAAATACGCTTCAGGAATTTTGATGAAAAATTCACCTACTTTACATAACACTCTTTTACATATATATCTAATTATTTTATTTTAATAGACCACCTAGAATGTAATAGCGACGAAGGAACAACATTTGGGATAAAATTGCAAATCCACCATATTTTCTGTATTTTCATTATATATTCTGTGTATGGGGAATGATTTTTATGGTTCCTCTAACGCGTAACCGCAAAAAGAACGAACATGTCCAAATTTTATTAATTGAATAGTTGTAGCTTAACTCTAGAAGGATATTTAACATAGGAATTTCTTTTGGTAGCAAAAATGAAAAGAAATGTTAAAACCATTACAAAAGTACAAGGAAGCTGGGTGATTTTTCTTGCACAGCTGAAAAGTACACTTCTATTCTCTATAGTCTAATTTAGCATATCTAAAAAGCACCCGAAAACGTTCTCTTAATTCAGGTTTTAAACAACAAAGTTCAGTAACGGAAAATTGCATATAAATTCTTTTTTATGCACACACATTGACTGTTCTAAAATCCAGCGCCTCCAATTTGGACGCTATGCATTTAAGGAATCCTGAAACTCTGAAATAGCTGCACGTTAATCCGTTGGTATATCTTTGGAAAACCGCGATCTTTGCAGAAAAATACATTGCAAGCACCTAGAACTATCCAAGCTACTTTCAACTTGTCACAAGTGTTTGAAATTCTCTGCTGGTTTTTAACCAGTGCTTTAGATGCGTCTTTAATCTACTATAATTTTATAAAGCGTGAAAAACCGAAAGGCAGAAAAATTCAGTTACGGTATGAAAGTTGATTTCAATGTCCATTCAAAGGTTCAACATATTTTAATTGTATAATTTTTATTTTGTAGACGGATGTAGTTTGTAAGTCGCATGGTACAGCAAAAATATCAGCGTATGTATAAAAATTGTTTAACCCTCCAATGACCGTCGGTGAATCCAGTTACGACTTGTAACATTCCCTTAAAAATAATTATAATCACATTTTATTTTAGTAGTTTCTGTATAAGTAAAGTCTACCAATAGAAATGGGTTACTCCCTTCAGGAAATACAAGTTTTAGGTTTCTATAAATTATAATTTAAGAAACAATCATTAGGCATCATTTTCCATACATAGTCAAAGGTTATAAAAATTTATATGCTAGTTTGTTAAAAAGGTTAGGCGTGATGTCATCATGGCAATTAAAAGAGTTTGATTTATTTTTGTCTATAAAATATAGAATGACCGGTGATCTCATCCAGTCTAAGAATAAAACTGGACATGCAGTTTTGTTCCGATACAGATTTCATACATAATCCGAAATACGAAAGTTACAATGATATAAGCATAAGCAAAGATAGCAACATTAAAGTAAATCCCATTTTGATCCATGCGTCCGAAGTTTGCCGTGAAGACCTCGTGTAGTTTACCAAGAGCAGTTTCTCAGTTCAAAAGAAAGATTTCGTTTATAATGGTAGCGGTCAAAGCCAAGCGGTATTTGATGGTCAGATAATTCCCTACCAAGCGGCTCAAGTCCTATGTTTTAGGAACAGATTGGATTCCAATGGTTGAACCCCTAAGTAGAAATTATGTTGAGATGTCCAAGCATTAACGGAGGGAAAGAAAAAATCTACCGATGGTCATTTAGAAAGCAAATCCATTAGAAAAGGCTACTACTATACCAGTGAAAAGCTTAGTATCGTAATATATTATTGACTAACGTACTTAGAAGTGCATCTGTGATTAAGTTTTTAGTCAATAGATTTAGGATATATGGGACTGTTCATATTTGTATGAGTTGAAACGCTGTGAATGCACATTTCATAGAATTAATAAGGTTTTAGTAAATGTTGTAAAGAGTGTATATTTATTCTGGTTATTATTTTAAACGGTATAGAACAGTTTTGCCAAAATAAATTAATCTGTGAATTTTGTTCGAAGCGTCAGTCAATATTTTAGGTATTAGTTAACATTTACTTTCAGAAATCGTCGTGGCAGTTAGCAGTCATAAATAGGTCTACTTGGTTAGATCTGGTTTAGATTTAAAAAAATGCTGGTTTCAATGAATTATCAGGTATATTTGTAAGCCAGAATTACAGATTAAGGCGGCTTCGTGGTGTAGTTGGTGTGCGTGTGACTATTATGTCAAAGGTCCCGGGTTCAAACCTCGACACGGTAAAATGGAGGTCCCGTGTGTGAGCGTTGTCACGCACGTTAGAGGTCCCTACCTTGCTTGGAACAGTAAGGGTTCGACAAAATTAAAAATTTCCTGTTAAAACAAAAACTCTCTTCCTGTCCAATGTAGTACCTTCGGATGGAGTATTGGAAAATCAAATGTAGGAATAATTCATTGAACTCTCTGCGAATTACCTGCTAGATATTCAGAAGGCTAAAAACAGTACGTAACAGACTTTCTAACCCTTCAGAATCCTAGAGTAGACCACGTACTGATTTCAAATCAAGCTAGTAATTAAATGGTAGAGATATTTTTGAAGGCTTTCACGTCCGGAGTCGTTATAAATATTTGTGGTTCCGGATTGCGATCGTGTCATCTTATTATCTAAGGTCGACGTCTCGCCCACTTTTGTTAGAGGCTTCATCAGGACACGAAAAGAAAATCAAAACAAATTAATAAGAAAAGTAATAATAAAGATAATAATGATAATATTAAGTAGACAAGTTAAAGTGTAAAAACTATGGAAAGTTACGTCTGAACTAACAGACTCACCATTTTACCAAAAAGGTGTAGTTATGAAGTAACTTTCCGTACTCTTTACAATTTAATTTGTCTAATTAATATTATTATTCTGATCTTTATTATTACTACTTTATTTATTAATTTATTTTCATTTTCTTTTCTTGTCTTGATAAAGCCTCTTACAAAAGTAGGTGTAACGTCGACTTTAGTTTATAAGATGACACGGTCCCAACCCGGAACCATAAATATCTATAAAGAAAGGTGGAGAATTTAAGATCCCAGATAGTTCTCAAAACTGTATCTGTCGAATCCTGTCCTGGCTTTGGTTATGATTGCGTTCTTTGGAGTAAGTTATACATTTCTTATACATATTTTTATCTAACCCCGTTACGAAATGTCACACTTTAACTGTATCTTTGACGTTATGTATCATCTAATTTTTTACAATTGTCAGTCCATTACATCACTATTGATGTGATGAAATTTTACGTTACTGAATACTTAAGCCTGTATTTAGGTAACCGTAGATATTTACATAAATATCAATCAATTCATAAAAATGCTCAGGTAAAACAACGACGCTGAGTTTTCTACATTTGGAACCGTACAATCCCTTTGGTGTATTTTAAAGCAGGGTTAGACAAAATATTGTACTTACATGTCATGAAACCCTAATTTTATTTGACTCATGTAATTTACAAAACTCGCTCACTGCGTTTGCTCATTCTGGCAAATATTACATTCGTCAAATAAAATTAGTCTTTTCATAACTGGTTACAGAAGTATCTATTACATCACATTTATTTAAATCTATTTTCTAAACCACCAAAATGATAAAATAGTAAGATTTTAAAATATGCATTTTTATCAGTAGTTGCCTATTAATAAAAGACAATTTTTATATTTTTAAACCATTGATCGTGGCTTTTTTGAAATGCTATTAAAATTAGTATCGTTCAAAATTTGAAGAACACAAGTTTGAGGCAGTGCTGACCTAGCACTGCCACCAAAGTCCCTTCAGATAGTGTATCTTAACTTGTCCAAAAAGTGATGTTCCATTTTAATGATGTTTAACGCGACACATCTCTAAAGATTCAAATATCTAGCAAAGAATAATAAAATTAATACCTGCTACGTCATACAAAAAAACCTTTCAGAGAGTTATTGTATTTCAAAAAAAGGAATTACATAACGGTCATTAATTCATTGATTCGCAGACTAACACGATTTTTGTTTTCTGATGTCTGATGCACGCGTTACTAGAATAAAAAGAGCATCATAGGGTCTGACGAAGGTCCCAGAAATCATTGAAAAAGTTGGTTTATGATGCGTACGCGCCTCGAATAGGATAAACAGCAGTTGATATCCTGATGTCTGATTGGCGTATCAACCTCAGGGATTACGATATCCGCTAAGGGCAAATTACATTGTATAACTTATTGCAACGAACGTAATCCGACGGGCGACCCATCATTAGTATACACACAGCATCATAAGGTCCGGGAAGGGTCCGGCTTATGATGTATAAGCGCCACGGACAGGATGAGCATCAGTTGATATCCTAAACGCGTTTATAAATAGATATAAAACATAAAAAGAAATAATATTTTATTGAACCGTATTACGTGACTGATATACTAGAGAATGCCGCAAAAGTATGTAAATCAAACAAATACCGTTTGTTACGTAAGTGGCGAGTTTACGATTAAAGTATCCCTAAAAGACAATAACTACCTTAATCAAAAAGGCGTATTAGCTTTATTTTGGATACAAATTATGTAATCAGGATAAACCTTCCGCAACGTGTGCCGTAAATTTAAGAGGATACTCAACGGTACGCGTAACTCAACGCCTCTTGCAAAGCCTATGCTTTGAGAACTTAAATATCATTTTCCAGATTATCATTTTTTAAATTTCCACATATGGGTTGAAAACACGTTGTTTTTCCACTCGCATTTGAACTTTTCCTCCGCAAATCTAGTGTTTGAAGGTCTGTGAGTGACGAACCTGGTGAAAGATTTCTCCAAGACATTGTGTATTGTGAATACCGATGCCAGGTAAGTGAAGCCCCGCAATCCTACCAGATTATTGTTGTAACCTAATCAATGATTCTCCAGAGTAACCCTACAAACGAAAATTACACGTAAAAAATTTTGAAATTCGGTAATGGCGTGTATGCATAATTTGTTTTGGAACAATCATTATAAAACATTCCATAATAGAAATATGAATAACATTTGACGGGAGACCGATAGAAAAATCTTGTTTGCAGATTCGTAATGACTGGAAAAAATCCTATACGAGGCACTCATCGCACATTAGAAAACAAAAAAAAATACAATTTATTGTTCACTGTTGTAATTACTTCTAGATCCTCCAAAATAAATCTCTGCTAAATGTTGCTCCTTTTGAGGATTACGTTTGGGTTCTTCAACGACGGGTTTAGTTCGATATTCATTTTGTCATGATGTAGGGTTTTATGTTGACAGGACAAACCATCTGCAGACGTATTTAATGCATTAATCAGCGAATATTTGTGGACGATTTGAAAATAGTCAAAGCTTGTCCTTCCACGTATGCTTGTTAGAAAAGTTATGGCGAATAGTTGTGATAATTAGGTCAGACTCTTAGCTGTCTTGTAAGAGTGGCCACCAAAACCTTAGAATTCATAAACAGTTTATTAAAATCTAGTTATCATTTCATTATCAATTCACTGTGAATTACCTTCAGAAGCTTAGAGTAGACCACAAACCGCTTGAAATTGACAACAATTTTAACTATATTTCTGTATTGGAAAAAATACGCGTATACCACTTGTTTCAGGTTGCAAGACTAATACACCATAAGCTTCAATTTATTAAAACTAAACTAAGTTTCAACGTTATATTAGTTAAGAAAGCGAAACAATAACTTAGACTTAAGCAAAATCTAAGTGATGATTCGAAATCGATCAAATATTTGAAAGATGGAAATGAAGGTACCGGACGGATTCGAACCAGTAGCTTAGGCTTTCGCGGCCGATACGCTAACCCACTGCACCACCATGACGGGCAGTTGCACAAGACAAACTGATTTTCAATATTATATTAAATAATGAAATAAAATAGTAATTTAGGTTTTTATGCAAAATCTAAACAATGACTTCAAATCGAGCTAGAATTGAAAGGTGGAGAATTTAAGATTCCAGATAGAACTCGGAACTATATCTTCGGCTTTTGAATCCTGTCTGGGCTTCGGTTATGATTGCGTTTTGAGAGTGTCATACATTTTTTTACATATTTTTACATCACATCTATTTCAATCTATTTTTTGTACGACCATAACCAAAAAATATTAAAATTTTAAAACATACATTTTTATCGGTGGTTTCCTATTAATAAAAGACAATTTTTATATTTTTAGTACATCGGCCGTGGCTTTTATGAAATGTTATTAAAATCAATATCGTTCAAAATTTGATGAACACAAGTTTGGGGCAGTGCTGACCTGGCACTGACCCCAAAACCCCTTCACATGGTATATTTTTACTGGTACAAGAAATGATGTTCCATTTTAATAATGCCTAACACCAAACGGCTCTAATGATTCTAATATCGAAAGAAAAGAATAAAAAGTTGATACCTGCTACATCGTACGAAAAACTTTTCCGTGAGATATTGCATTTCCTAAAAAGCAATTAAATTACGATCATTAATTCATTGATTCAGACCAACATGATTTTTGTTTTCTGATGTCTGATGGGCGCATCGCCCTCGCGTATTAAGATATCCGTTAAGGGCATTTTACATTGTATAATATTGTAACGAACGTAATGCGACTGGCGACTCATCATTAGAATACAAACAACATCATAGTCTTTGGTGAAGGTTTCAGAAATCCTTGAGAAAGTCGGCTTATGATATATAAAATTCACGATTAGGATGAGCAGCAGTTGTTATCCTAAACGTGTCTATAAATAGATATAAAATATAAAAGAAAATAGTATGTTACTGTTCAGTATATGTGACTAATATACTATGGAATGCCGCAAAAGTATGTATATCAAACACATACGTTTTGTTAGGTAAGTGGCGAGCTTACGATGAAAGTGTTGTTGAAAGACAATAGCTAACTTAGTCAAAAAGGCGTATGAGCTGGATGCAAATTACAAAATCAGGATAAACCTTCCGCAACGTGTGCTGTGAATTTAAGAGGATAGCTCAACGGTCCACGTAACTCGGCGTTTCTTGTAAAGCCTATGCTATGGAGAGAACTTAAATATCATATTTCAGATTATCATTTTTTTAATTTCCACATATGGGTTGAAAACATGTCATTGAATATTCATTTTTCCACTCACATTTGAACTTTTCCCCCGCAAATCTAGTATTTGACAGTCTATGAGTGACGAACCTGGTGAAAGATTTCTCCAAGACATTGTGTTTTGTAAAAACCGATACCAGATAAGTAAAGCCCCACAATCCTAGCAGATTATTGCTGTAACTTAATCAAGGATTCTCCAGAGTTACCCTACAACCGAAAATTACACGCAAAAATTTTGAAATTCGGTAATGGCGTGTATGCACAATTTGTTTTAGATCAAACGTAAACGTTACGTAATAAAACGTTCCATTATAGAAATTTGAATAACCTTTGACGGGCGGGTAATAGAAAAATTCTGTTAACAGATTCGTAATAACTGGAAAAAATCCTATACGAGGCACCCATCGCACATTAGGAAACAAAAAAAATACAATTTATTGTTCACTGTTGGAATTACTTCTAGATGCTCCAAAATAAATCTCTGCTAATTGTTGGTCCTTTTGAGGATTACGTTTGGTTCTTTAACGACGAGTTTAGTTCGATATTCATTTTGTCATGTTATAGGGTTTTGTATTGACAGGACAAACCCTTTGCAGACGTATTTAAAATATTAATCTTCGAATGTTTGTGGACGATTTGAAAATAGTCAGAAGTTGTTCTTCCACGTAAACTCTTTACAAAAGTTATGGGGAATAGTTGTGATAATTAGGTCAGACTTTTAACTGTCTTGTTAGAGCGGCCACCAAAACCTCAGAAATCATAAATTATTTATTAAAATCTAGTTATCATATTCAAATACGCTTCAGGAACTTTGATGAAAAATTCACCTACTTTACATAACACTCTTTTACATATATATCTAATTATTTTATTTTAATAGACCACCTAGAATGTAATAGAGCCGAAGGAACAAAATGTGCGATAAAATTGCAAATTCACTATATTTTCTGTATTTTCATTTTTATATTGTGTGTATGGGAAAGATTTTTATGGATCCTCTGACGCATAGCCGCAAAAAGAACAAAAATATCCAAATTTTATTAATTAATTGGTTGTAGTTTTATTCTAAAAGGACATTTAACATAGGAATTTCTTTTGGTAGCAAAAATGAAAAAAAAATGTTAAAACCATTACAAAAGTACAAGGAAGCTCTGGTGATTTTTCGTGCACAGCTGAAAAGTACACTTCTCTTCTTTATAGTCTAATTTACCATATCTAAAAAGCACCCGGAAAGTTCTCTAATTCAGACTTAAAACAACAAAGTTTAGCGGAAAACTGCATATATACCCTTTTTCATGCACACACATTGATTGTTCTAAAATCCAGCGCCTCAAATTTGGACGTTATGCATTTAAGGAATCCTGAAACTCTGAAATAGCTGCACGTTAATCCATTGGTATATGTTTGGAAAAACGCGATTCCTAAAAAGTATCGTAACGGTTCGTTTTCAGCGATATCTTTACTGGAAAATAAATTGCAAGCACCTAGAACTATCCAAGCTACTCGCAACTTGTCACAAGTGTTTGAAATTCTCTGCTGATTTTAACTAGTGGTTTAGATACGTCTTCATTCAGCCATAATTTTTTTTAAAGCGTTAAGGATAGAAGGGCAGAAAAATTCTTTAACGGTTTGAAAGTTGAATTTCAAAGGCCATTCAAACATTTAACAAATTTTCATTGGATAATTTTTATTTTGTGGATGATGTAGTTTGAAAGTCGTATGGTACAGCAAAAATATCATCGTGGGCATTAAAATTGTTTAACCCTCCAATGACCGTCGGTATTTCCAGTTACGATTTGTACCATTCCCTTAGAAATAATTATAATCACATTTTATTTTAGTGTTTCTGTATAAGTAAAGTCCGCCAATAGGATTGGGTTATTCACATCAGGAAATATAAGCTTTAGGCTTCTATAAATTATAATTTAAGAAACAATTATTTTGCATCATATTCCATTCATAGTCAAAGGTTATAAAAATTCATGTCAGTTTGTTAAAAAGATTAGGCGTGATGTCATCTTGGCAATTAAAATATTTTGATTCTTTTTTTGTCTTTAAAATATAGAATGGCCGGTGATCTTATCCAGTCTAAGAATAAAACTGGACATGTGCAGTTTTGTGCCGATTTAGATTTCATATACGATCCGACATACGGAAGTTAAAATCATATAAGCATAAGTAGAGATAGCAACATTAAAAAAAAATCCCATTTTGATCCATGCGTCCGAAGTGTGCTGATAAGGCCTCGTGTGGTTTACAAAGAGCAGTTTCTTGGTTCAAAAGGAAGATTCCGTTTGTAATGGTAGCGGTCGAAGCCCAGAGATTTTTGATGGTCGGATAATTCCTACCAAGCGACTCAAGCCCTTTGTTTTAGGAACAGATTGGATCCCAATGGTTCAACCCCTGGGGCAAATAAGTTGAGATGTCCAAGCATTAACGAAAGGAAAGAAAACATTTCCTGATGGTCATTCAAAAAGCAAATCCATTAGAAAAGGCTACTACTATACCAGTGAAAAGGTTACTATCGTGATGTATTATTGACTAACGTACTTTGAAGTGCGTCTGTGATTAGATTTAGTTTGTAGTCAGTAGATTTAAGATATATGGCACTTTTCATATTTGTACAAGTTGAAACGCTGTGAGTACACATTTCACAGAATTAATAAGGCGTTAGTAAATGTTGTAAAGGGCGTATATTATTCTGGTCATTATTGTAAACGGTATAGAACAGTTTTGCCAAAATAAATTAACCTGTGAATTTTGTTCGAAGCGTGAGTCAATATTTTAGGTATTAGTTAACATTTACTTCCAGAAATCTTCGTTCAGTTAGCTGTCATAAATAGGTCTATGTGGTTAGACTTGGTCTAGATTTAAAATAATGCTTGTTTCATTAAATTTTCAGGTATATTTGTAAGCCACAATTTTTCAAGATTTTTGGCATCCCCTTCTGTTATTCATCCTAGAACTTTTTGCCAGCACCCTGCGAGATTAGATGTTATCCAAGAAACTTCCTGATCAAGATCACATTTCATATCCGATAGCATTTTGGATCCCTCGGCAAATACTTACACCACCGTCCTACTGAGTTAGACGGCGGAACAATCAACTTATTTTGTTCGTACAATTGAGGTTTCGGTATATATCAACGAATTTTTAGCGGAATGATTCACTTAAGACAGCCTCGTAGCGCAGTTGGTGTGCGTGTGACTATTATGTCCAAGGTCCCAGGTTCACATCCCGACACTGTCCGCTTGAAAAATGTTAGGCGAGCATTTTTCACAAAAATACGCCCTTGTTCAGATGAGAGGTAAAATGGAGGTCCTGTGTGTTGTTACGCACGTTAAAGATCCCTACCTTGTTTGCAACAACAAGAGGTCGACAAAATTCAAAATTTCCATGTAAAATAAAAACTCACTTCCTGACCAATATAGTACCTTCGGGTGAAATACTGTAAAATCAAATGTAGGAATAATTCACTGAACGCTCTGTGAATTACCTGCTTGATATTCGGAGGGCCAAACACTATACGTAACATACTTTTTAAACCATCAGAAGACTAGAGTAGACCACGTACCGCTTGACGTAAACATCTTTAACTATATTTCGCTATTGAAAAAAATACGTCCATCACTTGTTTCAGGTCACAAGGCTAACACACCGTAAGCTTCAATTTATTAAAGCTAAACTGAATTTCAACGTTATATTAATTAGTAAAGCGAAACAATAACTTAGACTTTGAAGCAAAGTCTAAATGATGATTTGAAATCGATCAAGTAATTGGAAGATGGATTCGGTCAGGATTCGAACCAGTAGCTCCGGCTTTCGCGACCGATGCCTCAACCAAATGCACCACCCCGACGGTTAGTTTCACAAAAGAAACTGATTTTTAATGTTATACTAGATAATATGTAATACTGACTTAAGCTTTAAGCAAAATCTAAATTATGATTTCAAATCGAGCTAGTAATTGAAAGGTGGAGAATAAGATCCCAGATAGAACTCTAACCTGTATCATCGGTTTTCGAATCCTCTCCGGACTTTGGTTATAATTGCGTCATATATTTCTTCTTCATATTTTTTCATCAAATTTATTTGAATCTATTTTTTGTACCCCCATAATAAAGAAATAGTAAGATTTTAAAATATACACTTTTATCGGTAGTTTCCTATTAATAAAAAACAACCTTTATATTTTTAAATCATTGACCGTGGCGTTTCTGAAATGCTATTAAAATTAATACCATTCAAAATTTTATGAACACAAGCTTAGGGCAGTGCTGACCTAGCACTGCCCCTGAAGCCCCTACAGATAGTGTATCTTTACCGATCCGTTTTAATGATGCTTAACACAACACAGCTCTAAAGATTCAAATATCGAGAGAATAATAAAAATTAATACCTGCTACGTAGCACGAAAACTCTTTCCGTAAGATATTGCATTTCCTAAAAGTAATTATATTACGATTATTAATTCATTGATTCACAGGCAACTTGATTTTTATTTCCTAATGTCTAATGGGCGCATCACCCTCATGTATTAAGATATCCGTTAAAGGCGGTTTACATTGTATACCATATTGTAACGAACGTAATGCGACGGGCGACTCATCATTAGAATACAAACAACATCATAGTCTCTGGCGAAGGTTCCAGAAATTGTTGAAAATGCCGGTTTATGATGTATAAGCGTCACCGACAGGATGAGTAGCAGTTGATATCCTAAACGTGTCTATAAATAAATATAAAATATAAAAGGAAATAATATTTAACTGTTCAGTATACGTGACTGAAATGCTATAGAATGCTGCGAAAGTATGTATATCAAACACATACATTTTGTTAGGTGAGTTGCGAGTATACGATTAAAGTATCCCTAAAAGACAATAGCAAACTTAGTCAAAAAGGCGTATGAGTTGGATGCAAATTACAAAATCAGGATAAATCTTCCGCAACGTGTGCTATGAATTTAAGAGGATAGCTCAACGGTACGTGTAACTCAACGCCTCTTGCAAAGCCTATGCTGTAGAGAGAAGTTAAATATCATGTTCCAGATTATCATCTTTTTAATTTCCACATATGGGTTGAAAACACGTCTTTGAATATTCATTTTTCCACTCAGATCTGAATTTTTCCTATGTAAATAGTGTTTGAGGGCCTATGAGTGACGAACCTGATAGAAAAATTCTATTAGCAGATTCGTAATTACTGGAAAAAATCCTATACGAAGCACCCATCGCACATTAGGAAACAAAAAATACAATTTATTGTTTACTGTTGTGATTACTTCTAGATCCTCCAAAACAAATCTCCTTTTGAGGATTACGTTTGGTTCTTCAACGACGGGCGTAGTTCGATATTCATTTTGTTATGATGTAGAGTTTTGTGCTGCAAAACTCACTCACTGCGTTCGCCCATTTTGGCAAATATTACATGCGTCAAATAAAATTAGTCTTTTCATAATTAGTTACGGAAGTATCTATTACATCACATTTATTTAAATCTATTTTCTAAACCACCAAAATGATAAAATAGTAAGATTTTAAAATATACACTTTTATCAGTAGTTTCCTATTAATAAAAGACAATTTTTATATTTTTAAACCATTGACCGTGGCTTTTTTGAAATGCCATTAAAATTAGTATCTTTAAAATTTTAATAACACAAGTTTGGGGCAGTGCTAGGTCAGCCCCTCCAGATAGTGTATCTTTACTGGTTCAAGAAGTGATGTTCCATTTTAATGATGCTTAACATGACACATCTTTAAAGATTAAAATACCTAGCAAAGAATAATAAAATTAATACCTGCTACGTCGTACGAAAAAACCTTTCAGAGAGTTATTGTATTTAAAATTACAGTCATTAATTCATTAATTCACAGACCTACACAATTTTGGTTTTCTGATGTCTGATTCACGCGTCATTAGAATAGAAAGAGCATCAAAGTGTCTGATCAAGATCTCAGAAATCATTGAAAGGTCTGTTTATGATGCATACGCGCCATTAACAGGATGAACAGCAGCTGATATCCTGATGTCTGATTGGTGTATCAACCACAAAGATTATGATATCCGCTAAGGGTAGTTTACACTGTATAGCATATTGTAATAAACGTAATCCGACGGGCGACGGCAACGGCCCGTCTTGTGGTGTATAAGCGCCACGGACAGGATGAGCATCAGTTAATATCCTAAAGGCGTTTACAAATAGATATATAACTATAAAAGGAAATAATATTTTACTGTACCGTATACGTGACTGATATACTATAGAATGACGGGAAAGTATGTAAATTAAACAAATACGTTTTGTTACGTAAGTGACGAGTTTACGATTAAAGTATCCCTAAAAGACAATAACTACCTTAATCAAAAAGGCGAATGAGCTGGATACAAATTACGAAATCAGGATAAACCTTCCGCAGCGTGTGCTGTGAATTTAAGAGGATAGCTCAACGGTACGTGTAACTCAACGCCTCTTGCAAAGCCTATGCTGTAGAGAGAAGTTAAATATCATGTTCCAGATTATCATCTTTTTAATTTCCACATATGGGTTGAAAACACGTCTTTGAATATTCATTTTTGCACTCGAATTGGGAATTTTCCCCCGCAAAAATAGTGTTTGAGGGTTTTTGAGTAACGAACCTTGTGATAGATTTCTCCAAGACATTGTGTACTGTGAAAACCGATACCAAGGTAAGTGAAGCACTACAAACCTAGCAGATTATTGTTGCAACCAAATCAAGGTTTCCTACAACCGGGAATTACACGTAGAAAATTTTGAAATTCGGTAATGGCGTGTATGCATAATTTGTTTTAGAACAAACGTAATAAAACGTTCCATAATAGAAATATGAATAACTTTTGACGGGAGGCCAATACAAAAATTCTGTTAGCAGATTCGTAATGACTGGAAAAAATCCTATACGAGCCACCCATCGCACATTAGGAAACAAAAAAAAACAAAATTGTTCACTGTTGTAATTACTTCTAGATCCTCCAAAATAAATCTCTGCTAAATGTTGGGTTTTTTGAGGATTACGTTTGGGTTCTTCAACGACGGGTTTAGTTCGATACTCATTTTGTCATGATGTAGGGTTTTGTGTTGACAGGACAAACCATCTGCAGACGTATTTAATGCATTAATTGGCGAATATTTGTGAACGATTTGAGAATAGTCAGAGCTTGTCCTTCCACGTATGCTTGTTAGAAAAGTTATGGCGAATAGTTGTGATAATTAGGTCAGACTCTTAACTGTCTTGTGAGAGTGGCCACCAAAACCTTAGAATTCATAAATAGTTTATTAAAATCTAGTTATCAAATTCAAATACGCTCCAAGAATTTTGATGAAAAATTCACCTACTTCACATATCAAGATTATACATATACATCTAATTATTTTATTTTAATAGGCCACCTAGAATGTAATAGAGCCGAAGGAACAAAAATTGCAAATCCACCATATTTTCTGCATTTCCATTTACATATTCAATGTATGGCGAATGATTTTTATGGTTCCTCTAACGAGTAACCGCAAAACGAACGAACATATCCAAATTTATTAATTAAATGGTTGTAGTTTAATTCTAAAAGGATATTTAACACCGGAATTTCTTTAGGTAGCAAAAATGAAAAGGTATCTAAAACCATTACAAAAGTACAAGGAAGCTCTGGTGCTATTTTTTGCACAGCTGAAAAGTACACTTTGCTTCTCTATAGTCTAATTTACCATATCTAAAAAGCACCCGGAAAAGTTCTCTTAATTCAGGCTTTAAACAACAACGTTTAGCGGAAAACTGCATATATACCCTTTTTCATGAACACATTGATTGTTCTAAAATCTAGCACCTCCAATTTGGACGCTATGCATTTAGGAATCCTGAAAATCTGAAATAGCTGCACGTTAATCGGTTGGTATATCTTTGGAAAAACGTGATTACTGGCGCGTTTTCTGCGATATCTTTGCAGAAAAATAAATTGTAAGCACCTAGAACTATCCAAGCTACTCGCAACTTGTCACAAGTGTTTGAAATGCTCCGCTGATTTTAACTAGTGGTTTAGATGCGTCTTCAATCAGCCACAATTTTTCAAAGCGTTAAAAGCAGAAAAGCGGGTTTGAAAGTTGCATTCCCAAGTCCATTCAAAGATTCAACAAATTTTTATTGTATAACTTTTATTTTGTAGACGATGTAGTTTGAAAGTCACATGGTACAGTAATAGGTGTAAAAATTATTTAACCCTCCAGTGACCGTCGGTAATACTCTGTTACGACTTTCTAAACCCTTAGCCTAAAGTAGACCACGTGTCGCATGATCTGGACAACATCTTTAGCTATATTTCGGTATTGGAAAAAATACGTGTAACACTTGTTTCAGGTCGCAAAACTAAGACACTATAAGCTTCGATTTATTAAAGCTAAACGTACGTTTGGTAGGATTTTCCTTTTCTGTGGAGAAAGGGATAAAAGTTTCAACAAAGTGTCGTATTTTATTTAAAAAGCCCTTTACACGAGTATATAAATTTTTCCAACCGCGGATTTAAACTGCCAATCTGGTATAATTCCCAAACGAATTTGGAAAGTTATACGGGACTTAATTACAATAAATCCATTAAAACGTACCCTTTTTTAATTAATAAATTTCCTTATTCTAAACGATCTTGGAAAAATACTCACTGGCATTTAAAGGAATCGACGAATGTGACATAGCAGAAATATGATGATGGGCAGCATCCACATGGCGTGTTTGATAACCAAGCATTGCTCCATGATAAAGTACTTGGTGGTGGGCGTGAGAGCCGCCGTGTTGTTGTCGAAACCCCGCCACTGTGAAAAACCTTACAAAAATCCACCAAACATTTTTTTCTCTAATTAATACTTTGTTTTAATCACCACTGACACTGAAAATTTAAACATGATCAAGGCTTTCTACCGCATGTGTGAATGTGTATACGCTAATTACAGCTAATGTAAATATATACTCTCATGCATGAACAAAAAATTTGTGGGAATCTGGTTGTATAATAGGTTATGCCAATAATAACTACGCAAATTGGATGCTTGTTACGTGTTATAAAAGCAGTTTAAATGGATGATAATGGTAAGGAATTTATTACTGAAATTATTTTACGAAAAAGTGTGCAAGTCACGTGTTCAGATGGTCATGCGACGCCTGGTTCAGTACGCGAGAGCCCGGCGACTGACATCGGCGTCGGGACGCAACCACCGATAGGACGCGTGCCTCCGGATCTAGACGGATGCGTGCGCAATACTTCCGGATAAAATTTGATCATAAATAACAAACGCTTCCTCGTCGTTTTTTGCCTTGAAAAATGCCAATATACATAACACAATGAGATAACGCTTTGCTTATGGTCCTGAAATTATTTTAAATTTTCAGAGGAACAATTTCACTCCTGAAGCTTTTCAACTCTAAATAAAGTTTGGGAATGCTATTATCACGTAATTCCATTGAGCGAGCAGAATATCGACACATGTCCAAAAATACCGAATTAATTTGCTCTGCGTGGGTTCACTTTAAACCCTCAATTAGAATACACAGATGGAGAGTTGTGAAATTAAAAAATTATGTACTTGATTTGCATGCGTAATGGGTTTTGTTAGTTTTATTAAATTACCTCCATTTCCTTACGAAACAAAAGAATGTTTGAGATGTTAAAAACCATTTTAAAGACGTCGATATTACACAAAATAGCTCGGTACTTTTCCTCGCCGTTAATTGAAAAAATCTTATCATTGTCTGGATTTCTCAAGTCAACATGTGTTGGGTGCAGGAGATGAGCATCTCGCATTTTAGATAAAGTCTAAGAAATGGAATCAAGAAGTCCTAGGAAATATATATGACAATGATGATAAAAACTTCAATGTCAAGTTTGTTCCAAAAATTCAAAATAAATTACTTTATAGTTCTGTTGAGCTTTCCTAAAGGGTTTGGCCGCTTTAACGTTATGGCGTGAACGGAACATTTTGGTCCTTTAAGCGAATATATATTTCCTCTTTGAAAAAATGCTAATTAACTGCTTAGTAGTAGGATATGGGGATCCGAAAACAGCGCCACCCCAACCGCGCCACTATCTAACTTAGGTTTTACATGTAAATTCCCATAAGGAGGATCTGCAGGGAAGGGATTTCCTTCTTTCTCCCTACTTGTGTACCTCCTTGCGGAGGGGGCATTTCCTTCTTGCTTCATTTTTACCCACACCATCCCTACCCTAAAAATCAATAACCCATCCCCTAAAATTTTCGAAATACCTGTCGGTACCTTTCGGCACCGCACGTCCTTTGTATTCCCACCTTTTTAATTTTTATCTTAACATCAACCCATATCGAGTTACAACCCCCAATTTCACTGTCGTAATTTTACAACTTTTTTATTTATGAACAGTTTCTAGTCGTGTATGGTAATACCGATTGAATTTTTCTTGGAAGTCCGAATCTACCATTAATTTAACCATAGGCCAACTCGATTTATAAAATTGGTGTAAGCAAAAAAGTAGTACACATTCCTATAAAACAATTTTATTTAATTATAAATATACAGTGTACACAACATCTATTTTTATATAGGTAAAATCACCACTTCGCTATGCTCTCGGCTACCTAGTTTCGACTACTTTTCTAAGGTAGTGTTGACGCCATAGCCTTTTTTAAAATAAAGAGCAAGGTAATACTATTCTAAAATTTTAATTCTGACACATAACAAAATTCAAAAATATTTAATGTCAAGCATGGAGCCATTCAAACTTAATTTTAATATACAGTTATACAGAGAAAACAGCCCTCTTTCTTTGTTTGGAGTGGTTTTAATTTTATATAATTTTATTCGCAGCTTAAAATTTAAATCGACACCCAAGTCCTCTATCTCCTTTTCTATCCAATAGTTTGATACATAAAGACCGTCTAGGTTTTCGAATTGTAAAATGTACCGAAGTTTGCCTCTATATATAAAGTCTTTGATTCCACCGAGAACCAGATCCAATCCTTCGTGTAATTCTTGCAGCTTGTGACAATCTTTTAATCGCGGCTCTCCCACCATATCCTGCATACGTATCTTGTTTAATCGACTTCTTCTTGTCGGCATTGACGGGAATCCTTATTCTCCCACTCACTGTTGCGTAGTTGCATGTCCACTACTTTTGGGAATATATGGTCGTTATAGGTTGTAGGACCCTCGGTTGTAAATGATCCAAAAGAATCTTTACTAGGCAAATATACAATGTTTAGCGGAACCCCTTTGCGTGTGGTGTACGCCAAAGTTACGAAACCCGCATTCCTTAGTTCGTCTATGTTATCTGCCATTTTGATAAATACGTTTTTAGAATAATCTTTTAAAAAGTATACGGATTCAGTACCATCCTTTTCAGCAAGGACGCCTACATAACTAAAATAGTCTTTCTTACTAACCTCAAATGCATACACCTTGTAGAACCCGGATGTATGTAAGTCAGCCCATCGGTACAAAATAATCTTTTAACTCTTTCTCATTTTCTCTAATAAAATGTTCTTTGTCTAACACATCTTTGTATTGTTCGCATATTGTCGCAGTGTTTTCCATGTAGTACAACTTTCGCCTATTTGCATCCATTTCCTCTAATTCCAGCTATATTTTTCTTCCACTTACAGGGTATGGCGTGCATAATGGTGCAATTTCCTTTAGCGTAAACGGATAGAGTTTACTGCCAATATTTACGCGTTGTCATACAACCTTTGGGCAAAAGTTAGGCGTATCTATCAACCCCAATTCCAAATTGATTATTTCTTTTGGAATTGTAGAATATGGTGTTGCAGATTGTGTAAAATATGTACTACCTGCTTTAATGTAGTACTTGTGTAAGATTTTTATTTTATCGTGGCGGTCTTCCTCCTCTACTATCCCCAAATAATTTACAGGTAAATGGTTAAAACTAAAAGCCAAAAGCACATACTTTATCAATTTTTCCTTTTCCTCTGGTTTTTCGGACAACTTAATTTGCAAGCCAGTCGATTTCTTTGTATTGTTATTCCCCCACTACATATACTGTAGTAGGTTATTATGCACTAAACAGCAGCGATTTTGTAGCTTGTCCGATAGCTTATTCCACATTTTGGCAAGTGGTACCGAGTACATTGGCGCCTTTAGGAAGTATAACTTACTATCTTTCTTCCCTTTTAAGGGAATATACACTTGTTCTACACTGACATAATTTCCAATTTTACAGTTGTATATTGTCGCTTCCAATCGCGTAATACCATGTTCTTTGGCTAAAGTAGACCCAAATGTTTTCATTAAACGTGCATCTGGACAACGTAAAAATCTAGTATATGATTTCGAAGTTATTTATTAACACCAGGGCTTGTTATCTGACACACAAATTTGTTGTATATCTTAATTATTGCATTGGTTGTTAGCCATGTTAAACAATCAATTTCCACTGTTTTATCGTTGTCAATTATAATATTGCAGTTTTCTTTGTATTCGACCTTATAGCAAAAGTTATGGTTTGTAGTTAAATAATTACACATCTCCATCTTGCTAAATATGCCAGAAAAATCTTGGGTTACATCTATGTCAAAAAGATAGTAATAATCTTTTTCGAGTTCATCTAATATATCTTGTAGTTCTTCCAATAAAGTTACCAACTTAACATCTGCTAGTTCCACTTTGTACGGAACACATATAGGATTTTGGAATTTTTATTAATGCTTTCGAGACCTTCTTTTCCGATAATTTCTTTTACTCCCTTGCCCATTTTGTTAGTGCCTTCCAGAGAAAACGGAAGCTAAACCTTAACTCCATGCCTAGCGGAAACAAATCGGTCGAACTTTCTTCGTAGACAGCTGTTAAATGCACCACAAATTTCTTTTTTAAGATAAATATCCTTTTGTTTGCAGATGCTTGCTCGGCGTTAGAAAGGTCGCAAATTTTAACTAACATTATACTGTCACAAAATGGTTCTATAATTCATGTGTGTAGTCCACCAGTCAGCATTTGTTCGCTTTTGACATAACAAATATTACCAATATCTGTCACCAGATTATTGTTGCACAATTTTTCTGCCAGCAGTCACGATCCAAATCGCTCTTTTGTTGGTTTCACTTTATTCCCAAGAATTGAGGAACGTTAATCACCTTGGAGACGTTCATGTTTACCGTTCCAGCTACATTATAGGATGAAATTGCCTTATAAAATGAAATTGCTTGATAGGGTGAAATAGCCTTATAGGGTAAAATTGCGTTTAGGTCGGATTAAATCCGACTTAGGTCGGATAGCAAAAACTATTCCTAATCAAGAGAATGTAAGCGATATATCGGTGTCTAACAAATTTGGGTATCTTCGGCAATATACACCGTTAGGTTAGGTTAGTTCGACTTGTTAGGTTAGCTATTGTTGTTTGGAGTTAGGTTAGGTTAGTTAAACTTATGCGCACTTAGGTTAGATAGAAGGAAAAATTGATAGTTTAGGTTAGCGTCGCGGCGTTGACCTATTGTATCAATTTTTCCTGCTAGGTATGGTGTTAAAGTTAAGCTTCCGTTTTCTCTGGAAGGCATTAACAAGATGGACCAGGGAGTAAAAGAAATTATCGGAAAAGAAGGTCTCAAAAGCATTTATAAAAAATTCCAAAATCCTGTATGCGTACCGTACAAAGTGGAACTAGCAGATGTTAAGTTGGAAACTTTATTGGAAGAACTACAAGATATATTAGACGGACTCGAAAAAGATTATTTCTATCTTTTTGACATGGATGTAACCCAAGATTTTGCTGGCATATTTAGCAAGATGGAGATGTGTAATTATTTAACTACAAACCATAACTTTTGCTACAAGGGCGAATACAAAGAAAACTGCAATATTATAATTGACAACGATAAAACTGTGGGAATCGATTGTTTAACATGGCTAACAAGGAATGCAATAATTAAGATATACAACAAATTTGTGGGTCAGATAACAAGCCCTGGTGTTAATAAATAACTTCGAAATCATATACTAGATTTTTACGTTGTCCAGATGCACGTTTAATGAAAACATTTGCGTCTACTTTAGCCAAAGAACATGGTATTACGCGATTGGAAGCGACAATATACAACTGTAAAATTGGAAATTATGTCAGTGTAGAACAAGTGTATATTCCCTTAAAAGGGAAGAAAGATAGTAAGTTATACTTCCTAAAGGCGCCAATGTACTCGGTACCACTTGCCAAAATGTGGAGTAAGCTATCGGACAAACTACAAAATAGCTGCTGTTTAGTGCATAATAACCGTGTATTAGAGGAATAGCAATACAAAGCAATTGACTGGCTTGCAAATTAAGTTGTCCGAAAAACCAGAGGAAAGGGAAAAATTGATAAAATATGTGCTTTTGGCTTTTAGTTTTAACTATTTACCTGTAAATTATTTGCAGATAGTAGAGGAGGAAGATAGCCAAGATAAAATAAAATCTTACACAAGTGCTACATTAAAGCAGGTAGTACATATTTTACACAATCTGCAACACTATATTCTACAATTCAAAAGAAATAATCAATTCGGAATTAGGGTTGATAGATACGCCTAACATTCGCCCAGAGGTTGTACGACAACGCGTAAATATTGGCAGTAAACTCTACCCGTTTACACTAAGCTGGAATTAGAGGAAATGCATGCAAATAGACGAAAGTTGGACTACATGAAAAGCACTACGACAATGCGCGAACAATACAAAGATGTGTTAGACGAAGAACATCTTATTAGAGAAAATGAGAAAGAATTAAAAGATTATTTTGTACCAATGGACTGACTTAGATACATCCAGGTTCTACAAGCTAAATGCATTTGTGGTTAGTAAGAAAGACTCCTTTAGTTATGTAGGCGTCCTGCCGGAGAGGGATGGTACTAAATCCATATACTTTTTAAAAGGTTATTGTGAAAACGTGTTTATCAAAATAGCAGATAACATAGACGAACTAAGGAATGCGGGTTACGTAACATTGGCGTACACCACACGCAAAGGGGTTCCGCTAAACATTGTATATTTGCCTAGTAAAGCTTTTGGATCATTTAAAATCGAAAGAGGATCCTACAACCTATAACGACCATATATTCCCAAAAGTGGTGAACATGCAACTACGCAACAGTGAGTGGGAGAATAAGGATTCTCGCCAATACCGACTAGAAAAAGTCGATCAAGCTAACAGGATACGTATGCAGGATATAGTGGGTAGCCGCGTTAAAAGATTGTCACAAGCTGCAAGAATTACACGAAGGATTGGATCAGGTTGTCGGTGGAATCAAAGACTCTATATATAGAGAAAAACCTCGGTACATTTTACAATTCGAAAACCTGGAAGGTCTCTATGTATCATACTATTGGGCGTCGATTTAAATTTTAAGCTGCGAATAAAATTAGATAAAATTAAAACTACTCCAAACAAACAAAGAGAAAGGATTGTTTTCTGTGTATAACTTTGTATTAAAATTAAGTTTTAATGGCTCCATGCTTGGCCTTAAATATTTTTAAATTTTGTTATGTAAATGTCAGAATAAAGATTTTAGAATAGTATTAAATTGTTTTTTATTTAAAAAAGGCTATGACATCACCCCGACCTTAGAAAAGTAGTCGAAACTAGGTAGCCGAGAGCATAGCGAAGTGGTGATTTTACCTATATAAAAATAGATGTTAAGTGAACTCTGTATATTTATAATTAAATAAAATTGTTTTATAGGAATGTGTACTATTTTTTTTGCTTGCATCAATTTTGTAAATCGAGTTGGCCTAAGGCTAAGTAAATGGTAAATTCGACTTACAAGAAAAATTAAATCGGTATTACCATTCACAACTAGAAACTGTTTATAAATAAAAAAAGTTATATAATTGGGGGTTGTAACTCGATAAGGATTGATGTATAGATAAAAATGAAAAAGGTGGAAATACAAAGGTCGTGCGGTGCCGAAAGGCACCGAGAGGTATCTCGAAAATTTTAGGGGTTGGGTTATCGATTTTTAGGGTAGGGATGGTGAGGTTGGAAATGAAGCAAGAAGGAAATCCACCTTCCACAAGGAGATCCACAAGGAGGGAGAAAGAAACAAATCTTTCCCCTACTGATCCTCCTTATGGGAATTTACATGTAAAACCTAGGTTAGATAGTGACGCGGTGGCGGTGGCGCTGTTTTCGGAAACCCATATCCTACTTCTTGTGTTACTGTAAAGATTTACTTATTGGAACTCCGGTCAAGCAGAAAAGCAAAACATTAGGAATACGGAAACTAGAACTCCTTTATAAAGGCAAACGGAGAAGAAATATGCACAAACGAAAACAGTGCATCAACTACATCAAGACTTGACATACATAGTTTTTCGAATTGTAAACTGCTAATTGAGGTTACGCTTCGCAAACGTTAGATGATAGTGGTAATAGGTTTCGAGTTTCTAGCAGGTACTTGATTGAAGTGTGACTGTCCACCATTTAATTCTATTTATTTGGGAACCGAAAGGTCTTGTTTTTCAGCCTACTTATGGCCATTTTGAAAAGAAACTTAATAGAAGAAAGAAATTCTCAAAGAAAATTTAGGGAGAATTATGACATTTGTGAAAAGTTATTCACCTTGTCAGTTGTCTCAAGTTAACCTACGTATAGCCAAATGCAATGATTATTGGGATGAATTTGAAAGGGGTCAATTCGATATTGAGAAACTGGACATGGATAGCGAGAACGTGAATTTGCAAAAATGAATAGCATTCGAGGAATAATATTTTGCTATTAAGCGGCTATATCATTATTAAAAGGTAACAGTAATGCTGATGTAGTAGAATCTAATACGCAATGTCTGAGTGGGATAGCTGAAGCGTTCTTAGGCCCTATAATGGTACCAAAGGCATATCTTTACTTTATCGGCTACTCCTAGAATTCAATTTTTTGGCTAAAATGTTGTTCCCGCCCTTACTAGTAAGGATCGATTGGTTTTAGATCGCGCTCGTGTCTGGCAAACCCTCCAAATAGACTATGCTTTAGTTACTGCTTACACAACATTACGATGTTTACTGATGACCAGATATGGTTATTGCAATGTCTCTGGTTTGGTTTAAGCAAGCACAACGCTGCTGGTTAGGCAATTTACGACAGAACGTCTGCAGTACACTAAGCGACAAAACCATTTGTTCTGGGACTGCATAGCAAAAGTTTTCTGATTAAAAATTTTTGCTTTAATTATCGTACTGACAAGTAACATCCTGAATATGGACTTCGAACTGAGTTTCGAATGGAAGTTTCGAATTTGATTGGAGTTTCTTAGGCTGAGGTAAGCTTCATTATTTATATCTTTGTTAGGTACTTATTAGTGCCAGTGTTTATGTAATATTCTCATTTTCCTAGTTTCTAAACAAAATGCATTGAAATTCTCGATTTGGCTATCTCGTGACTGGCGTTGTCAAGAATCTGCTCAGGTATGTCCCAAAATTTTTTTCAATAAAAACAGGTTGGGTTTAAAAGCGCCAAATTTGATACTGCGCGGTTTTAATAGTATTTTAGTTAAGGTTTTGTTAGTTAAAGTTAGGTTAGGTTAAAAAACACGAAATTTGATATTGCGCTGTTTAGGTAGTTTTGTTAATTAAAGTTACGTTAGGTTGAAAAAGCGCGAAATTTGTTTTTTAACTAATACTATTATTTTTTTCTTACAGGATGGCTTGCAGCTCAGTTGCATTGGCTAGTGGAGAATCTGCGGTGGAACCACTTGTCTTACGCCATATATTTGATTTAGACCAGAATCGGAAGGAGCTTATGAGACTACTACAAGAATGGAGAGTTATAGGTGTGGAGAATTAATATTTATGTCCAGAGGAGCGCTCCAGAGGAAAACTATAACTGGTCCCAACCCAAGATGCTTCGTGTGTTGACCAGTACATTTGGAGATGTGGTAACAGCTACAAGGACCGAAGAAAAAGGTCGTGCTTTGTAGAAGGCTAGTATCAATTCGGACAGGTACATTTTTTGCAAAACATAATCTGTCTATAGTCCAAATTCTTGCCTTTGTACGTTTATGGATGCAGAATGTTGAAATTGGAACCATTCAAGAAGAATGTGAAATTGGCAGCAGCCGCACTGCAGCAGACTGGAACAGTTACTGTCGAGAAGTAGTTATTGAGACATGTTGTCATCAATGCACACAGATTAGTAAGTTTTCATTTTTAAGACGTTTTGGTCGTAGTTGCCTTAGGTAGTGATAATGAATCATTAGTGCAAAGTATTTTCATAATTAAAATTGATTATGCAAAACTGTTTTAGGTGGTTCTGGAAAAACTACCGAAATTCATGAGAGCAAATTTGGACGCCGGAAATATCATCAAGGTCACCGTGTCGAAGGTCAGTGGGTGTTTAAAGGAGTAGAGCGCGAGTCCGGCGAGTTTTTCTGGTGTCAGTGGAGCGCCGAGATCCGGAGACTCTCATCCCATTGATTGAACAGTAGGTCAGTCCAGGTACCACTATTATAAGCGACTGTTGGGGCTCCTATGATGTCTTAGGCCAAATAGATTTCGAACATCTAACAGTTAGTCATTCGTTACACTTCAAAGATCCGCAAGCTGGGGCCCACACGAATACCATTGAAGGATTATGGGGACATGCCAAGCATAGGGTTCCTCATTACCGAAGAGTAAAACGTTCTTTTCTTGGTTATTTGGCTTGATTCATGTTCATCATCAGATGTAGGCGCCAAAAGTTGGACCCAACTGTAAAATTCATGAAGTCTGCGGGTATGCTGTATAATGTAAATGAAGCGCATATAGAAGAGGAAGAAGATTTGGGTTCAGAGATGGACGGCGATTTAAATGATATGTATGTCTAGTTTGTTTAAACTACAATACGTTTTCGGTATAATGTATTTGATGATAAACGAAGCAGGAATAAACTTAGTTTAGGTAATATATTGAAACATGATCCAATTATATATTGTATATGTAACCTGTGAGTAAATAAAAATGAATATTTTCGTTTTTCATTCAAAATTGTACTTGTTGTTGACGTACAGTGTCATTTTCGAATAAAAATGTGTTTATGGGATTTGCCGAGTTTTGCAGCCGCCGGGCGGGAAGCACATTTTCGTTGTTTGGTGCCATCCTATGTTTATTTCTGGTCAACGGTACAAACCAATACGTTATTTGGCCGTTAAGCATAGTATAAAGCAATTGGCAGGTTTGCGGCCGCCGGGAGGAATGGAGATGCGAGCGGGGTCTGAAATCAAATTGTCTTGACTAGTCACGTTGAAAACAGCGTCTTTGATAAAAAGAAAACCGCCATTTTGGGGGTGGCCGGTAAAGTAAATTTGTTCCGTACCAAAATACGATGAGTTATATAAATTGGGCTATCTTTAAGGACACTGTCGATACTATAATAGATTTAAACCCAAAACTATCTGCTTATGAGAAGTTCTTCTATTTAAAGAATTCTTTGACAGGATCGGCGGCGGCTTTAATAGACGATATGCAAGTAACCATGGATAACAAAGGATATCCTGAATTTAATAGAAGGAAGACGAAAATACAAAAATAGGCCAGACAAAGCAGGAAAACAGAGATACAAAGCCATAAAATGAGAAATTATTCGCAAATACAGGAAAGCTAAAGAGAAATGGATTGATGAAAAGTGCAAATAGGTACAGACTAAGATGGAAATATGAAAGACAGAGGAAGCATACAAACTAATTAGAATCAATTTTAGTGATATAAAACCGTATAGCAAAAATATAAAGAGCGCGCGAGGAAACGTCATTATAGGAAATATATAGTAAGTGGTTAGATGGCAAGAATATATAGGGAATTTATATGCAGGGAAGAACTAGCAGCATTAGAATAACAATCAGGCATTGAAAATGATGACTTGGGATATCCTATATTTAGAGATGAGTTTGAATTAGCATTAAAGAGTCTAACAACGGTAAGCCGCCTGGTACAGATAAAGTGCAAGCAAAAACTCTAAAAGCCGCTGGACAAGCAGTAACAGAACGTCTCTTCCAACTTGTAAGCTATATGTATGAGACAGGCAAGATACCCAAAGATTTCAAACGTAACATCATAGTATCTATACCAAAAAAGAAAGGTCCGGATAGCTGTGAAAATTTTCGAACAATAAGTTTGACAGAACACGTGTCAAAAATATTAACTAGAATTGTACAAAGACGAATGGAAAAACGAGCTGAAGAAATACTAGGAGAAGATTAATTTGAGTTAAGCGAAACAGGGGAACACGGGAGGCTATTTTAGCTCTGAGGGTGATAACGGAGAAAACAATAGCAAAAGGGGAAAGCGTGTATATAAGGTTTGTAGATCTGGAGAAAGCATTCGACAATGTAAAATGGAAAAAATGTTCGAAATACTTAAAAAGATTGGAATCAGTTTTAGGGATAGAGTGATAGTACATAGCTTATACAAAGAGCAGGAACGTGGAGAAGTAAATATTAGGAAATGGGTGAGACAGGGATGTGCACTATCCCCATTAATTTTTAATTTGTATATTGAAGAGGCAGTGAATAATGTCAAATGCAGGAAGACATTTGGAATTACTATGCAGGGACAAAAGATTGATATGCTTAGATTTGCAGATTATATAGCGTTATTAGCATATAGTAAAAAAGAGTTAAAAGCGGCTCTTAATGAAATGGAAACAGTTCTAACAAGGAGATAAGGTATAAAAATAACAAAAATAAAACTAAAGTACTAGTATGCAAAGAAGGGCAGTATAAATCCAAAACAAGAATAAAAATAGGTACTTAACAAGAACTTACAATGGGTTAAGGATTTCTGCTACCTAGGAAGCCAAATAACACAAAATGAGAAGAGTACAAAAAATACAAAACAAAGATTAACACTAGCTCGTGCTACATTCAACAAGAAAAAGCAACTACTGTGTTCAAAGGTAACAAACATAAATACAAAAAGAAGATAGAAGTCTTTAATGGACAGAAAAAGTTAACAACAAAGAGGTACTAAAAATGGTAGGGGAAGAAAGAAACAAGTGGAAAACACAAAAAAGGGGTGATATAACGGTATGCCACATACTAGCATGAGGGAATAGCTTGGAATATATTAGAAGCAGAGATAGGAAAAAAGAGAAGTAGAGGTAGATCTAGGTTAGAATATTGTACACAGATAGTGAAAGATGTAGGTTGTAGGGATTTCAGGGAAATGTGTAGGCTAGCTCAGAATAGAAATCAATGGAGGTACGCGTCCAACCAGTCCCAAGATGGAAAACGTAACGAGAAAAAAATAACTTCACTTAAACATGATGATTATTATAAGCCACTACAGGTATTGGTTGTACAATATTCTCGAATAATGTTAATTGTGCAAAAAGGATTTACTGGAAAACTATTAATTCGGCAAATGTCAAAGTGTTGGAGGATCTTGCAGCCACAAGCTGCTTAATCCCTTTCATATACCACTGAATGTCGGTGAAATAGGGCATATAATTAGAAAACAATAGAAAGGGTTCCTAGCTATATATATATATATAGGCTGTTGTGGGAATTTTACTGAACTCCGTAGGCTAGCTGAGAATATAAATAAGTGGAGGTACGCGGAAAATTTTATGACGAAAAAATAAATGCATTTAAATCTGACGATTATTATAAACAACTACAGCTGTAGGTTATGGAATATTTTCAACTAACGTTTATTGTGCGAGAAGATATATTGGAAAAACTATTAATTAGGAAAATGTTCAAGTGCTAGGGAAACTTGGCAGCCACGACTACTTACCCCTCTTCACATACCTTACATGTAATTTTCTAATGCTCCACCTAAAACTACTACAGCAAGCGCCAGGGAGCAAATTTTTTTTACCTGGAAAATTTGGAATTTTGTCGAACCCTTGCTGTTCCAAGCAAGAGGGATCTTTAACGTGCGTGACAATACTCACACACGGGACCTTAATTTTACCTCCCATACGAACGCGCGTGTGTTTTTGTGAAAAATGCTTCCTAACATTTTTCAAGCGGACGGTGTCGGGATTCGAACCCAGGACCTTGGGCATAGTAGTCACACACATACCAACTACCCCACGGAACAACCCTTTTTCACATACCACTGAATACCGGGGAAATAGGCTGTATAATTGTAAAACAATAGAAGGGGCCGTTCATTTACATTTCCAATGCTCCACCCGAAGGTACTACATTGGCCTGGAGGCGAGTTTTTTTGTTGCCTGGAAATTTAGAATTTTGCCGAACCCTTGCCGTTCCAGGCAAGGTAGGGATCTTTAACGAGCGTAACAACACTCACACACGGGACCTCCATTTAACCTCTCATCCGAACGAGTACGTAATTTTTGTGAAAAATGCTCACCTGCCATTTTTCAAGCAATCGACCGTGTCGGGATTTGCACCCAGGACCTTGGGATCCGTAGTCTTACGCTTACTACATTGATCCACGGCGATGCCTTAATAGAAGGGGACCGAACATCGTACAAGAAAAAACAGCGGCTATGTTCAAAGACAACAAACATAGAAACAAGAAAAATTGTTGAGAGTATATGTGTGGAGCACAGCACAGTACGTCTGTAAAATAGGGGCAGTAGGAAAAGCAGACAGAAAGAGGTAGAAGCCTTCTGGGGTGTTGCGCTTTAGGATGATGATGACAGTATGGACAGGCAAAATCGATAAGAAATAGGTTATAGAAATAGTAGAAGAAAAAGATATCTGTGGAAAATAAAAAAATAGGTGAAATAGAAGGGCAGAGATAGAAAAAAAGATGGCCTAGATCAGACTATCGCACGCAGATAGTGATAGATGTAGACTGTGCAATTTTCAGGGAAATGTGTAGATTAGTTCAGAATACGAAACCATGAGGGTACGCGTTCTACCAGTTCCAGAAGTGAAGACCTAATGATGATGATGATAATGCAAGTAACTGCCAGTAATTACAAAAGTGCGTGACCATTACTTAAAGAAGAGTGTCAGAACGTTAAATTTATACCTTACAATCTTTTAGAAACAGTAGATGAGTTTCTTTACATGGTAAAAAAATCGTATGAGTCAATCAGTGAGTTTTTGCATGCGATTAGGAAAAACATCCAATCTTTAAAAAATTTTTTAGAAAACAATGAGGTTGGCTGGGGTGCAATTTTACGTTATCACTTGTAGAAAAAGCTGTATCTAATCACCAAACGTGCATAAAAACGGGAGTCAGGGTTAAATAGATTTCTCACAATGAACAAATTTTCTAAATTATTGGTTCATCGTAGCAAAATCATTGAACCGACAACAAACAGTAAGTCACAGAGGGGAGTTAATAAGAGTTTTTTAAAGCTATTCAACCAGTGGTTAGTGCTTGGAATAAAGTTAGACCGGAAAAAGGAGGGACTGTAATAACACTAAAATTTTTATAACAATGAAAACTAAAGGATGTCAACCATACGATGATAAAGATAATCGTCCATTATACACTTGTCAGGTTTTCAGGAATTTAGATATTGCTGCTAAAGGGCAAATAGTATGGAAGGTGAGGCTATGCTGAAACTGTTTAAAATTTGATCACTGGGTTAAAAACTGCAAATCGAGTGCATGTAAAACATGTGGTAAAAGGCATCATTGCTTGCTGCATGTGAATAACTGAGAAAGAGTCACAATGGACTCCATTATAAGGCCAGTTATACAAGATTCTAGTTTAAGGAATGAAGACTCTCCGGAAAGGAGTCGCACTTTAATTTCAGAATAGGATTTATGCAAATCTAAAATACTATTGGATAGAGCTATGGCTAAGATTTCTAATTACAAGGGTAGCTTGCGTGCATGTAGGGCATTACTGGATTCGGTGTCTCAGTTGTCTTTCACAAATAACTAATTTTGCAAAAATATTACATTTGCCATTGAAACAGTTTAATATGACAATTATAGGTACTGGACAGTGTTCTAAATTTTCAGCGCTATATAAATATATACCTAATGCAAGAAGCTTCAAGTTTAAAACAAGCGTGTTTGTTATTGAAATGATTTAAGAAAAATGCCTTCCTACTCAGTGGACATGGCTAGTTTTGGGATTCCAACGGACGTGGTAATAGCTGGCAGTCGTTTCGGCGTTACAGGAAAAATTGACATATTATGGTTAGTAGTTTTCCGGGATCTGATTTCTAGGGAACAAATTCGTACGGATAAAAATAAACCTGTTTTGCAATGCACGCAATTAGGTTGAATCGCTGCGGGGCAGATAACGCAGGCGACTCGACTGCCAGAACGGGAAGGTTTAAAGCTGTCATCTAGTATAAAACAGTGCAGTACAAGTACAATTGGGGAAGTTCCCGTCATTAGAAGAATTTCCGAAGGAGAGACTAATTACTAAGGAGGAGTCAGCTTGTAAAGAAGTTTCGTAAATTACACGGAACGTGATCCAACTGGTAGGTTTGTAGTGACTTTGCCAGTCCGCGAAAGTGGTTGCAGATTTGGAGTTTCTTTAAATAGGGCTCTAAAGCGATTTCATCAGATAGAAAGATAGCTACGAAGGAATAAGGATAAAGAAAATCAATATCTTTAGTTTATGCAGGAATACTTAGACCATGGGCATATAGAAAAGGTTTCATATCTGGTGTCCATTCAAGCAGTTAATTACGAAGTATTTCTATTCACTCTATCATGCGGTTTTGAAGACTATATCGCTAACAACAAAATTAGGCTTGTTTGGATAATAGTATTTCATTAAATAATCAGTTACAAGATAACATCCAGCATGTTATTGCGTTTTAGGGAATGTTCTGCAATTATTTCGTCTGTCGTAGAAGAAATATATCGGCAGGTATGGATCATAAAAGAGCAGTGGGATCTTCAACAAATACTTTGGCGATTCAATAACACAAGAGGTTGGTGTTAATAGATTAAAAACGATCACTTACAAAATAGCTTCAGCATTGTTTTTGGCGGTCAGGGGTCTGCAGCAATTAGGGCATGATTGTAGTTAAAAGTTTCCGGATGCTTAAAAGAAAATTACAAGGGACTTACATAAACGATTTGTTGCCAGAATCACAATCGGTCGAAGAAGCAAAATCGCTAAAAGGTCAAATAGGCTCAGTTTTAACAAGTGCAGGATTTGTATTGAGAAAATAGTCAACTAACAAAAGGGAAATTTTTTTCAGATACTATATTAGAACCGCAGCATATCAATCATTATATTTTTGATCAGAACTCAAATCAGAAAATTTTGGGTGATACCTAGAATTCAGATAAGGACAATGCATTTTCAGAATGACATGGATTTTATGCGACTTGACAAACTGAGGTGTACTAAAAGAATTATTTTATCTACTGCAGCCCAATTATTTGATCCTATAGAGCTAGTTGGTCCAGTGGTGGTTCGAGCTAAGCTACTCTTACAACTTCTATGGGGGTAATATTAGGATGAGTCCAGGTAGTACCAAACAATTAGAAAGAGCCTTGGATGCGATTTCTTGAGCAAATAACAGACTTAAACTACTTGGTCATACCAAGAATATTGGTGACCAAAATGGTCAGCGAAATTAAAGCTCTTACATTTTGCGATGCCTCTGTAACAGCATATGGAATATGTGTGTATCTTAGATCAACCGAGAGTACGGGATTACGTACGCTACAATAATTGAGTTCAAAATCTCGAGTAGCTCCGCTTAAGGTTATTTCCTTACCTAGATTGAAATCAGGAGTAGCATTATTAACGGCAAAATTTATAAAAAAGATTTTTTTAAACACAAATTTGGCATTCTCGAAGGTTGTTTTATGGTGCGATTCAAGTATTGGTCGTAGTTGGCTAGCAGGGGAGTCTACACACTGGAAGACGTTTGTTGCTTTTTGGGTAGAGCAAATTCAGAAACAGACTTCAGGACACCTATGGAAATAATAATATTAAATCAGAAAATAATCCTGCGAACGTGCTATCTAGAGAAACAGAAACTAATCGTTTAAAGGGTTGCAAACTATAGTGGGAGGGTCCAGATTGGCTTTCCGATGAGGAAGAAAATTGGCATAAATGGGTCGTGAAGATGATAGTAGAGGAGACTCCACATCAAAGAACGATTTGGCAGGTGTTTGTTACTAACGTGGTTTGCGGTATTTTTGATAGAGTTTCTGTAGTTGGACAAAGTTATTAAAAATAATTGTTTATAGTATGCGTTTTAAAGAAAACTGTCACAGAATGAAATTTAAAAGGAGGGCAGGTAATATTTCGGTAGGAGGATTAGACTTGCCCAAAAATATGATAATTAAGTTGTCACAAACTCAAGAGCTGGCGGGAGAAATTACGGCTGTCGAGGGTTCTAGAGTCCTTCCAAACAGTAGTAAGCTATTATTTTTTTGCCCATTTTTGGACCACAATGGTGTGCTGAAAGTTGTAGGGCGACTTGAGAGTTGGGATATGCATTTTAACGCTAAGCATTCTATTATGTTATCTTTAAAATACAAATTAACGGAATTATTGGCATTTCATGAACACTATAGAAACCTACATCAATTCCACAAGCATTACTGACGAATATTCAATAAAGGTATTGGCCAATGGGAGGTCGTCGTTTAATTCATAAGGTTTAGAGTAAATGTATTATTTGTTTTCTGGTACGACCAAAGAGATTACAATATTTAACGGGTGACTTACGGCAAGAAAAGATTGTTTCTAGTAGATCGTTTACTAACTGCGGTGTGAATTTTACTGAGCCATAAAATGGAAAAGTATTCGCAAATGCAGGAGAACTACAGAACAATGGATTGATGAAAAGTGCAAAGAGATACAAACTAAGGTGAAAATAGGACAGACAGACGAAGCACGCGAACTAATTAGAATGAATTTTAGGGATATAAAACCGTATAGCAAAAATATAATGGAGGAGGGAGGAAACGTCATTATAGAAAATGTAGAGAAAATAGTTATATGGCAAGAATATATAGGGAATTTATATCCAGGAGAGTTGCTATCAGCATTACAACAGGCGTCAAATATTAAAAAATATGATTTGGGATATCCTATACTTAGAGATGACTTTGAATTAGCTGCTGGACAAGCAGTAGCAGAACGTATCTTCCAACTTGTAAGCTGTATGAGACAGGCCAGATACCCACATATTTCAAACGTAACATAATAGTCGCTATACCAACTAATGTTGATTGTGTGCAAGGATATATTGGAAAACCATTAATTCGGCAAATGTTTAAGTGTTAGGGATCTTGGTAGCCGCAGCCTGCTTAACCTCCTTTACATGCTACTCAATATCGGGGAAATAGAAAGGGAACGGAACTGCGTCTAACACAAAAGAGCAACGACTAAGTTCGAAGACAACAAACATAGAAGCAAGGAGAAAATTGTTGAAAGCATGTGTGGAGCACAGCACAGCACGTCTATGAAATAGGGGCAGTAAAAAACGGTAGAAGCCTCTTGGAATGTTGTGCTTTAGATGTATGAGAATGACAGCATAGGCAGACAAAGTTAATAACAAAGAGGTTATAGAAATAGTAGGAGAATTAAGAAATCCGTGTAAAACAAAAAAATAGGAAAAATAGAAGGGCAGAATGCGTTCTAAAGCATTTTTGGGGAATACAAGTAGAAATAGGAAAAAGAGATTTAGAGGTAGACCTAAATCGTACTTTTGCACGCAGATAGTGAAAGATGCAGACTCTGCAAATTTCAGGAAAATGTGTAGGTTTACACAGAATATGAAACAGTGAGGGTATGCGTCTAACCAGTTTCAGAACTGAAGACCTAATGATGATGATGAACGTTTTGTAAAGCGTTGACATTACGTTGAACAGAAACTGAATGCAAATAAAGGAAAATTAATCTTAACAGAAAGTTAATATTAATGTACACCATATAATTGTGATTTCGTGTTGTTTAAGTAAGACATTTCAATAAATTTCTAGTTTTACAACAGAATAAACTTAAAAACACGAAAACAGATGCATTTCTGTATAATACATATTGAAACGTAACTCAGTTTTATAAATTATATCAAAACCTCAAAAAAGTGTTACAGAATATTTATAATAGTAGATTTTCATAGCGGGCCAGGTCATTTTAAGGAAGCTTTTAAAATAAAGAATTAAATAAAAGTAGAATTATTAATAGGCATGCTCTATACCATAGCTATCCCAAATACAGGAAAAAAAGTTTTACAAATTTTAGTGAAATCAAGTAGAATGTTACATAGAAAACGTCAGACTATATTATAAGCAAATGCATACAATGTACTCGTTAATAAACCTAGACCTTTAATTAGTGCAACTCAACAATATCTAGTTTCAGATAATTAACTGTATCATTCACTACAAAGTAAAAATGTTTTAATGTACCTACTTGGGCTGCTAGAAAAATAAAATAATCGTGGGCACGCGACCTTTACATGATGAGACCATATGAATTCACCCATGGTTTGCATGGAATAGGAATGTTTTACAATGACAGTTTCCATCACTCCCAATTACGTGTGAAAATGAATGGACGTTAGACAGTAGACGGAAAACCATAAATTAATTATTTATTCGCGAGCCATAAATGAGTATATATGCGAGAGTGATCGTTGAAGGTTAGTCGAGTACATCCCTTTGGTTATGGATTAACAAACTGGCGTAAACGTGGTGAGATCCGCGGAGTTTTTGACCAAACCCAACAACACATAGAATTGGAACAGATGTGTTTCAAGAACAGTAAATGTTGGAAATAAAAAGAAATCTAAAAACGCATTAACTGAAGTCTGGTTTATAGAATTCTCTACCTATATTAAGACATAACTGTAAGTCGTAATTAATTATAAATTGATTTTACTGATTGTTCGTGATATTTATGCATTATCCTTGTTTAATTAAATATTGATCAAACTATACCACGTCCACCATCAGTTAAACTATAGTAATACGTTACTAATGATATACAATCTGGACAGTGCAAGTTCTAGTTGAAAATTTGAGACGCGCTTGTAAATTATTATAATTAAATTATTAAGGATATGATTAATTGAATTTAAACTAATTTATACAATTATGCAATTCTGCGTGTATATTTGTTTACACAAATATTGCCATGTCGTTGATAATTAAACTGATATAAACAATTTTAAAATTTTGTATGTTTAGCTGTTTACAAGAATGACAAAATGGTGCATTATTAAAATAGATTTAGGTGACGCAGAGAACTGGAATTTGTTGCTTTCTTGGTATACACATGTAGTCTTCCATTTTGTAAATAGATCTCCATTCCAAAGAAGCTAACGTCATTAAAATCCATAGGAATACTCGTCACCCAGCGGATTGTTACCAGAGTAGACTAGACAAGCAGGTGCCGATAATTTACGACAGGTTCTCAAGGTAAACGTTATATAATATATCTTGAAATGGTACCTAGCTAGTGATTACCTTTCTTTCTGGGCAATTCCAAATCCAAAAATTTAACGTTTTATTCACTCGTAACCGTTTTTTCGTTGATATAAGCATGAAAACTATCGCAACCTTTAATTTTTAATTTTTAGTATGCTAGTTTTAACTGGGACGTGTTTCTGTGAAATATAGCTTTACTAAAAAGAAAGAAAATAGTGAATTTTTGTGATAATTTTGCATTGTAAGAAGCATCTTCAAAATACAGGCTCATTCATTCATGTCATAATTGTAGTCATTCCCTCTGGTATTTAATTTAGAGCATTTATTGAACTACATTTAAAAATAAGTATTGCATGTGGGCCAAATATTGTATTTGGTCATTTTCGCGCTCTGGTGATTTCTAATTTATTGTTTAAAATTTACAAGGTCGATTATTTTGCGACGCTCTCGAATATATGCGATTAGTTACAAATTAGCTTCATAATATTGAAGGCGGAAGATGATTTACTCGTCAACCTGCGATCTTGGTTAAGACAGCATGTCTTACTACCTATTCGATCTTTTTAACAAAGTTTAACACATCTAATAAAATAGAAATATGAAGAGAAGTTTATATCTATCTCATATAAGTATTTACATGTTTACAAAGTTGCAAACCATATTTTGCGCATCTCAAGTTTCTCAATTTATATAGAACAGTTTAACAAAAGATTACATGTAGTGTTGAAGGTATTCTTTTAATTGATATTTGTGAAAAGTATTTACATCTTATGTAATTGTTCAGTAACAATCATCTTATACACGTAATTTACAACTTAAGTATGTGATATGAGACATTAGCAAAATTCAAATATAATTGTCAATGTTTGCTTGCATACATAGTTTAGGGAACAATTTGTTCTTTGTTTATATTCATAAATCAAAATACTAATATTTTTGGGCATACTTCAGCAATTATTTTGTAAGATATTTCAAAAACGCTACAATAAAAATTACAAAACAGAATAGTTTGATCAGATACTTAGTTTTAGTTCTTTAAGTTCTAAAATAACGTCAACTATGTGTCAATTTTTTTTTGTTGTTGATAATTAATTTATAATTATATGCATAAACTTACTTAATTTTTATTTGTAATATGATTGGTGATTTAAGATAAAATGTGTGGCCAGAAGTTTTTAAAAGAGACACCAAATATTTGTTGAAGTAGTCCTAATTTATACAAAGTGGTGTATAATTATTTGAATAGACGTTGACCAATTTAAACAGCAATGAAATCGCTAGACGACAGAAATCAAATAGAACAAATACTGAACCATTTGACTTAAGGGTAGACGACTGTCTTACAGCATTTGTTCAAGACATAGCTGGAAAAGTCATTGTGACACCACAGAGCCAAGGCAACTTTTCATTGGATCAAAAGTTAATCGTTGCATATATTAGTAAACTCCATGTATTATCTGTTTATTTATGACTATATAAACAAAGAGTTACTGTTGCTAGTCCATAAGATGATATTTTATTAGATGATGAAATGTAGATTTTGTAAAGATAAATAATTAACTGTTTTGCTCATGATAAAGTTTATATAACTCGCAAATATTCTACAATTATGTTATATGCCTTATTTGAGATAAGTAAAACACCTAATGAGTGCTCTAAGTGGTTTTGTGTTCAAAATTAGTCCTTGACTTTTAATTTAAATGTTTTTAACTTTTAGTGAGTAATGAACAATACTGACATTGCTTTTTTAATAACGAATTCTAATTTTGTAAATAGTCAGAGATAATGAGCGTTTATTTTCGTAATAAAAATGTTATTTTGAAATAAATAAACAAATTGTACTTAAGTTACACTTCTGAAAGCTCACTTTGTCTGAGGATTATCTCTAGATTCGTGTTTCCTTTTGGTTTGTTGCGAATCTCGGAAGTTATGTTTAGTTCAGGTATGAGCCAAATCTTAGCTAAATTGAATTATCTAACCATCGTGATGTGTAGGTAAAGCACACAGCTCTACACACACGCACGTATATACACACGCGCGCGCACGCACACACACACACACATTATTGCCCGAGATCTAATACTTGATTTATTTTATTTGAGTAGGTGAAAGTTAATTTTACAGCGCTAGACACGCGCATTGTGACAATTTGATGATTTACATCCGAAATGCACTATCGTACAATACTTTGTAATATAAACATTTTATTTCTGTGCGTTTTCGATTGATTGTACACCCACAATTACTATTTCTAGTCGTAAAAATTCATTCTTTGGGAATTGTAATGGTTTCTCGCTGCGTACAATGGTTCATAGATATTAATAAAAAGTAGACCTAACAATAGTATCTATATTTAGCGCTCTGTTGTTCAATATCGCGTATAGTGTTCGCTTTTTCCATCAGAGACCATTTTCGCTTTTTTAGCGAAACACCAAAAGCAGTCATAAACTGTGAAGGCTAGATAGAATATGGCATACACACATAATATCCGTGGTCGACAGATATGAGTAATGAATTTTCTAATTATGCTTTCACCGTCAACCTCAATTATCTTATTTAACTCATTGGTTGAATAATGTACGTAAATTACTCTAGTCACTTTCGTAGTCTTTACAACTTTTATTTATTTTAAGTTTAGAAGTTTATTAAAGCATATAAGTTGACATATTGAGAATTTCTGGAAAAATCTTCTTATGGTTGACAACGTATGAAGCTCATAGTATTTGGTGAACAAACTGCATCGGAAGCAATTGAATTGGAGCGTGCTGCATCAGAGGGACGTCAATTCATCTAAAAATCTGGAAGAAGTGTGCATGGCAGTAAACTACATCGGAGAAAACTGAATCAGAGCAAACTGCATCGGAGAATTGTTCCAGAACTGCTCACTGAAGTACAAATGACTGCTGGTGAACCCTACTCACCTACATCAATGGAATTATTAAAAGAGCATCTGGAGATTTACAAAAGGAAGATTTTTTTTGCTTAACAACGTGATCGACTTCTGTTATTATGTACTTATTCGAAGCAAGTTACATAGGGAACTCAATCATAGATTACTGCATCGGAGGAACGTAAATCTGACGGAAAATTTGGCAGAAGTGTCCGCAAAAGCAGACTGCATTGGAGAATTGATCCAGAATTGCTCACCGAAGTACAAATGACTGCTGGTGAACCCTACTCTGCTACATCAATGTAATTGTTAAAAGAGCATCTGGAAATTTACAAAAGGAAGATTTCTTTTTTGCTTAACAACGTGATCGACTTCTGTTATTATGTACTTATTCGAAGCAAATTACATAGGGAACTCAATCATAGATTACTGCATCGGAGGAACGTAAATCTGACGGAAAATTTGGCAGAAGTGTCCGCAAAAGCAGACTGCATCGGAGAATTGATCCAGAATTGCTCACCGAAGTACAAATGATTGCTGGTGAACCCTACTCAGCTACAACAATGGAATTGTTAAAAGAGCACTGGAAATTTACAAAAGGAAGTTTTTTTTTGCTTAACAACGTGATCGACTTCTGTTATTATGTACTTATTCGAAGCAAATTATATAGGGAACTGAATCATAGATTACTGCATCGGAGGAACGTAAATCTGACGGAAAATTTGGCAGAAGTGTCCACAAAAGCAGACTGCATCGGAGAATTGATCCAGAATTGCTCACCGAAGTACAAATGATTGCTGGTGAACCCTACTCAGCTACAACAATGGAATTGTTAAAAGAGCACTGGAAATTTACAAAAGGAAGTTTTTTTTTGCTTAACAACGTGATCGACTTCTGTTATTATGTACTTATTCGAAGCAAATTATATAGGGAACTGAATCATAGATTACTGCATCGGAGGAACGTAAATCTGACGGAAAATTTGGCAGGAGAGTCCACAAAAGCAGAGTGCATCGGAACAATTTTCCACAGGTAGTCGCTAAAGTACAAATTACTATTGACAAACCCTTCCAATCTACTTTGTCAAGATTGTTTAGAGCACCTGGAGATTTACGAAAAGAAGATTTCACTCTTCGTTAACAAAGTAAACGCCTTCTGTTATTAGATAGGTACATATTTTGAGGAAAATGAATCGGAGCTTACTACATCTGAGAAAATCCGGCAGAAATGTGCACCGCCGCAAATTGTATCGTGGAAACTTAAATCGCAGCAAGCTGCATCAGAGAACTGTTCCAGAGTGAGTCTCCAACGTACAAGTGACTGCTGACAAACTCTTCCCACTTAATCCATGAGATTCTTTAGAGCATCTGGAGATTTACAAGAAGAAGATTTCTCTCTTGGTTAACAGCGTAAGAGACTTCTATTGATAGGTACGAATTTTTAGCAAATAATGTGAAAAAACTCAATCGAAGCTTACTCTCTCGGAGAAACCTAGATCCGCTAGATATTCAAGCAGAAGTGGGCATAAAAACAAACTGTACCGGAGAATTGTTCCACAGATAGTCACTAAAGAACAAATTACTGGTGACGAACTCTTCCATTTACATTGTCAAGAGTTTTTAAAGGACCTGGAGATTTACAAAAAGAAAATTTCTCTCTCGTTAACAACGTAAACGATTTGTTATTAAGTACATATTCGGAGCAAACTGCATCGGAAACAATTGCATCGAAGCATACTACATCAGCGGAACGTTAATTCACCCGAAAATCGGGCAGACGTGTGCATCACAGCAATCTGCATTGAAGAAGATGAAGTAAGCTGAATGGTAGTATTGTCTCAAAGTAGGTCACAGAACTAGAAATGACTACTGATGAACCCTTTCAACCTACATAATTCTTTAGAGCATCTGGAAATTTACAAAGAACTTCTTTCTTGATTAACAACGCAAGCGACGTCTGTTTAAGTGCATATTGAGAGCTAACTGCATTGGAGGCAAATGTATCGGAACATATTACACCGGAGGGACGTTAGTTCACCCGAAATTTTGGCATAAGTCTGCATCACAACAAACAGCATCGGAGAAAACTGAATCGGTGCGAGCTGCGTCGGAGAATTGTTTCAAAGTAAGCCACCGAAGTACAAATAACGGCTCATGTACATTTTCCGCCTATATTATTGGAATTTTTAAAATAATTTTCTAGAGTACCTGGAGATTTACAAAAGGAAGGTATAATTTTTGCTTAACAACGTATGCGATTTCTGTTACTATGTGCATATACGGAGCAAATTACATTGAGGAAAACTCAATCGTAGATTACTACATCGGAAAGCGTTAATCCGCCAGAAAATCTGGCAGAAGAGTGCACAAAAGCAAACTGCATAGGAAAATTGTTCTACAGATGAGCGCTAAAGTAAAGGGTGGTCCATCTAGTGGTTCCTTTTTAATTCATAGGTTATTTTGACACTGGCAGCTTTTTCCCGCCTGAAATCTTAGCAGAAAGTCAGTATCATACCTCCGCGGTACGAAATAAGTCGTTTTACGCTTAAACAACGTTTGGAAACATTGCAAACTTATTTCCAAAGTGAGTGCTGTGTAGCCCAAACAGTGCGTTTGTTGAAAAGAAGTTCTGGCCGAAATGATTCACCCACTACGCTTGCGGTACGCAAGTTTGTTCAAAAAGTTCGTGAGACTGGCATGCTAGAAGACAACGCTCATGGTCCTCCTTCTCGTACGGTGCGCACAGACAAGAATGTGGCTGGTGTAGCCGAGAGTGTAAGACTCAATCCACGAACATCAACTCGCCGTCGATCTCAACAGCTCAACATTTCATGCACTAGCCAGAGGAGCATTCTGTACAAATATCTCGGATTATTCACTTACAAGGTCCAATTGACTCAGCAATTGAAGACGAACGACCATCCGCTTTGTTATCGCTTTGCAGTTTAGGCCTTGGGGCAGCTTAAATTAAAGAACGATTTTGGACGAAAAACCATTTTTTCTGACGAGGCGCATTTTCATCTTAGTGGCTACGTTAACAAGCAAAATTGCCGCATCTGGAGCCCAGAAAACCCGCACGTTATTGTCGCCAAGCCAATACAACCACAGAGAGTGACACTTTGGTGCGGATTGTGGAGTGGTGGCATTATTGGACCATTTTCTCTCGAAAATTAAGCTGGAGCCATGTTATCCGATTTTCTTTTACTGAAATTGAAGACGTGGATTTTTACGACCTCTAGTTTATGTAAAATGCCGCGTTATGCCACAAAGCCCACACCACAATCGATTTTTTGCGCACCAAATTCCCAAATCGTGTTACCAGCCGTCCTGGCGATGTCAATTGGCCGTTTCGAAGCTGCGATTTGACCCCCTATAGATTTATTTTATTTAGAACCGTAAAGGACCGATGTTATGCCAGCAATCCAGAAACGATTCAAGCACTTCAGGCCCATATCATCCAAGCAATCATTGAGCTACAGCCCGAAAACATCAACAAAGTCTTGGATAATAGGAGTGACAGGATGCGCTACTGCATAACCAGCCGAGGCAGCCATTTGAACGAAGTTATGTTCCATAATTAATGGAAATGCTTGCTCTTCCTAATAAAGCCATAATACATGGAAAATAAATTAATTTTTTTCATTTTATTGCATTTTTAAAAGAAACTTGTACCTGGCCCACCCCTTGCAAATTACTGGTGACGAACCCTTTCAATATACATCGACAAGATTCTTTAGAGCACCTGGAGATTCACAAAAAAATAGTTCTACAGATGGTCACTAAAGTACAAATTACTGGTGAAGAACCCTTCCAATCTACACCAAAAAGATTCTTTAGAGCACCTGGAAATTTACAAAAAAAAGAGGTCCTTCTTGGTAATGAGCGTAAACAACTTCTGTTATTAGGTAGATGTTAGGAACGAACTGGATCGGATGCAATTGCATCGGGGCTTACTACATCAGAGAGAGACGTCAATTCACCCGAAAACACGGCAGATGTGTGCAACGCCGAAAATTGAATCGGAGAAAACTAATTCGGAACCGCCTGCATCGGAAAACTGTTTCAGAGTAACGCATCAACGGCCAAATGACTGCTGATAAACTCTACCCACCTAGTCCATAGAATTCTTTAGAGCACCTGAAGATTTATTTAACAACGTAATCACTTTCTGTTATTATGCACATATACGGAGCAAATTACTTCGGGGAAAACTTAATCATAGATTACTGCATCGGAGAAACGTAAGTCCCACAGAAAATATAACAGAAGTGTGCACAAAAGTAAACTGTATCGAGAAATTGTTCTGCAGATGGTCACTAAAGTACAAATTTCTGGTGACGAACTTTTCCAATCTATAATGACAAGATTTTTTAGAGCACCTGGAGATTTACAGATGAGTTTTCTCTTGGCAAATAACGTAAACGACTTCTGTTATTAGGTAGGTACATATTCGGAGCGAACTGCATTGGACCCAATTGCATCTGGGCTTCCTACATCGGAGGAACGTCAATTCAATCATAAATCGGACAGAGGTGTGCCCTGCGGCAAATTGTATTTAAGAAAACTAGATCAAAACAAACTGCATCGGAAAATTGTTCAAGTGTAAATCGCCAAGGTACAAATAACCGCTGTGAACTCTTCCCATCTAATCCATAGGATTATTTAAAGCATATGGAGAATGACAAGAAGAAGATTTCTCTCTTGGTTAACTGCCTAAGCGACCTCTGTTGTTCGGTTCAATTTCTGAACAAATTGCATCTGGAAAAATTCAATCAAAGCATACAGAATCGAAGGAACGTAGATCCGCTAGAAAATCCGGCACATATGGGCACAAAAACAAACTGTAACGGAGAATTGTGTCACAGACAGTCACTTAAGAACAAATTCAGTGACAAACCCTTCCCATCTGTATTGTCAAGAGTCCTTAAAGTACCTGGAGATTTACAAGAAGAAAATTCTTCTCTTGCCAAAAATTAAACGAATACTGTTATTAGGTACGTATTTGTAGCAAAATACATCGGGAAAACTCATTCGGAGCTTACTGCATCGGAGGAACGTCATTTCACCAGAAAATATAACAGAACTGTGCACAAAAGCAAGCTTCATCGGAAAACTGTTCCCAATTTAGTCACTGAAGGACAAATTACTGGTGATAAACTCTTCTCCTCAACATCGACAAGATTCTTTAGGGCACCTCGGGATTTCCGAAAGGTAGATTTATCTCATAATTGAGAACCAACGTGACTTGGATTATTAGGTACATAATTAAAGCAAGCTGCGCCGGAGAAAATTGAATAGGAGTTTGTTGCATTTGAGAAACGTCAATCCACCCGAAAATCTATCAAAAATGCACACAGGAGAAAACTGAGTGGGAGCGATCTACGGCTCCGGTTTACCGTTACAGACCACAAGCAGAAACTTCTACATTACTTTAAACAGAGGACTGTTGTGTATAAATCATCAATCAAAACAAATTTTTGCGGGTTTTCAATGATTTTAGCAGAAAATTGCAATTTTATACATGCCTAAATATCAATATAGTTGTAAAACCAAATATGGTTGGTAATAGTAGGTGCCTATGCAAAACTATGTTGAAATCCATTTATCAGGAGCACCAATGTGGAATAATTAGAAACCAACACTTTTAATGATAACAAATTTGACAGTACTACATAACCTCATACAATGATTTGAAATGTTCAGTTTTGAAAGAAATAACCACACCTGATGATTTCCCGGATATTTAAGTTTGGTGCAAGAAAAGACAAATATTGAGTTTTTTTTGGAAAAGAAAAATATACTCTAGAAATAAGCATACTGTGCACTTACAATAACAGAATCTTTATTTGGATTTTCGGCGGTTTCACCAGGTTAGGTTGCTGTTAATAACAGTTTTACTATTTAAAATCATGTCTATTAAAGAGCATCTAGTACAGATTTTGATCGGTTTAGATCTCCAGGTTAGGTTAGTAGTTAGTAGCAGGTTATTTATTTAAAGTAATGTCTATTAAAAGCACCCTCTACAGATCCTCATCGACTTTGATCTCCAGGTTAGGTTAGTAGTTAGTAGCAGGTTATTTATTTGAAGTAACGTTTTTTAAAGAGCACCCGCTACAGATCCTCATCGGCTTAGATCTCCAGGTTAGGTTAGTAGTTAGTAGCAGGCTATTTATTTAAAGTAATGTCTATTAAAGAGCACCTGCTACAAATCCTCATCGGCTTAGATCTCCAGGTTAGGTTAGTAGTTAGTAGCAGGTTATTTATTTAAAGTAATGTCTATTAAAGAGCACCCGCTACAGATCCTCATCGGCTTAGATCTCCAGGTTAGGTTAGTAGTTAGTAGCAGGGTATTTATTTAAAGTAATGTCTATTAAAGAGCACCTGCTACAGATCCTCATCGGCTTACATCTCCAGGTTAGGTTAGTAGTTAGTAGCAGGTTATTTATTTAAAGTAATGTCTATTAAAGAGCACCCGCTACAGATCCTCATCGGCTTAGATCTCCAGGTTAGGTTAGTAGTTAGTAGCAGGGTATTTATTTAAAGTAATGTCTATTAAAGAGCACCTGCTACAGATCCTCATCGGCTTACATCTCCAGGTTAGGTTAGTAGTTAGTAGCAGGTTATTTATTTAAAATAATGTCTATTAAAGAGCACCCGCTACAGATACTCATCGGCTTAGATCTCCAGGTTAGGTTAGTAGTTAGTAGCAGGCTATTTATTTAAAGTAATGTCTATTAAGGAGCACCTGCTACAGATCCTCATCGGCTTAGATCTCCAGGTAAGGTTAGTAGTTAGTAGCAGGCTATTTATTTAAAGTAATGTCTATTAAGGAGCACCTGCTACAGATCCTCATCGGCTTACATCTCCAGGTTAGGTTAGTAGTTAGTAGCAGGGTATTTATTTAAAGTAATGTCTATTAAAGAGCACCTGCTACAGATCCTCATCGGCTTACATCTCCAGGTTAGGTTAGTAGTTAGTAGCAGGTTATTTATTTAAAATAATGTCTATTAAAGAGCACCCGCTACAGATACTCATCGACTTAGATCACCAGGTTAGGTTGCAGTTGAAAGCTTAGTACTAACAAGTTTATGTAAGTGCACCCACGCAGATTCACATGAGCTTACATCTCCTTGTTAGGTTAATACTACTTGCACTAATCATGACCACACCAATACTTAAATTTTTGAGGATGCTTACGAAATTTTAATCACTGTACCTATATAAATAACTATAGAAACAGCATTTATTTGCAGGCATTGTTATTTAAGATATAACAAAATAAGTGCAATATGTTTTACTACAGTATGAAATATTAAGTGCAATATATTTTAATTGTAAAATATTAAGTACAATACTAAGTTTTAAGTGCAATATAAATCCTCTATGCATTTAGGACTTGTGGTTGAGCAATTTAGGTATTTATATTTACAAGCATTTCCTTTTACAGTATGTACAAACATCAATACTTAACAGTGGTGATAAAATAATTTACTCGGTGTTTTAGTAGAATTACACGCTGGCTAAAAACACTGCACGAGAAATATCGCTGCACATTTTTTTATAGGGTTCTGCTATAGTTAAGCCGGGTGTTGTAGACTATGAACTTGTTGAAAACACTTCACACGTAGAAATGCACTTGGCACATTATTGAACTGATATTAAGTTATAGTTGTCGATGCTGCAGCAATACACTTGTTTAAAGCACTATGGTTAATTTTAACAATGTTATTTACATGGGGTAGCGTTCCTGAACATGGCTTATAAAATTATTGAAGGTATCCTTAGCCGAACCATTGCCAAAGTGTTGCCTCCACATGAATTCATCTATGTAGTCGTCCAGCATAGGGAACTTAATACAGATAATCTACGGCAAAATCCTTTTAATCTGCTCCAATAACCTTCAATTTCATTTGTACACACTCCTGTTTGGGGATCTACAAAGTTTCTATGATGATTGACGGTTTCGTGGTTATAACCCATTCTATTTAGACGTCTGTACGCCCGCCACTCATCAGTCCAAATTGTCGAGCCTGGCAAGACATGAGCTAGGATGATGGGTATTAAAGTGGTCGCTGTACGGTTTGGTACATGAACGATATAACCAGACTTAGTTACGGTATCATATATGCCTAATATCCAACGCTGCTGCAAAACACGACCTCTGTTGTACTTCCGTCTAGTAATTAAGCTTTCATCGATTTGTACAATGTGGCCTGGCCCCCCCAACTGAAACAAGTCTGGACGTTGTAACAACTTCCAACTACAAATGTCCCGAAAGTAACGATTATGCTGGACCACACTTTTCTTCGTTACTCCTATTAAATTCAATGTAACACCTACGGGTGACTTTATACACCAACACCACATCACTTGGAACAGTGTAATCAAAGAAAGTTGGCATTTTTCAAAAAAAGTATTTTTGAATAAGCTTGTGGTAGTATGGCGTCTCGGGCAGCGGTAAAATTGACCAAGTGGGCGGTTTGGATCCATCACTATTACCATCTGGGCTCGGCATCTTCTATTCTTACAACGTGGATTGCATTGAACCAAACGGAGGGCACGTAGGTCTGCTACTAGCAGGGCATTGTCTCTATCGAAATATCGTATAACACTAGCGATATTAGCGAAGTCCATTTTTAAAAATATAATTAACTCGATTAATTAGTCTTTAAAAGACTGTTGACAAAATATAAACACACAAATAAAGAGAACAAAACAACTCAAAAATAAGGTAAAACCAATGTAGAAGGGGCGAACGATAACAATAATATGGCTGCCGGCTCGATGTAAAATTGCACCATTGATGACGGGAACATCTAATGCGCACGCTCTGTATTATATTCCTCCGCGAAATAGTAGTGAAAATGTTTTACTGAGATTTCATGGGCACGGTAAGTAGTACCGAATTTTTTTTCTTTTTTCGGAATTACTCAAAAATTTAGCAAAAACCCGCAAAATTTTCTAAGTTTTTATTAAAAACTTCAGTTGTAGGGCATATTTTTCAGTTTTTCGTTTTATTTGGAGTGGTCTGTAACGGTAAACCGGCACCCGATCTACATCTGAGAGTCATTCTAACATAGTCAACGAAGTATTAGCTACTGCTGACTAACCCTTCACATCTACATCGACAGGATAGTGTAGACCACCTGGAGAATTACAAAAAGAAGATTTCTCTCTAGTGATGATCAATAACGAAGAACGTTTTTCGTGTAGTTCTAGAAATGAAAAAGATACTGTTGCTGTACCACCAGCGCTGCAACGCAAAATTTTGGCAAAAAAACAACCCAAGTAGAAAAGAATGTTAAACGTAATTTGGGCCAAGGTTACAAGACGTTGCGGGACAAGGTGATACTTGTCAGTGTGTAGAAGAACGTGAAAGGTATGTACATATTTGAAAAATAGGCAAGTTATATTCATGGAATATTGAAAAATAGGATCAATGTGAATATGTCAGCGTACATCGTGTCTTTGATGTAATTTGAAAATAAAAACACTCCAAGAATGCGTTAATCGGATAAGAAAAAATAACAATTTATAAAAAACCTATAAATATAGTTTATCTATTCTTAGAAAGCGAAACCTACGTCGCGCTTTATTTTGACGTGTATCAAATTTTTCTTAGTATTTGACTGTTCTATGTAGATTCCTTTTTAGTTTAAGTTTAAACTAAGTGCCTTTTTCTTAAACTTCATCTGACTAACTGTTGGGGATTGTACGGTAGCTGTCAACCATCGGCTGATTTGCGTTGGCTAATGAGAATTAATTGTTTGGCGCAAGTGAAGATGTGACATTGTTCTCGCAACGTTCCAAGTAGTTGTTAGGGGTACCTTAAAGTGAGAGATGTGCAGACACGGGTCCTCTTTCCCTTCTTCTTTTGATCCAGCGTCTCTTCTGGAGGAGATGGTGAAGCAAATTTGAGTAGCCACGAAGGTCCCCACAAAAATTGCTATAAAGACATTTGGTTAACATTGTAGCTAGACCTTCCTATAAATTTCAACTACATTAATGTTTTTAAAGGTTATATGCAACTTTAAATATCTCATTTTATTATTACCCGTTAAATACCAAAGTTGGTAACTTCGATCATTGGAAAGTATACAAAGAAGTGTCTATATGGGATACTGAGACCAATTATATGCGTATCAAAGTGGTTCCAAGAAATAATTGAATTTAAAAATGTGAAAAAATAGAGCACACATTTTGAAACCCTTATATGAGTTCAGTGCCATTTGGGTTTTACAAAAGTAGACTCTCTACCGTTTGGTGGTTAAATTCGAGAAGACTGCCTTGATAACAATCTGCCAACATCCGTACGTTAAAAGAACGCCAGAACGGCCGAGAACATCACCGCGGTCAGTGAAAGTGTGCAGGAAAACCCCAGACAGTCAATTCCTCGTTGTGTACAATAACTCGGCTTTGCGCAGACTTCAACTTGGCTAATTTTGCGTCGGGACTTGCGACTACATCCATACAAGATCCGATTGACTCCGGAGCTCAAAGTTGATGACCATAAACCACGCTGTTCATTTGCTGACTGGCATGCGGAACGTTTGGAACAGTAGCCCAATTTTACAAAAAAAATCCTCTTTAACGACGAGGCGCATTTTTGGATAAATGACTATGTTAAGCAACACAATTGCCGTATACAGGACAACGCCAAACCACAGCAGGTTCACCAGATGACAATGCATCCACAAAAAGTTACTGTTTGGTGCAGATTTTGAAGCCGCGCAGTTATTGGTATGTATCTTCTTAAAATGACGTTGGTAGGGCCATTACTGTCAATGGCAAGCGTTACAGAACGATGATAAACAATTTCTTGTAGCTCAAATTAAACGATATTCACGTGAATGATATATGGTTCTAGCAGGACGGCCCTACGTGCCACACAGCGGACGCTTTGAGGACTTGGTTATTTCACGCAGAGGTGACGTGAATTAGCCACCGAGATCGTGCGGTTTGAGTCCAATAGACTTTTTCTTGTGGGGTTTCTTCAGGTCGCATGTCTACGCCAATAAGCCGTAATCAACGGATGCCCTTAAAGTCAACATAACTCGAACCATTGCATCAGAGTAATTTAAAATTAGACCACTTGACCCTGTGCTATCGTATAAAGTCGCTGTGGACATTTGAACGATGTGATATTCCATACATAATGACATACATGAGCCTTTCAAATAAAAAGAAATTTCGTTAATACCTTATACACAACTGGTTTTACTCCATTCCAACATACAACCTTAATATAGGTAAATGTTTATCAATCTTAGCTAGTTATCCACCGGTGTAAAAAAATATACAAACAATTTTATAGAAGATGGGTGGTTATAATTTACTAATAGGGTTTCTGCATCATATTATTAAAGTTACATACCGAAATCAATAGTAAAATACTTAGTACGGTCTATCACATTCAGGAATTAAAAACCTGGCTTTACTATAAGCATACCAAATGCGACAAACATCAACATAGTTTCCTTGTAGAATCATGCCACAAGTGTGTCCAAAATATTCGCATGTATTGCAAAGCTACAGAAATCATTATAAATTACTCAACCAGACACGTGTTTATATAATAAAATAATATAAATGCATTGAGTCCAAACCCAGTAGCATAGATATGGTAGGAAATAGACCGTATGAAAAGATTGGCACATATTTTCTCATGCACCGAGAAACCCTTGACCCAAACAGCAAGGTTAGCATCAGTAGGACGAATAATGTGAATTAGAACATCATGGCAACCCCTGGAAAAGTTTTAACTTATATATGTATGTTGTTAAATCATAACAGAAGAAATCATTTCAACACAATCGATCAGTCATGGTTTTATAGCAGCTAAGTCAATCGAAGAGGCTTTGTGGCTTGATTAGTTCAAACGTTACTACTTAATTTAGAACCCGGGATCGATTCCCGACACGGACAACGTGAAAAGTGTTAGGCGAACATACGTAGGTCTCGTGTGAGAGTGTTGTCACTTACGCTAAAGATCCCTACTTTGCTTAGAACAGCAAGGGTTTGGCAAAATTCAAAATTTGCAGGTAAGAAAAATTTACTTCCTGGGCCATGTAGTACCTTCGGGTACAGCATTGGAACATTAAATGTAAAGCTAGAATTCAATCAACTATCAAGTAAGTCAAGCGATGATAAGTGTTAAGTAATTGAAAGTATGGTATTTTAAATCCGGGATTGCAAGCAAAAACTGTCAAAACGTATTCGTAAGCCCTAAATTGAATAAATTACCATCACTGAGTGGAAGTGAGATGTAATCATGGAAAGCTTTTATCAACATCGGTTGAATTAAAGGATTGCTTATTGACACCAGAAGTATGTTTTGTTTTGGAAAAGGGTGGTTAAACCTTGCATTCTTATCAGAAAGCTGCAAGCGATAATATTATATTATTCAACGAGCGAGTTATGATAACCATTACTAATTCGGTAGGTTTGCGCCGCGAGTCCGCTAGGGCAAGCGGTGTAATTCGAATGAGTAATGGCCATAACTCGGGAGTGGAGTACTATACTTTTCCCACGACTAAACAAATCCTCATTATCAAATATTTTCTAAACGTTTGTACTAATATCACAAACACTGGCAAGCAAAAATTGATTTGTCAAACTGTAACCGCCTACTTCGCATTATACCTTTTGGATTATAAAAATGAAGATTTGTACTAATTGGTCAGAGGTGTTGCATTATAATCATAACCCACAACTTAGACCTTCCTGATAGGTTAAAGGTGTGGATTCGTATACATGTACAGAATAATGAGTACTATTATTGATTCATTTCTAGATGTATAAGCAGGGCATTGTTGGATAGTTGTGGAAAAAATCCTTAACTTCCTACCTGCTAATATTTTATTGTCATATATTGAATTATTCACATCTAACTCATTAATACACAGATTTTCACGTGGTGTTCGCTTAATATAAAACAAAATGAACTAGAAATAAGCACCACAATTAGGTTTATAGAAATTATATATAGGCAGTCAAATAATCTGGTTAAAAGTTAAAGATTTTATCACTTACAGCTTTTTGGCTAAATTGCAAGGTTCAACCACCCTTTTTCTATTTTATTATGACATTTAAATTAGGACAAATAAATGCACCAAAAAGTGCCTAGTATATTTTTTTATAAACTACAAAAACCACAAGGGGTTTAATACTCTTCATAATCAAATAGGAAGAACCATCAATAAAAATCAGGGACATCATATCGACCACAATGATATTTGTTTCAATATCATAGAGTTCAAGTAACCGCAGTAACAACAAACTTATGCTATTAAACTAGTGATTGTTCTCACAGGAACTAAAGACATTCAACTTACAATAAGAAAGCTTTAAACGCACAATGTGTGTGAATGAAATGCGGAATTTTAAAAATGGCTGGATTTTTAAAGGATGAAATGAAATTAGTACAGATAAGTGAACAAGTTAAAATGCGTCAAAACGCCGTACTCGTACTAATGTCGTCGGTCTTTCAAAGAAAATAACAAAAATATGGTTTAAGGGTAACGTACCTGTGCCAGCCTAAAGCCCTCGAACGCAGTGGCCGATCGCGAATTGTACTGAGCTTCGCAAGATAAATTCAACAGGAAGGTCAAACACGTTGCGTGGATTTAAATTGTAACTCGGTTGTGAAGCAAAAGTGTGAAAAGTGAAGTTTTACATTTATGTTGGATATATTACGGTAATAAGTTGTTTTAGTGTGCGGAGGAAATTAGTAGCCCATCAATGAAGCTGATGTGGAAACTCTTAAATCACAAGTTGTGAGTATTGTTCTGAGTTTTTTTGTATTTTGGAATTTATAAAATTACGAACTTGTAGTTTTAAATATAATTTGTTTCTTAGAACGGCAAAATTAGTTATTTACTTTTAAGGATATGATTATTTAAAAAAAAGTTTGAAACTTTTGAAATGCCAAACGTTCGTATTTCGCGAAACGCAAGCTTTAATTGTAAGATGTAGTGTTAGTAAATTTTTCGTGTAAAAGTATATATTTTTAATAAACCTCGAAATGGTGAAAACAGAACTTTGTATTGACTACGTACTTCTAAGTCAGTTGTTGAGAGCATTTCCAAGTAATTAGAATTTACAAAACGTCGTGTAAAGCAATTTAGGAATCCAATGCAATGGAATTGTAGCATTATTTTCAGATTAAGGTTCTGTTAATAATACGTAATCAGAGGAGGTTACATTAGGTTTTGTTTATTTTTAAGCTTAATAAATGTGAAATGATATTTTGAAATTTACTGTTAGTATGTCTAAATTCGGTTGGAATTTTATTTACAGTTAGTTATAAGGTAGGTTAAATCATCATTATGAGAGAATATCCAGTTTTCCCCATGATAAAGTCATATTTGGGAGATATCGTAAAATCTAGCTTTTGATATATTATACTTTGATGTATAAACCGTACGATCTGATAGCGAGTTCAGTTTGAGTATGAATCCACAAATATTATGAAATAAATTATTAGGTGGAATGATAATAAATACACTTTATGCTTGTATAACTTTATAAGTATGTATAACCGTTAGTGCTTGCGTAGTAATGAATTAAGGTTGCATCAACAACGTAGTTATAAATATAGTTAAAAAATAAACGACAGCTACAAGGGTGAAAGTTAGCCAGTGCTACTTACGGGATTCCCGCCCGTTCTGGGTAATTCAGAACGTAACGTCATTCTTGTCGGCAACAAAAGATTTAATATTCGTACTTTTTGATTTCGTATGCTTGTCGTCTCTTCCATTTTAATTTACAAATAGTTGAGAATTTACTTATCACCTTGTCTGAGATTATTGCGAGGGGTCTGAATTTTAAAAATGTTTTGGTAGTAGTTTATACGTATAATTACTGTTACAATTTCGCCGTACAATCTAGAGCTAAACGAGATTACGCTATTAAACAAACAATGATTGGTTGACAGCTACAAGGGTGTATTTAAAGAACTAATATAAAGTTAGCCGGTGCATTATATAAATTGTTACGGGGTTCCCGCCCTTTCTGAGTAATTCGGAATTAATAACGTAACGTCATTTTTATCAGTAACGAAAGATTTAGTATTGTTACTTATTTTATTTGGTATGCTTGTCATGTTTTCCATTTTAATTTACAAATAGTTGAGAATTTACTTATCACCGTGTCTGAGATTATTGCGAGGGGTCACAATTTTAAAAATAATGTTTTGGTAGTAGTTTATACGAACAATTTCTGTTACAATTTTGTCGTACAATCTAGAGTTAAACGAGATTACGCTATTAAACGAACAATGGATTGGTTGACAGTTACAGGTGTGTATTTAAAGAACCAATGTAAAGTGCCATTCGGGTATGATCTCGACGGCTTCTGGAATAAATTATAGCTTAATATATAAACCGTACGACCTGATAGGAAGTTTAGTTGGAGTATGAATCTGCAAATATTGTGAAATAACTATCGAACTGTTTGCCAATAACTACACTTAAAAAGTCAGCGTAGTAAATTTTTTAATATCAATTGATTGACTGACAGCTACAAGGGTGAAAGTTAACCGGTGCATCTTAAAAATAGTTACGGGGTTCCTGCCTTTTCTGGGTAATTCAGAATTAATAACGTAACGTCATTTTTATCGGTAATAAAAAATATAGTATGCTTACACTTTTTAATTTCGGATACTTGTCATGTTTTCCATTTTATTTACAAATAGTTGAGAATTTACTTATTACCGTGTCTGAGATTATTGCGAGGGGTTCGAATTTTAAAAATAATGTTTAGGTAGTAGTTTATACGAACAATTTCTGTTACAATTTTGTCGTACAATCTAGAGTTAAACGAGATTACGCTATTAAACGAACAATGGATTGGTTGACAGTTACAGGTGTGTATTTAAAGAACCAATGTAAAGTGCCATTCGGGTAGGATCTCGACGGCTTCTGGAATAAATTATAGCATAATATATAAACCGTACGACCTGATAGGAAGTTTAGTTGGAGTATGAATCTGCAAATATTGCGAAATAACTATCGAACTGTTTGCCAATAACTACACTTAAAAAGTCAGCGTAGTAAATATTTTAATATCAATTGATTGACTGACAGCTACAAGGGTGAAAGTTAACCGGTGCATCTTAAAAATAGTTACGGGGTTCCTGCCTTTTCTGGGTAATTCAGAATTAATAACGTAACGTCATTTTTATCGGTAATAAAAAATTTAGTATGCTTACACTTTTTAATTTCGGATACTTGTCATGTTTTCCATTTTATTTACAAATAGTTGAGAATTTACTTATTACCGTGTCTGAGATTATTGCGAGGGGTCACAATTTTAAAAATAATGTTTTGGTAGTAGTTTATACGAACAATTTCTGTTACAATTTTGTCGTACAATCTAGAGTTAAACGAAATTACGCTAGTAAACGAACAATAGATTGGTTGACAGTTACAGGAGTGTATTTAAAGAACCAATGTAAAGTGCCATTCGGGTATGATCTCGACAACTTCTGCAATAAATTATAGCTTAATATATAAACCGTACAACCTGACAGGAAGTTTAGTTTGGGTATGAATCCGCGAATATTGTGAAATAAACTATTGAATCTTTTGTCAATAACAACACTTAAAAAGTCAGAATAGTAAATATTTTAATATCAATCGACTGACTGACAGCTACAAAGGTGAAAGTTAACCGGTGCTTCTTAACAATTGTTACGGGGTTCTCGCCCCTTCTGGGTAATTCAGAATTAACGCAGCGCCATTTTTATCGGTAACAAAAGAATTAGTATCCTTACTCTTTTTGATTTCGGATGCTTGTCGTGTTTTCCATTTTAATTTACAAATAGTTGAGAATTTACTTATTACCTTGTCTAAGATTATTGCGGGGTGCCTGAATTTTAGAAATGTTTTGGTAGTAGTTATACGTATAATTACTGTTACAATTTCGCCGTACAATCTAGAATTAAACGAGATTACGCTATTAAACGAACAATGGATTGGTTGACAGCTACAAGGGTGTATTTAAAGAACTAATATAAAGCGCCAGTCGGGTGTGATCTCGTAGTATACAGCGACGGCTTCTGGAATAAGTTACAGCTCAATATATAAACCGTACGACCTGACAGGAAGTTTAGTTTGAGTATGAATCCGTAAATATTATAAAATAAACTATTGAATCGTTTGTCAATAGCTATATTTAAAAAGTCAGCGTAGTAAATATTTAAATATCAATCGATTGACTATCAGCTACAAAAGTGAAAGTTAGCCGGTGCATCTTAAAAATTGTCACAGGTTTCCCTCCCCTTCTGGATAATTCAGAATTACTAACGCATCGTTATTTTTATCGGTAACAAAAGACTTAGCTTCTTTACTTTTTTTGATTTTGGACGCTTGTCGTGTTTTCAATTTTAATTAACAAATAGTTGAGAATTTACTTATCACCGTGTCTGGAATGATTGCGAGAGGTCAGAATTTTAAAACTACTGTGTTGGTTGTAGTTTATACGTATAATTACTGTTACAATTTCGCCGTACAATCTAGAGTTAGACAAGATTACGCTATTAAACGAACAATGGATTGATTGACAGCTACAAGGGTGTATTTAAAGAACCAATATAAAGTGCCATTCGGGTATGATCTCGAAGTAAATAGTAACGGCTTCTGGAATAAATTATAGTTCAATATATAAACCGTACGACATCATGGAAAGTTTAGTTTGAGTATCAATCCGCAAATATTGTGAAATAAACTATTGAATCGTTTGTCAATAACTACACTTAAAAAGTCAGCGTAATAAATATTTTAATATCAATCGACTGACTGACAGCTACAAGAGTGAAAGCTAGCCGGTGCATCTTAGCAATTGTTACGGAGTTCCCGCCCTTTCTGGGTAATTCAGAATTTATAACGTAACAAAAGATTTAGTATCCTTACACTTTTTAATTTTGGATACTTGTCATGTTTTCCATTTTATTTACAAATAGTTGAGAATTTACTTATTACCGTATCTTAGACTATTGTGCGGGTCAAAAATTTTAAAAATAATGCTTTGGTAGTAGTTTATACGTATAATTACTGTTACAATTTCGCCGTACAATCTAGAGTTAAACGAGATTACGCTATTAAACGAGCAACGGATTGGTTGAAAGCTACAAGGGTGTATTTAAAAAACCAATATTAAGTGCCAGTCGATTATGATCTCGTAGTAAATTGCGACGGCTTCTGGAATATTTTATAGCTCAATATATAAACCGTACAACCTGACAGGAAGTTTAGTTTGAGTATGAATCCGCGAATATTGTGAAATAAACTATTGAATCGTTTGTCAATAACCACACTAAAAAAGTCGGCGTAGTGAATATTTTAATATCAGCGATCTCTGTATCAGCATTTGGTTTCTCTACATGTGTGAATATGCAGACTTGTATGGGACCGAATAAGGAACAGTAAATTGAATTTCGTTATACTTATTATGTATTATCCACATGTATTAGAGCGAAAAATCTTGGTTTTGTCAAATCGACTTAGAGAAAGGTATCAAATCAGCAAATCCGCTGATTATTTGAAAAAACAATATTCTACTACATTTATGTGATCAAAATATCCACCTTTGAAACTATTTAATTTTTAATGAACTTCCAAAACAAGTCGCCAACAGTATCAGTATTTTCAATCAATATTACGTTGTTATTCAAGAACAATGCCAACATTGTGTTTATATTTAAAATTATGAAACGTTATCAATAAAACTGCCAAACAACACAATTGTTATAAATATAGAAATTGATGAGATGAAAACAAACACAGTGACCATTATTATTTGAACCAATTTGAAAACTTTTCGGCGTGGAATATAGAAAGCGGTTTTAAAATAGAAAATCAATGTATGAAATCTGGTCAAAAGTATTCAGAATTAATATCAATTGAAATATTCAGGACTTATGACTTAATATTCGTATTTTGTCGATGAAGTGGCTGACGCTTCACTAAGCAAAAGTGTCAATATTTCTAATATCTTTTTATTAAATGGGGCAATTTTTCTTGTTATATTTCCGTGGTTTTGTAGGCGAAGCTTAAATTTGTCTGAGAGAGGAGATAAAATCTGATATATTGAACCAAATTTCTTTTTATGATTTGTTTTGTGGTAATTGCTGATGTAGTAGGGAATAGCAGTAGTGCATTAAGCCATTTGGAATCTTAGTGCGCTGATAATAGATTTGATTGCGTTTGTGTTAAAAAATAAATAACTTTGTATCGAAACTAGTCAGTCCGTTTAAATTCTGCTTAATCCCAGACGACCCAATTTAGTCCCAGAAGTAGCAAAAGTAATTCCTTGTGCCAACTACGAACTTTTTACAACGATTTACATTCAAATGCAGAAAATTTCATTAATACTATTTAAATATTTGCACCACAATTTATTGGCTTAAGATCAAACAACGAAATTTTATTATTTTATAGTGATTACAGTTTGAAAATTTCATCTCTTCGTCTCTAATAATTTTCTGGAAGTTTGCGCGTACAAGACATTTCTCTTTGAATAATATTCCAAACAACTGTAACGTTGGTGTGTTACCTTAAGCAAATATTAGGTAATAAGAAATCATTTATACTATTTCAGTTAGTTGATTGAGCTTCTGGCACAAAAATCCTGAAAAATTGACAGAATCGTTGGTAATTTACATTAATAAAGCGCTACTTCATAGTGTTAAATTAGGATACAAAAATTAATAGTAAAGCCCCTAGTACATTCTTATACAACTAGCAATAACATCGGAACTTTACTGCGTATTTACTTTAGAAAAATACAGAAAGATATCAGTAAATATCCTTTATAGGAAAGCTTATTCGTAAACATTCACACAAGCTTATAAACAAACCATTCAATCATGTTATTAGACCGACACACCCTTACAATACTAATTGTCATTAAATCTACCATAAAAATTAAAAAATTACATATAAACCGTGGTAGTTCATATCAATTCAAAGAAACCGCTACTACAGTAGACTCCAATAATCCTAAACTCATCAATTTACATTCATAATGAAATGCCTCCTAAACGCAAACAATCACGCCATTTTTAAAAGTGTAAGAACAAGAAGACCGTGGTCATAAACAGAAAGATATTGAATTCGACAATAGGACAACTTTATTCGCACAATCGCCTGAAAAATCAAGTAATTCCTTGGTACGTTGTAATTTATTAAAATCGATGGGTAATAATGTAGGGGTTTTAGACAAGATTTTTATCTTTAGCTATAGAACTTCGAATGCGATCGCCACGCAACCATCGCCGAGCACTTTAAAGATTGAATAATTCAACTGACGGCATTGCACCCGCAGCTGTTAGAGAAACAAGTTTCCAAACGCTGGTTTAAACAAGATATTTAAAAATACCGTTACTACTGAAAGTGCCCCTGTGATGGAAGCTTTCATTCAACGCTCAATTGAAATATTGGATTATCTGCAACATTTTCTTGCACAAAGAGCTCGCTCCAGCTTAGTACAAGACTAACAAACGTGTAAGTCAGTAGAATGTTTGCTTTCCACCTGGTACAAATTTAATGCTGCTGTATATTTAATAATTATAATTGTTTGTAATTATACAAAAGATTATACTTACTTTTAAGAAGACTTTTACGTTGATCCACGTTTAGTGAAAGCGTATTGCAAACTGGAAATTCATATGTAAAGAAAGCACTACAATTGTATCCGCATAGATAATACGTATCAGTTAATTTGGTTGGATGTGCATAATTGATAAATTTAAGATGTTATTTTTTTTAGATACACATGTTTTGCCAACTAGGGATAAAGCTTAGTTTGTTCTTTTGTTATTTACTGTGATATTTATGTTTAATAATATAGGTTGGGTAAACACGATTAAGAGTTTTCTAACTATTGATGTTTATTTTAAATTAGTAGAGGGCGAGAAAACGTGTACACAAATCTCCTTCAACCTATACTACAATGAAAACCATCAATTCGGTTTTTGAAACACCTATTTTCTAGTAACCAAGGCTGATAAAGGAGCAGTCACAGTATTTATAAACAAACATAGACAAGTCTTTAGAACTTTTAAACAACATTTACGATATTCTAGTTAAAGATTCTACACCAAACATCCAAAAAAAACAACAACAAACACATCCAATATTTACTCGATAACAAAATGATCAGGATAGAAATTAAAAGTGAACAAAAATTCAATAACGGTGTTCTTGGAAAATATTATGGATTTTCTAAATTACACAAACCTGCAATAGAATTGCGAACAAACACTTCCTCTATTGATACATCAACATATCCTTCCGCTAAATAGCTAGCCGAGTTTCTAGGTAAAACCTTTTCAATTACAACAGGATACAACATCAAGAGCAGTTCGACTTCACCACTAAACTTAAAAAATTTCAATTTCTAGATAATCACATCTTAATTTCTTTAGATATTAAATCAATATCCAGCAACATACCGCTCGATCTAACAAAGATCTTTAGACAGTTTTAAAAGTTCAGTGATATTAAATAACATGTACTTCTTCTATGAAAAAATATTTTATTTACAAAAATTTGGTATATTTATGGGTTCTTATCTCTCTCCAGTTCTTGCTCAAATTGTGATGGATTCTTTGATTGACGAAGTTTCACCACAACTACCGTTTTATCCTTCATTATTTGCTAAGTACATGGACGACATTGTTTGTAGAATTCCCAAAAATAGCATAGTCAAAGATAAAACAGACCAACAATGGTTAAGAAACATCGTCTATCAGTGAAGTGCTCATGCGGGAGCTTCTAACTTGGACAAACAAAACAGTACCTACGCAAGAAAATAGCACAACATAAAAGTGACGCCGAGCTTAAAAAGGTGTCCTGCGTCCTATCGTCGTCGCACGTTGAAGCCACTCACCACAACCCCTATTTTGTTGATCTTGAAGTAATTGAAGTAGAATGAGACTACTAACAAAGACTGTTTTTAGGGTCACAGTAGTCAACAGTCAACAGTAGTAAAAATAATATAAATTTTAAAAGTGATATAAACAACTTAAGTGCGGTTTACATTTTGCTTTATGAATTTAATAGTTAAAAAGATACAAACCTACAGATTTACCTATTTATTCATCATAACACCTCGTTTCACAGACACACAAACAGTAATTTTGATTCTTTAGAAGGCTTAGATCTTTTTCTAAATTTGTCAGATATATGACAAAGAAGTCACGAGAGGTCATGAGAACCTAAATTCTATAAATGGAACCAACCCAAATAGAAGAAAACGGAAAATAATTGAAATTTCGGAATATTCATTATTTCACCCCGTATAAAAATAAGCGTATGAAATGTAAAAAGCCATAAAATGCATTCGCATTAACAAAGAAGCATATTTTCCATATGTGTAAATAAAGCCTTCTTAATAAAAACGAGTTTCATTCGAAGATATAAAATAAAGAGTCACATAAATTTATCCGCATTCAAAACAAACTATATTTTTTGTACAGACAACATTTAACTTCATTGTAAGAGTTTTAAATAAATACAAAGTCATTCAGTGCATTTACAATTAAGAATGTAATGGGGAGCTTTAATCGATCATGTAATTGACTTTATTTATAAAGTATTCGCTGAAACACTTTTTAATTGCATTTATCAAGTAAGCCCTCATTAATTAAAATTCTAAATAAATGTGCTATGTGTAAAATATGAGTTAGAACACGTTTTAGTTACCGTACTTAACTTTTTGTTTACAAATATTAAGATATAAATGTTGTTGCAATTGGATCACCATTAGGAAAGCAATTGAAGTTCTAATTAATTATGTAGCATCAGCTGTGCCTACAGATATATCATTTACAAATATTCATTCTTGTTAAAAAAATAACACTCTACGAGTTTCAATCTTTACGATATAAAGCCATTCATTTTTCTTAAAAATACATTTTCCGTGCACAAAGTATTCATTTTATTTATCGTAATAATACATTTATTGCGTCTGAAAAGAATAAAGAACGCAATTGGAGCCAGAATTCTATAACTTTTTGATTAATAATAAAAAAATACGTCGTCAGTACTAAGAAATACAATTAAAAACCATTAAATACCCAATTAAGAATAAACGTCGGTTCATGAAACTCGCGCGGACATTAAAAAAGCAATAAAATCGATAAAATTATACCACATTCCAATAAGATAGATGAGATGCCACCGGTAACTTTTTATGTAAGAGAAGGATAAACAAGACGCTTCGGAAGAAACATATCATCTTGGCCGCATCGTTTGATCCTAATTGGATCGTTAAACCGTGGTTTTTTCGGAAACATTACATCACCTGGATGTTTTATGTTTCAAATGAATTTGGAAAGATCCGGAGAATGTGACATATAGAAGCAGTTTTTATATGTAAAGCTGGAACTTGATTAGAATGATTTGTTTAAGTTTATTATTATTCACGATTCTTCATTCGTCATGTAACATATAAAGCAGAATTGTATGATATAAATTAGTTTACGACAAGAAATTTATACTTTTAGGTATTTGCAAACATAGAAGTTAATAAATGCAATTATGTATAAAACATGATTATATTGTAGAATACAATGAAAATTGAACATCCTTCGATACAAGAGCTACTGGTAAATTAATTGATCAACTTTGCAAACTGGTGTTCTAACGTCAAATGGTGATTTAAGCTAATATGGATAATCGTGTATACTAGGATTTTAAAGTCAATTTAAAAATGGAATCAAGAGATATTTAATGTCATTAATTACGATAGAACTGAAATTTTGATAAGCGCTATTTTTCACAAGTATAAAACTTTGGGTTTTTTTGTTTGTTAAATGATAAATATATTTAAATATTTTCTAATGTACCTTTAGAATAAGTTCTCATTTTATTATTTGTAATGGGGATAATTTGAATCGTATTTTGAGCCAGAGTGCGCAGCATCTTGACCTTTAATAAATTATCCGTGAAAGTTATTGGCCAATCACTTTCGAAAACGTGGTAATAAAGGATCAGCAAATTACCCACCTATTGATTCAAAAGTTAACGAATATTAGGTAAGAATTTTAAATATTTTTGAATGAACTGAAACTGTGATTTGTTTTATAAACTGTTTGTGTGAAAGTAAAATGTTTGTGAATGTATAGATGTTTTCTTGAGATTTCTGTGTTTTATTTCATTTTGTAAATTCCACAATATAACTTCCGTTGAGATAGCCAGACAAAGAAAAGAAAAGGAAGGTAAGATAAAAATTTCAAATTTTCCATTGCTGTACCTAAGTCACAGTATAATTTGGGCAAGAAACTCAAACTTAAGCCCTGTCACAACACTGTCTTAGCTCCCACCCCTAAGAAAGGGTGTTGCAGCAATATATATTGACGTAATATGGGGTTCACGAGAGGTAAACGAAACCCAAACTTTACAAATCAATCCCGCCAAAATATAAAAGAATCCTGAAAAAACGAAAATTTTCGTAAATTTATGGTTACGCCCTATATAATAAAAGCGTACTTTTATTCATTAATATACAAGCAAAAAATGCAATTGCGCGTGTATAAATACTCACCCTGTATGTTATAAATGTGTTGTAAATAAATAGCGGGTATCGTAAGTTGTACATGTAAAAATAATTAACTGTAGGATATCGCAAAACGCATTCAATGCGAACGCACATCTATCATTTTAAGATAAATACAAAACCTTTATTTTTACTTATTAATTATCAATACATTTTTGATAAAAATGCTTTTGATTTGCTGTAAATGGCATAGAATAGTACTAGCTTTACGCATTTAGCACAAAAACTACAATCAACGTGTATTTAAAATCCTAATTTTAATATAAATTTTGTGTACGGGATTGTTTTGCCGTAAAAGCAAATATTTCTATAAAATGTAACCTCTTTTGCATTAGAAAGCAATTAAAGTTTAAGTTAATCACCCTGTGGATTACAGAAACTTATTTTAAATAGAGAATGGTCTAGAATATTAGGAATATAAAAGGATGAGTCATTCGTATTTAAAACTACCTAAATATCTTATTGATAAATAAAACACTTATTCCAAGAAGCGGCTCGAACACGAGAATACCTCTAAAATCCCTGGAATAACTGATAAAAATTATTTATTACTTTCCGCATTCACTGTATATATTGATATGATAATAAGGTCACGAAATGTAATTGAACGCCAAATTGTATTAAATATTACCATCCAAAGAGAAGAAAAACGGGAAAAATTAAAATTTCCCATTATTTAATTTTTCCACCCTGTATAAAACAAGCGTATTCAATTTGCACATACAGTAAGATTTCCTTGTAACAATTTTTAAGAACATATACTTTATTGTCATACCTTTTAAGAAGAAGTCCAACTTTTAAACCTTGTGTAAATAATGATTTTCCAGGAAAAATCTTATTGCATTTACAAAGCATAAAAACAAAGCCCTTATTAATTAGATAATCAAAATCCGCGTGTAGACATTTTTTGCCGACTAAAAATGAGTTGCAAGCACTATTAAAATACTAGATAAATTCCGTGTGTAGATATATCATTTAAAACAAAAATAAAATATTCATTCTTTATTTCAAAAAAATTAATTTAAAGAGGTTCGAACACTCACGTTAGTAATGAAAAAATACAGCATTATATTCGAGATAATTTGATAAAGTCATAAATCATCTGTAAATACGCTAGAAATAGCTAATTATTTTTCACAAGTAAATAAACTCTCCAATTCAAAGAACACGCCACTTTTAGAAAAGCCAAAATAGATAACGCGTTTTAATAGCTCTAAGAGAGAGGAAAAACAACGGCTATGCTTTGATGCATTAACAAAAATGAATGACGTTTTATGATAGACATAAATAATAACGACCGCGATAACTACACTCAAGTAGCTCATTAAAACGCAACATCCTCATAATTATTACATCATCCAGTGACCAATGCTTGGAAATAAATTGAGAATGGGATGGAAACAATGACGTATTTAGAATTTTTGTATATAAAGAGGAAGTGATTAGGAGAAGGGATCATTACTTCTTAAGTTAAACAACATGTAAGTTTCGAACAAAGTTTCATTCATAATTTGAAATCTATTTCATCAGCGTTTCACAAGTAACACGAGTTATCAAATGTAATTATTTGATGAAGTATAATAAAGATGTCAAAATAATATGTATAATCTTGGTACAAGATCTCAACTACTGATTTTAATCGATTAAAAATAAATACACTTTGCAAGCCGATATTTTAACGTCAAATAAAGATTTGATATGGAACCAGGAAGTATTTGATGCTGTTAATTTGGACGGAAATGAGATTTTGATAAGCGTTATGTAACAATAACAACAGCAAGTACAATTTTATTTTTTTGTAATTTATAAACATATTTAAATATTAGTAACTTAAGCTAGAATGTTCTTAATTTTATAAAGATTATTTGTCAAGAAGATAATTTTTAGCAGATTTTGAAATCAAATTATCTGCCCGGCATCATTGGCCAATTACTCTGACAAAGGGGTTAATAAAGGATAGGTAAATGGTCCACAGAAAAATGAAAGAGATGTTTTTGTACCTCACATATAAGATATTTTAGGTTTTGTAATTGTTAACAAGGATTAGGTAAGATATTGTGTCTAAGTTTAAGCTGTAAATTGCTTTTTTAAAAGCGGTATTTATATTGAGGAGATTCTATAGATAATGTGAATAAAGAAAAGATGCTTTTGAATGCTTAGAAGACTTCATAGATGTTTCTTTAAATTTCTGTGTTACATTTCTTTTTATAAAATTCACAACATATTTTCCGCTGAATTAGCCAGGCAAGGAAAAGGACACGGTGAGATAATAGTTTCATATTTTTTATTGCATCTTCATTAATATAGTTGGATGTATCCAAATTATAGCTTTAACTTGTGACTTCTACAACGTATAGGCGAGTCACAGAAATATATATATATATATATATATATATATATTGATGTGTTAAAAACTCATATACAGATTACTGAGCACCACTCCATGTACATGAAACACGCTAAACCAGAAAAAAGACGTTTTTCTAAATAGTTATTTTCAGTGTAGACCTCAGTAATTGTAAACACTTTGTATACTGTACGCCAAATGCGATCATCCGTGATATACAAGGTTTATGTATGTTGTATACTACGTAAGTAAAAGTCCGTGAAAATCTTCCTAATTAAAAAGGTACTCGATACCATTTAAAACGCGTAGAGTTCTTTTCACGGCAAGATTAAAAATATTTAACGCAAAACGTGCAGTTGTTTAATTTGGATCGAGACGAGTATTTGGTTTTCTAAAATGTTCAATAAATTTCAAAATTTCATTTATGAAGTAGTAAAACTACCAATAAGTTAAGATACCGCTATTAATTAAGACAATATTGCAATTAAAAAACTATAATATTGGATAAGACATTGAAAGATGTAAGAAATCAAAGCTAACGAACGCATAGCAGCAATTTGGATAAGATAAGCATGTATAATATCCTAATCAAGTATCACCGCAAGCTATAAAATCTCAATTTCAGGGAAAATTACATCATCCGCATAAATGACAACAGACAGATTTTTCAAGATTTTATGGCGTAGTAAAATTTAAACTATATAAACCGATTTAAGAATGCGAGAGGGTCAATAATTAAGTTCGGTTCATGTTCATGTCCTACTATACGTTTAAAAATATTAGACAACCAATAATAATAAGTTTTCTGCGTTTTAAAAACTTTAAAAGTATAACAATCAACGCTGAAAAGTTGATCTGAAAGAATAAAGAAATAAGATTTTGATGTGAAAAATGATGTTAGTTCTTGAACGAATGACAATGCAAAACGGTTTTAACTTGAATGGTAATAAATTTCCGCAGGATAACTTTAATTTAAACGGAAGAATATAAAATGGCATTGTAAATTCAATCAATGGCATAATTTACGGGTAAGACAAGAATATCATTCTTTTAAAATCATTTAATGGACACTTTTGCTCTATTTATTCAGGTAGTTTAGATTAAATAAGGATTTTGTGTGTAAAGGTTTTTTTTGTGTAAGAGAATATACTGAAATTTTATTTGTGTGGTCAAAATGAGGTAAGTTTGGCTATTATAAAGAGATCCCTTGAACATAACTGATCAGCTACGTTTGATTTTGATTTAAGAGGGATAATTAACAATTATTCATAGTGCGATTTACGTAAGAGAAAATTTGTGAAACACCATTTACAAAATTTATAAACTCTAAGTACTCTATTTTAATATACGCGAGTATCTAGTAGTTATAAGAATCTTTTTTTTAAACTTAAAGTATGTTGATGATATTGGACTTTATGTGTAGGTTTTAATGTATGTATGTAAATATTTTTTTGAGGATAGTGTTGGTTATAGAAAAATGTATGTGGATGTAGCAACTGTGACTTAAATGATTGTTTGTTAACTAATATTTGATGTCATTATAAGTTTGATGTTTGATTCTCTTCGATTTATTTAAACTGACTTAGCAAGGTTGCTACGTTATGCAGCGTACGGGTCAGATAGGAATACCGGGCTAACTACCAATGTAGAGAGGAGGGGGGTTCCTAACACAAAAAAACATATCGCCGCGATTTTCTATTTGCAATAAAAAAAATAGAAATTTCTATCTAAACAGCAAAATAAAATAAAATAAAGTTACTATTTAAAAAAAGTAATTTTATTCTATGGACAAATTCAAAAATTGTTCCATGAAGTGCGCATTTCGTAGCTAACATGCAATAAATCTAACCAGTAAAAAACAAAAATGCTGATACTTTCGTATAAGCAGATGGGTTAAGTACAAAAAAAAAGCATTAAATTTAGAAACCTTACTAGCAACGATTTTACTCTAAGAAACATTAGTGTATCTAATTTCCAAGTGGGATTTTTTTTAGAAAACGTGTTTTGTTCGTCAGCACGATGCGAATTGGGTGTATCCCTTGGTATGTTAAAAAAACAAGTCATATACATGTGCCGAGATACTTATCTTGCCAGCTATCGGAAGCGGGTCGGCACAGCATCGCCGCGGTAGTCAGCAACAACCATGCTGCTACCGTAATTGCAACAGCGGTCTGCACGTAAGAGCAGTTGATCTACGTAAAAGAATAATCGGGCCTACATAACAAGCAATTTGGCCTCCAGCTAAGAGCGATGCAGTCAGGATCACATTTCTTATAAAAAAACGTGCATCGCTCTTGAAGTAAGTAATTTAGAAAATATATCTAAGGACGAACTGTAGAATTAAATTGAAAATGTTTAAACAATTAGAATTCGAGCTTCGATCCTCGCGTTATCAACATACCAAAAAGGAGATTAGAAAACTCCACTCAAGCTTTATCAAATAATAGAGTACACTATTTCAACGAGTCTTTAGATGGAAATCACATTAGAATCGATTATACGCGGTCGAAATGTATAACAAGTTAACGGATACTCAAAACAGGATATAAACTATTTAATTTAGCATAAACTTTTCGTTTCAAAACAACTAGATTAAGATGAAAATTATTCGCAAGGGTATTTATTATAAACCGGATGTTATCGACGTATAAAAAAGGAGAAACGGAATCGATGTAAATGAAATAATCAAATACCGCCGAAAATGAACGTAACACTCCCCTCACCTTCACCCCTAGTACAATTAACTGTTCGGGGTAGGAAAGCCAAAGTATCAAACAAAACCCAAAAAAACTCCAAACAAACAAAAAACTCGCTTAAAAACTAAAAGAAAATTCGTTACAAAAACAAAAGAAACCAAAAAAAGAAATACACGCCCAAAAAAACGAACTTTCATCCGGCTCGAAAAACCAAAGCACTGGACGAACCAAAAAATAATAAAAGTTGAAGGCAAGCATAGAGAAAGATAGGTATGTCAATACTGGCAAAGTCGTCAAAGGACGGATGTTTTTTCAGAAAAGAAACAAGAAGGTCTTTGACCTCAAAAAAAGTTTAGTTTCGTGCAGAAAAAAAAACCAAAGTAAGAAAAGTAACGAGGAAGAAAACCAACAGTACAAGCCAAAGCAGGACGCAAGGGTCAAACCTCAAATATGCAAAGGAACAACAAGGGAGAACGAAAGGAAGAGAGAAGGAGCGCCTGTAAGAGAAACGCTGTACTACAAACTGTGGTAATCAAGAATCGCAACAACCGAAGAACCAAAGAAAAGAAATGCTGACTAGTCCTAAAGTCGACTAAGTCGTAGTTTCCAAAGAAAAGAAAAACGGACTAGAGAGCACCTGCCACAGGAGCGGTTGAATGAAACACAATCGGTATAGGAACCGACATTAAAGAAGACCAGCAAAAGGATAGAGAAAGGGAAGTGGATCTAAAGTAACAGAGAAGTAAACTAATGCAAACAAAACCCATATTATAGAAGCATCAAAACTGCAGAAAGAAGACAAACTAACGTTTCCAAAACCAAACAAAAAAACAGTACAAAAAGAAAATCAAACCAAATCCCAGTGTAGTTAAGTATGAGTGCGTGTGTGTATGTGTGTGTGTTCATGTATGTGTGTGTGTGTGTATGAACTGTGTGTATGTATTGTGCGTGTATAAAGTGTGCGGGTCGCCTCTTACGACAGGCAGGTCGTACCATGGAGCTATTCTATTTCCGTACCCACACGGGTGCAAGGAGTACAAGGAGAAAACGAAAGAAAGGAGAACCAAGTAGAACTACGTGTTTATGAAGTGTATGTGTGTGTGTGTGTGTGTGTGTGAAGTGTGTTGGTATACATTGGCCGTGTTTAAAGTGTGTGTGTGTGTGTATATTTGTGTTGGACCGCTGTAGTAGCCTCTTACGACTAGTAGGACATACCATGGGGCTATTCTATTCCTGGCCCCACACGGGTGCAAGGAGTACAAGGAGAAAACGAAAGAAATAAAACCCAGCAAACTGGGAAGTAAATAAAGAATCGTAAAGTTCAAAATCAAGTCCTAAGGAGAGCAAAGTCGGCATAAGAATTTGAGGAGCGAGAACTAGATATTGGGCTTCAGGCGTTTACGCCGCTAGAAAGAAAATGAAACAAGATCACAGACAGCAGAACTTCGCCGACAAACATCTTCCGGTTCGGAAGGAGCATAGACTAATATCTGCCTCCTTTGGACAGTTTTCTGCTAAACTGGAACAGCAGGGGTGTAATAGTGGTAGCACGAGGTTTAGTAGGTGGCAAGGATAGTTTAGAAAATTCAAAACGCGTCATAGAAGGACGTTGTTTGTTATTAGGATTGGTGGTAAGAAAGTCAACGGCAAAAAAGGAAACATCATGGGTTTTTAGAATATCAACCGTAGAAAAGAAAAGGGTAGTGGCTGTAAGAGAATCAAACTTACGAAAAGAAACACAAGCAGAACACACTACCGTTACGTTAGATAAAGGAACAAAAGTAGATAACATTTCATCGACGTTAGATGAAGGACTCGCAGTATCACAGTTAGAAAAGAGAACGGCATTAGCTGCAGAAATATCAATCTTAGGAAAGGAGCAGAATCCAATAACACTTCAACCATATTACATAAAGGAAGGGAATCGGGTAGAAGTTCATCAACGCCACAAGTACAGACAGCATAAGAAAGAACTTCATCCACAGTAGATAAGAAAGCAGAATCAGGTTGACCTTCGTCAACATTAGATAACAGGACATCAGCTAAGATTTCACCAACCTTAGCTAAAAGAACAGAAGCAAGTAGCATTTTGTCAGCATGAAAAAAATGAGTAAGAGTAGGTATCGTTTTATCAACGTCAGATAAAGGAGTAGAATCAAGTAAGACTGCATCAGTGTTAGGCAACGGAGTAGATACAGACAAAACTTCAGTCACAACAGGAACTGATTCCTTAACAATAGTAGACAACGAAACAGGATCAGGTAAAATTTGGATGACAACAGCAACAGGCGTCACAACTACGGGTTTATTAACTTCAACAGGACCTTCTCTATCCATATTACAAATCATCGTCACTTACGGTTGTTAATGTAGGCACGACAGAAATTTCTTGAGTAAAACTATTTAAGAAAGCAGGAACATGTAAAATTTTGACAGCTACAGCAACAGACATTAAAGATACAGGCTCATGAACCTCAACAGGATCTTCGCTGACTAAATTAGAAGTTATCGTCACTTCAGCGACTTTTGTGCTTCCAGACACGGCAGGAATTTCATGGGTAGAATCGTTTAAGAAAACGGGAACAAACCCTTGAGAAACTAGCTGAAAGTCACTAATTCGAAATATGGGTTGCAATTATGATAGAGGCACCGTTTGTGGTGAGAGTGAATAAGTGGGGCGAGCAGAAGGAGGAGTAGAATAGGATGTAGCATTAAAGACAAGAAAATTTTTGTTCGAAGCTATATTTGCCGAAGGAGAGTAGGTTTTGATAGTAGTAGCAGGATGGCCTGAATGAGGTACAGAAGAGAACGTAGAATTAGAAGCAGAAGAAGTTTGGCTCCTAGAGCTGAGAACAGAAGTTGAAGTATTATTTGAAGACTTATTAGTAGTTGCAGACAGTTAGAACAGTTACGGCGAGAAACTCCCTTATGCCCGCAACCAAAGCAATGGAGTACCTTAGGACGAGTACAACGTGTCGAAACATGACCAGGTTTGTCGCAACTAAAGCACCTGACCTGACGAGTAGAAACAACTCGGAAGAAGGACGGTAGAAGGTACGGAAGAGGTATCGAATCTACCCGTAAGCGTAGGAGAAACCTTAACAATTCAGTCATGTGAAGTAAAAGTATTTTCTTCAATAGTAGCACACTTATAAGCAAAATCCGGAGGTTCAAAATGTTGCATCAGTAAATTAGACAACGACTTCCAGTCAGAAAACCTATGCCGATTACCACAATACCAGAGTAAAACCTTAGACTAGTCTACTGCAGACCCAAATAACTGCAATTCTGATATTTGTTGAGTTCATCGGAGTTCTTCGACCCGTTCTAAAAAATCATGTACGGTAAGAGTGTTTGGGTTACCAGAAAATTTTAAATTCCATTCCCACACAGGAAGACCTTGGTGAGAAACGGAAAAAGGATTAGCGACTAACTTGGGTACTGCAGCAGGAGCTGATTCCGGTTCAGCAGTAACAGTATGTTGGTCGTGACCAGGTGATAAGGAATTATCGGCCAGAATCTTTGCCGGTTCTACCTTCAGACATTCGTTCTTTAATTCTTGCAAGGAGTGGGCGGTAGGCAAATGGGTTCTATAAAATGGATCACGGTTACGAAGCAAAACGGACAATTGATCATTTTCAATAAAAGAACCATAGTTCCCAAACAGACCCGTCATACACCCGACATAGTTAGTAATGCCTTCGGATGTCTTCTGCCGTCTCTTACAAATCATATTAAACACCACCAACCTATGAATAGTCATTTTGAATCAGAATAAAAATGAAGTTGGAAGAAAGTAACTAACTAAAGGCTAACCGTAACTCAATAAAAGCTCACGAAAAAAAATAATTGAGAATATATGACAATTTAAAACGTATCCGACGGATAAACTTCAAGAACACCAATTGGAGCGAAACAACAAATTAGAAATTAGAATAGGAACAGGGCGCCAGCGTTTTCAACGGACTAGAATTATCGGCAAAAATACAATTCCAGTAATCTGAGACGAGCCAACCAAGAAAATTTAGCGATCAAGAAAAAAAACAAAATTAAAATTTAAGAAAATCGAACCCACACAAGAAATAAAGAAAAGAAATAAATACAAGTTCGAGCGTAAGGGAAGAAAACACAAGTAGTATCAGGCCGAGAAAAACGGATAACGTGGTAACTTGGGCAGTACCAAAAAAATCAGGCCAGAAGCAAAACAAACTCAGGGCAGAAATTAAGCGCAACTAAATCGAAGTAACCGTTAACTAAAACAAAATCGGAGCTAAAAATTAACTAAACCAAACTCGGAGCCCCACGCCAGGGCGTTAGAATTTATGCTACGTTATGCAGCGTACGGGTCAAATGCGAATACCGGGTTAACTATCAATGCGAGATGGGGGAGGGAGGCGCTAGCATTACAAAAAAATACATCGCCATTTTATTTACAATAACAAAATAGAAATTTCTATCTAAACAGCAAAAAACAATTAAATAAAATTACTATTGAAAAAAAGCAATTTTATTCTATAGACAAATTCAATAATTATTTCACGAAGTGCGCATTTCGTAGCTAACATGCAATAAATCTAACCAGTAAAAAAGAAGAATGCTGCTACTTTCGTATAAGCAGATGGGTTAAGTAAAAAAAAACATTAAATTTAGAAACCTTTCTAGTAAGGATTGTACCATAAGAAACATTAGCGTATTTAATTTCAAAATAGGGTTTTTTGAAAAAAAACGTGTTTTGTTCGTCAGCACGATGCAAATTGAGTGTATCCCTTGGTATGTTCAGAAAAAAGAAAACAAGTCACATACTTGCCAGCCATCGGAAGCGGATCGGCACAGCATCACCGCGGTAGTCAGCAACAACCATGCTGCTACCGCAATTACAAGAGCGGTCTGCAGGCAAGAGCAGTTGATCCACGTCAAACAATAATCGGGCCTACATTTCGATTATCGCGTTATCAACATACCAAAAAGGAGATTAGAAAACTTGACTCAAGCTTTATCAAATAATAGAATACACTATTTCAACGAATCTTTAGATGGAAATCACATAAGAACAGGGGCGGATCTAGGATTTTTTTCAGGGAGGGGCGGGAGGGGGGCGATTTAACACACAAAGATTCAAAATAAAGTACCAAACTCAACACCTGTTTATTGAAATTTTGTCTTATATAAAATTCACATGTTAATGATCGCAACTCGTATACAAAAAGGCTGGATAAAACTGTTATGTAGTAAACTGCTGGCCGTTCTTGTTCATTATTGCAATAAACTCAAGTTTTTGTGTTGCGCTATAGAAACTTAATCTTCTAAAAAGTACTTATCTTTATAGATTGTTTAATACATGCCTTACAGCTGAGCAACTGAGCTTTGCTCCGGGAGGGGGGCGAAACCTCCTTCGCCCCCCCGTCTAAATCCGCCACTGCATAAGAATCAATTATACGCGATCGTAGTGTAAAACAAGTTAAAGGATAATTAAAACAGGATATGAACTATTTAATTTAGCATAAACTTTTCGTTTCAAAACAACTAGATTAAAATGAAAATTATTCGCAAGCGTATTTATTATAAACCGGGTGTTATCGACGTATGAAAAAAGAGAAACGGAATCGATGTAAATGAAATAACCAAATACCACCGAAAATGAACGTAACAAAGTAGTTTGGGCAACACTTTGACATTTTCAGGCAATAATTCACCCCACTGTTATTGACGTCCAATATAGAGGTTTATTTCATCGTTTATTTTACACGCTTCAAGCCACAGCAATATGTGTGCACGCGCACCCCCTCCTCTTTCCTACACGCACGCACGCATGTACGCACGCGGCGCACACGCGCGCACATGCACGCACGCGCACACGCGCACGCCCACGCACACACACTATGCGGACACACAACACAACTTCAAAGGTTGTAGCACAAGGTAAATTGATTTTTAATATTACGATACAGGTTTATGCAAACACTAAACGATTATTAAAGAAAGTAGCTGTAAAGTCCCGAGTAGGATTTGAACCTGCAATTTTCCGTTTTGTGCTCTTACCGAAAATGGTAAATTAACGCTTTAGCTTCAGCTTAATCTTTTCAAAGACCCCCTTATCTATTCCATTCTAAATTTGTACGTATTTGTCATTTTTCTTTAACGCTGTATGGGTGTAAATTGCTAGGCGACGTGTAAAACCTTTCCGGCGTTTCACACCCACGTTCAATCACATTCCGTTAATACTCAGGGAACTTGATCAAAATTGCCAATTTGACGTGTTACATTTACGTATCGATTTTTTAACAATCCAATAAATCCTGATAGATTGTATACATTTTTTCTTGATATGTTTATGCATTCAATTTAATTAATTAAAACATAAAAGTGCAATTTTATGTCCTACTAAAAGGATGAATGCTTACAGCGTATGCTATATTTACTCGTTATTACTCTTAGCAATTTCCAGACGTTTCATGTAGCTAAACTAACCTAAATCGATACCAGACTTCAAAACGAACGAGAAAACTCTTAAAATAAAAATATCATTTATTCATTTCAGCACCTAGTATATTAGTATGCTAATAATTTAAATTAAAACAGTATAAAATTTTTCTTAAAATGCGAAAGATGTGATGAGAAATTTCCATTTAAAGGGAGCTGCAGAGAAGAGTGGAACAAAAGTTTAATCGGATTAGGATCAAACAATTGTTTAATTAAGTCTTTAGTCGTATATATAAAGACTACTTCTGTATTCTTAAGATGAGCCTACCCCTAATTTAATTCGGTTTCGCATTCACAAAAGGCTAATTTTTTTAAAAGGACAAAAAATACTTGAAAACAAGGCTTTTTAATTAGTTTGGTTGTCCTTATTTAACGTTTTAAATGTATGAGTACGTATGAACAAATTTATTTCGCAATTAAATTTTAAAAATTAATTTACTCGCCCGTTTGCGCTTTAGAATTTATAAACGAAATTGTCTGTGTTAACTGTTTCTAATGCATAATATACTCATAAAATTAATCATGGAATGAAGCATAGAATTCTGTTAGTCGCGGTTACATCTTTTTCTAAATTGCAGGATACAATAAATGTCAATGTCATTTACCAGTTGTCGCTTGTAGATGACATGCAACTGCCTTAATTAAGCATACGTTTGTAAATAGAAAAGCATTTATTAATTTGTTAGTCCAAAAATACGATTTAGACAACCGTGTCCTAAATGGCACCAACCAGTCTCCAAAAGCATACCTAATGGGTTGGATTAGAATTAGATACAGAAAATCATAAAAACAACTTATTTTGAGAACAAAATTTAACATACAATACAACATAAAAACTAAATGTAATATAACACTATTTAACTTGAATACTTAGCAATTACGACAATAATAAATTTTATCATATTCCAAAACTCTTCCACAACCTTTATGTTCCCACTTCTGGCACTTAAAGCTGTTACGTTTATTTTTGTAAATCATTAATTAGTTATAAACAATAATTTTTATCTTAAATTCCTTTGGCGTTCAACACAAAAATTAATTCCGTTAATTAAAAATAACCCTTTTGTGTATTAAAATTTGTATGGTAATTAATAATAAATATCCAATCTATGTCAGTTGATAAATTTTGGTGCTTCATTTGAAAAATAAATATCCTTTCTAAGAATTTCGTCCCGTGGAATTTACGCCTTAATTAGATAGGCGATTTTCCAAGTATTTTAATGGTTAAATGCTAGTGTGCTTTCCCTTTTTAAAGAATTCGGCGTATTTATTTTAATAAAATTAGGGTTTTCCTGGTTTATTTCCTTGCTTTGGTGCTTTAACAAATGAAACAATATATTTGCTATTCGAATAGCCACAAAAAAGCACGTTCTATTTGGCTTTGCTCGTTTTCTTGATGCGAGTTTCCGGCACGCATTATTTAGCGTGGTGAGTATATGGAGTTTATATAAAACCATAAGTTTCGGTTTCTTTAAATTAATTTATTGTTCGTAACTATTCTAGCTTCCTGCGGGGGACACGTTAATCCCTTGAGCTCCTTCTGGGAATGCGAGGTCAAATGCGCTCCGCTTAGACGTAAGCTTGCCTGTTCGCTGACGCAGACCAGCGACTGGTTCCACCCTGATGCCAGTAACTCGAGGGTGAGTTCTGTTTTTGCTTTTCTTGGTAAGCGCTTCTGATTTCGGAATCAGAACGCCTGGGGTTTTACCATTAAAATATGAGCTTTCCAAATTTAATTCTTATGTACAAAATTACTGAACTATTTTGGTACTTACTGCTTTCTTTTTTTAGGATGAATGCTTTACTGTTTGTTTTACATAACTAAAAAAAACTTACTACTTATTAAACAAAAAAAAATGTTTAAAGACTTGCTGGCACAATTGAAAATGTTGCCATTATGTTTGTTAAAATAGGTTAAGTGTATATTTACGATATTCTAGAGCTGTGGCTTTTAGGGTTGCGTTTGTTTCTTTTTTTTTCTAGTTACTGTCAGGGGATAGTTGCCTAAAAACTACAGCTCACCCCTTTTCATAAATAATTTTTTTTTACTGTGTTGTGTACATATTTTGTTTAATTATAAGTTCTTTCTTTTCCGTTGTATGTTTTATTCTGTGTGTGAATGAGTGAGTGTTTATATAATTTTTTTTCTTTATCTCAGGTTTCTTTTTTTATTTAGCTATAGGTATAAGATCCCGCCCACTCGCCGCCTGAGCCCGGACTTCTTTCTCTTTCTTTCTCTTGGTTTTTTTTTATGTTACGTCAATGTACGTAGCAAAGCGTTGGATCATGTTTTCTAAATAAGCATTAATACAAAAAAAAACAGAATCAATCGTTTTTATGCTCCATTTCTATGATGGAGCTGCGTGCTTTGAGGCACGCAATCAATATTAGTGTGCTTTGTTACGTACAGTTTCTGCATAGCACATTTTCTGACTAGTACCGCATTCCTAATTATATTCAGGATTATACGAATTCTTATAGAAATAATTACTTATTCAAGCATCCTGCAAAATCCCATCAAGTGTTTAGTTACAACGTTAAATACTTGGAATCTATTCTATGTCAATTTGCTTTAGTTTTAAAGATTAAAAATTCTCGCATTATGGGTTGCCTGAAATAAATACGTTTAACAAATTGTTACACTTGATTTTTTTAATGTAACTACTCCACCTTTAGGCGGCAGAAACCTTAAAAACTAGAGCGAGTTCCTGTCTAAAGTTCAAGCCAAAGGTAAAATGTACGTTAAGCGACTTTTTGTATAAAAGGACCCTTAAATCAGTTTCTTCAACTTAGGGCAGAGCTATGAGCTAGAGTCGTAGAATGGTATACGATAAAAAAAGGGAATATTATGGACGCCACCGTATCTTCCTAATAACTGTAATGTCTAACAATCCGAAGATAAGATACGGAAACTTTCGAAAAGAAAAAAAACATCTTTTGAACAATCAAAACATATAAACATAATACGTACTTACTTTCAACACTGCTAGCTTGTATTGGAACGATGATCTCGTACTGTCTGAAAATGTAACCAATTCTTAGAACTAGGGCTTCACTATAGCCTAGTCAAATTATCACAAAAAATTTCAAAAATTAGCAATTCGAAAATATAACTCTAAAATATTTTACTAATAGAATGTTGATAGTTTTTTTTTCTATACCCAATTTTATGAATTTGTTTGTACCAATTGTGAGAAACTATTATCAACCTCAATAAAAATAAAATTTAGAATAACATAATCTATTTTCTATTTGGCTAAAAAAATATATACACATATTTTATACAACTTTACATGCATTATTGGTTTTTTAAGAATCAAACTATAAAAGTATTTATACGTTATCTCTTATTAATTTTATGTATTTTGAAAATCTTAATTTATTAAAATTCTTTAAAGAAGATATTGTGTTTTTAAAAATACGTAACAACTTTTAATTATTACTGAAAAAGGATCCTGTTTTGGTTTACAAGCGAATAAGTAAAAGAATTAAACTTATTTCATGTACGGTTGAGTTTAGATATTTATAAAAATTTATTACTTGAACGAAAGGTCAAATAGCTTATGGTATAAAATAATCTGTATACTATTATACTCTCGAGTAAAAAAACTGAATCATAAAATGTGACAAACAAGCACTAAGATGTTACTTGTTAAGTTACAAATTCTTGTTTAACCTTTTAAATTCTCAGAAAGTTGTCTTTACATTTTCTACGTTCCTACAAACCTTTATACAAAATCAAACAATTAAATATTGAACAAAAAAATACTTACACCAGTTAAAGTCCTATATAAATTTACAAAAAAAATCGCTACATTTTCTGTAATTTTTGGTGTAACGAGAACTGAATAAAGAAAACACTCACCACAAAAATTCGCACGACATCCATATGATTTCGGTAGCGATTAGTATTTACCAATTTATTCGAGAATAAACTTTGCACCATCGTCCATCAATTCTCGTGTACAAATCGAACAACAGCTACGCGTCCTTCACATGCGTCTTGGATTACAAACTTGATTTCCATTCGAAAACGAACGCTTAAATTTTATTGTTGACGACAAGGGCATCTTCGCGCTTCAACTTGAAATATTGAATAACCAAAAGCTTTGCAATACTTATTAGTAACTAAAACTTTACAATACTCAATAACTAAAACTTACACTACAAAATCAAAAAACATTAATTTAAATTCAAAATAGAAATGATTGCATATCGTGATGATGTTATTTCAAAACCATATCCTATAAATCATCTTAAGGGTCGACTGACTAAGAAAGAATACTAACCAAAAAGTTCTTCTTAATTCCCTAACATGTACCCCAGTGATAGTTTCTACTAAGAAAACCAAAGGAAATCTTTTGCACCAGGCCACATGCCTGTCGGACTTTATGATTTTAAAAAATCTATTCGACCACGTGTCGAAAACCTGTCTATCTGATTACATTCTCAAATTAATATAGACAAAAGCAATAAAGTGTTTTACTATGCGAGCAAGTGCAGTGGACCGAATTCTTGCATCAACACGTTAGCAAATATTAGGAAAACCAAAATGCTGCATTAAACCCATAAACACAGATGAAGCTCCACACGACAACGAATATACATTATATAAATGGAATAGAAATTTACGCTTTCCATACCGTAAAAGATAATCGTAAATTAATAATTATAAAAAGACGTAAACTAGCTAAGAACGAAATTGTATTCGTTACAAAATTAGCATCAAATACTATTATCTCGTTCCGTTATAAAACAGGTGTTCACGGATATAGATCGTGAGCAATGGAAATTGCCCACCTGCTTATCTACTCCTGGTAGTACTATTCGAAACAGAAAATTTCTATGGTTTTATACATGAGGTAGGCCACCTGTCATACCCTTAACTATAATGCTGCCATTAGAGTTGCAGATTACCCTTGTAACATTTTATTTGTAGACAAATACAAAATGCACTTGATGCTATGTGGGTTGCCGCAATTGAAGCGAGAGAAGCTTAGCCAACGTATTTGAAAATCCGCGCAGCCATGGTCTGGATGCTCATGCGCATCGAACATAATAGGAGACGATTATTGTTGTCGTGGCATGTAGTCAATAAACACGCGCTTTTAAAAAAGTTGAGTGTTCTTCGAGTTAACATGGGTCGCAAAAGGCTCCGCTCATGGGAGTTACACATTGCTTGGGATTGGGACAAAAGCACGGGGCTATGCTAATGAAGAAGAATTGCTTAATACTGCATATTTATAGAATGCAAGCAGTTTAAATAGTAAAATTTGTGAATTCCAAGTTTGTACGAGGAAATCGATTTCAAAATTAAAACAGTTATTGTCTAATCAAGAAATAATTGTTAACTTTTGGAAGGAATTTTTGTTTTTCGTGGCGAAGACTTTAAACAAAAATTATTCCTTCGTGAATATCTGATAGCAAATTGGACCACCATATATCATAAACCCTTACCTGATATCACAAGGTCGAGAATTTCTTATAAACAATGGAAGCCCAAGGTAAAGTTGGATGGAAAACGGCTTGAGAAAAAAAAAACTCTTTAGAGATAAACGGCTAGTAGAGTGTTAGCTCTGAGTAGATCATGAGCTTGGGTCATGGGATGTCTGTTGACCAAAAATGTAGATAATGAGCGCCACCGTATTTTTCAATACAACATACAAAAAAATACCTGTACTTGTATCAGGGAAATGCGGAAACATTAAATCTACACCGCTAATATAGCCACAAAACCTGAATTTTACCTTTGTAAAGCACTTACCAAAATCTCAGTTACCAGAGGTTTGACAGATGTCTCGGCTTAACCTGTGAACAAATAAATGCACAACTTGGACACCGTTTGTGTCCTTAAAAAAATATTCACCAAAAATAATATAATAGAATTTAAGTTTCAAAAGTATACACCCAGGGTATTTGTTATCATTAGACACAATGTTTGCTCATGAATGACCTATAAATTTTACTTGAATTTTTAATAATAAAAGAGTTATACAAAAATGGATTCTTTTCAATTAAATTCACTTGATTTGTTTTATCATAATCTTTTCAACTAAAATGTTTATAGAGCAGAAAATTAGTATGGTTCTGTATTCAAAAAACATAAAGATCTCTAAATTGAATATATCTGAATAAATTTACTATAAAGCTTGAGCTCTCTTAATAATTCATATTACATATTCTATTCTTTAGACATCTGTAGTACTACGTCGACTTCACAATTAAATTTAATTATTTTATGTCTTATAAAATTGCATCTTTCAACATAGAGTTAGTTTTACTTAATATGTATAAAAAAAATTCATCGCGTTGTTTAATAATCAAATTACATGACCTCAAAATTACTAAAGATATTTTAGAAATAGCGTAAAATAACATGTGATATTTAAATTGGATATTTTTAACATCATATGTCAATAACAACTTTTTCAGTGTAGTCATCGCTATCTGTATGTGAAATAACAACGAAAAGCAGACTGCATAGCTATCTTTAAAATTTTGCAAGATTACAAGTTTATTAAGGAATCATTCTTTTCTGCGATGCACAAACGGAAAACACATCATTACAAATGAATATAACGCTGGAACTATAAAAGATCTTCTGAACAAAACATTATTTAACCAAACCAATTCTTCATTAAGTACGTCCTATAATTTTCTTGTATTTCAAATCTCAAACTAAATTTTCATTTCAGCACCATATACGATATTTACAATATTGACAATATTGCACTATGAGGAAAACATTAATAAAATTTATTTAATTAATTATACCAACTGTTTTAATGACGGGGACCTCTATTTCTTCGGCCAGCAGGAATCTATTGAGCTGCTATAGGTGGAACACAAAATAAAATCTGCACGCTACAGCTGCCAAGAACCACATGCCGACACGAAGATTAAATCAATTATATCTTCTTGCGGACCGTATTACAGGCCATGTGCCTGTCTAACATCTTGACTTTTCCACGCCGCTAATAGCAGCTTACCTGTTCAGACGCTGATAGAAAAGTGACCCGAAATGACAACTTGACGATTCTTATTATAGGACTTAGACCTATAAAGCGAAGGAGGGCATATGCTATTGTAAGTTTTATGAATTATCTTTAGTGATCAGGAGTTTATAAATTATATTTTTATTTTATTGAGATATTATTTTAGATTAATAAGCCAAGAGTAGCTGAATAAAAAAATACGTTACAAGATGGCAAACTCGCCATGCTGTAAATAGACAGGTGTTCAGTAATTTTTGTTGCACTTAATGTCATCGAGCTGGGATGAGTACGATTTCTTTATAACGAAGAAGAAGCATCAACTCGTACGGGATGAACATTTTGTAAGAAAAGTCCACTTTGCTAAACTGAAAAGTAATTAGTTAGCAAATACGAGATTAAGCATTTTTGATTTACAAGTTTAAAGGGTATCTTATTAAAACAAGTCATATTTTTATTTGGTGCAGTTAAGATGATTTGGCAATTGTTTCATGCACCCGTGTTCTTATGTTAAATATTTGTTAAATACCACACTTCAAAACAGCATATGTAATGATAAAAATCTAATTTTTAATGTTTGTTTAAAAAGGGTGACACTTATGTTACTAAGTAAGTTTTATATTGAGATAATTCATGATATAGAGGTAAATTCAGTAAAACCTTAGAAAAACTAAGTGTAAACTAAATAGAATTTTGTGAGCTATATCAAAGATCTCTGATTACAGCATGTAACTAATGTAATAAAATATTGAGTAATTTTTATGACAGACCTAGCCTGTTAATAACTGTGATTTTTGCCTACTTAACATTTTCATCAGCATTCACTTTCGTTCCATCGTAGTTACACTGTAAATTTTTTTGTACAAAGATAAAGAGAACAATTTCTATTAAATACTAGTCAAGACTCACAATCGTTTTATTTCTATCAGCTAAATAAAAGAATTAAGTAATCTATCCATTTTAATTGAGAGAATGAAAAGTAAAGAAATAATGTTACTACATATTTAAATTCAGATAAATATCATGGTTTATCTGCGTCTATCCTTAGGATGATTTTTTGTGTTAGCTTTATTGACTCAGTGGCGCCCAAGTTTATTTAGATTTCAGGTTTAGTCTCAGAAAATATCCCGACCATCTCATGCCTCCGCAGGAATAGACCATGAGTTTAGACCAAGAGCATCCTACTTTTTTTCGCAACACTGTTTGGCCCCACTACACCATCAATAAAAGCCATCTTCAGAAAATCTATATCTAGCAAAAGAAAAAAGCTTACAACCTAACAATTTGAGCAGACGTTGTTTGGATACTACCAGGAAAAAGATTCTCACGTGGACATACTTTGTGAAAGTCGTCACGTTGCATTGAGGTCATTTGCTTTCTTAATTGCGCTTGTTTGTAGGTGGTATTTTGAGAATACGTTGCAAGTGGTATTTTGTCGATGGGAAATATTTTTGAAAGGAAAACACGTTTCCACCTAGTGCCTTCTCCACCTATACATACAGGCTCAGCATCGACTGGAATTCGATTCTATACAGCGTCGTTTTCACGTGAAGAGATTCTGAAATCTCGCGGTGTTACTAAAGATGCTTTCTTTTAAGAGACATTGCTTTACTTCAATTGTTTTAAATCAAACTTATTCAGTTCTGTAACTAGTAAAAGGGTATCCGGTCCGTCGACAATTGTAGATACGCATTTTAAGATCTGCTTCGATGCCACCAGAGGCAAGCTGGCGATGTGCGATTGAGCGAATAGTTCCCTCGGAAGGTGGCACACTAATAAGACAAACCAAAAGAAAATTCGTTTCAGAAAACCCAAAGAAAACCAAAATAAAAAAATGAATTTGTATTCACCTCGAAGTTCCAATATATACTAGTAGAATGAACAAAACGAATATTTGTTTTAGAAAACTATACGAAAACCCAGAAACTAACAAAGAAATTTTTATTCGGATTGAAGGACCAGTACACCGGAATAAGTCAGGAAGCGTAAAGATCCATAGGAAAAGCAAAGGTATACGGTAGCGATCAACAAGGATAAAGATGAAATGGCTTAACACAGCAAAAATCGTCGGAGAACGGATATCTTCAGTAAGGAAATACTACAGTCTTTGATCTCAAGAAAAAGAATTGGTTTCTCGCGAAAATCCAAAAAGTAAGAAAAAGAACGAGGAGGAAAACCAAAAGTGCAAGCCAACACGAGAGAGTAACTGTCAAGCCTCACAGTATGCAAGATAACGACAAGAATGCTGCGTAGGTACTCAGACTGTGACAACAAAGAATCGTATTAAACGAACAACCGAAGAAAAAAATAGTTAACTGGGTCGTGGTTTCCGAAGAAAAGAAGGTATATAATAATTTATTCTGTTGTTCTTTGTGTGTTGCTTTCTGTTATTTATTAATTTTTTTGTTTGTTTGTCACGATGGTTACTTGGGCATTCGATGCCAACAGACTGGTGAAAGCGGAGCTGCAGCACGAACTATCGTCTCGTGGGTTCGATTTGGATATTAAAGTAAAGTGTTTGCGTAAAGCCGCCCGAAACGCTGTTAAAGTAGAAGCAAATCCATTCTTTGCTCAAAGTGCGTATACTATCGCTTTTAAAAACGATGAGGCTATTCAACGCGCACTTACGGAACTTGGATCTTCCTCTGACGAATTTGCTGGGGGTGTCACTGATAGTAAGTTTGCTTGTTTACGATCCTTATGGGTACATACTCAGCGACGTGATAAATTCAGGGGGTCTAAATCTGATGAGAAAGCCCTGATAAAAAAAATTAATTCCTGTTTGCTCTAGAAACCGTTCGTTCCTATGTTGAGACTACCGTTAAAAAATTTAAGCATGTCACCTTTTCTGACTTTTCTCAGCAGTCTGCTTCTAGCCCACAAACAATTAATGAATCCGCTACATCTACCGAAGAAGTCTCTTATCTCTGTTCGAATTCAGAACCAGCTTCTTCCGAACTAGCTTCTACTAAATGCCATCTTATTACTAAATTGAATATCTCTTCTCTGGTGAAGGACCTCTACCTGAATTTTGATACTTATATATAAACTCAGCCTTTCTCGTAATATTTCTACTCAATAACGTTTGCATTTTAATTCTGAATTACTTACTGGGAAGGGTTTACTAACCTTTCGGGCGCAACAAGTTCTCTTACAGGTTAGAAAGATGTTGTCAATTTACTAAGGACCGAATTCCTACTGTTGATTGCAATAACACCGATTGGACGCACGAACTCACCGATTCTTCCGGTGTCAAAAGCATTTGGCATGTCAAAGACCTTAAATCCGCACATCCTTACGATCCTAATGCTCTCTTTCTGACGACCTCGTAAAACACATTCATGATCCTCTCCCTCCAATTTCTTACGATGACTTCGCTTTGTTCTGATATTTTCTCTCGGTTCTGATACTTATTGCTTTGGGTTTTTGTGTTCTTCTTTTTCTCGTTCCTTTCATTCCGCATTCCTCTCCTTTTTCTGTGATTGATCTAACTTTTGGTCGGCCTTCGCACTAACTTCGTTTGATTCTTGATCCTCCTCATGTGGTATGCGCTTTTTAGACCTGTCTTTTCTTTTCTGCGGAAACTGCGACTTAGTCGACTTTTCGGCCTTTTCGCGTTCTTTCTTTTTTTCTGGGTGATCTATCTACGACGAGTTCCTATTACCACAGCGTAAAGTATTTATATTTTTTTGTTGCTCCAGCTCTTTAGTTGCTTTACATACTTGACTAAACAATACTGTCTTTTTTGGTTACTGCTAGTTTTCTTCCTCGTTTATTTTCTTATTTTTGGTTTTCTGAAGAAACCAACCTCTCTTCTTGAGGTTGAAAACTTTGCTATGTCTTTCTTATAGATATCCGTCCTTCGACGACTTTTGCAGTATTAGGTTCAATTCTTGTTTGGCGTAAGTCCAACTGCACTTATATGTAGACCTTCTATGTGATCTTCCAATACTCCACCCGAAGGTACTACATTGGCCAGGAAAGGGTGTTTTTTGCCTGGAAAATTTGGAATTTTGCCAAACCCTTGCTGTTCTAAACAAGGTACGTGTGTGACAATACTCACACACGGGACCACCATTTTACCTTCCATCCAAACGAGGGCGTATTTTTGTGAAAAATGCTCGCCTAACATTTTTCAAGCAGATCGTGTCGGGATTCGCACCCGGTTCCTTGGACGTAGTAGTCACACACACACCAACTACGCCACCAAACCGCCTCTTATATATAGAGCGCTGTCGCAGTTACGACAGCAGCGTGGATGATACTGACTACAGTGGCGATGTTTTGCTAATTTACTCCGATGGCTTGGCTGCAAGACAACTATCCCGGCACGTAAAGGTATGTCACATTGCTTTCTTTTTCTTGGTGGTCGTGATGCCTATACTTAAGTAACATCACTCCAGCGGGCGGAAACAGTTACAGAACCCGTTTAAAAAAACAACTAGCTTCGCTAGTGTTCCGTATTACTTTGAATTGCTTGCGAGATATTATTCTAAATGTACTTACAATGTTTAACTTAAAATGCTTGTCTATAAAAAAACACAAGCATTAGTTTTTGTTATTACTGATTAGATTTCTTACATGTTAAATACGAAATGGCCACTTCGTATTTGAATTATTAACAATGTCCACACGTTATAATTTTTCTTCTTGGTTTAAATAGAGATTTTTACTTTCACTGTAAATAAAAACTTGATGGCGATGTCTTTTCTTATTTATGTGAACCACCCCACTCTCCGCATTTGTAGTTACTTCGGTTTTTTTACCTTTCCTTTGTCTTTTTATACGTAATCGTGATTCGCGCCGACCTTCACTTTATTGTCCTATCTTATTCTGTCCGACATTGGCGTTTTCAACCATTACAAATATCATCGGCGTTTCATAAGCAGCATAGAAATTATTAAGAATAATTATTTGATGAAGTATAAGGGAGATTGATCACAACTAGATGGATAATCTTGGTAGAAAGTCACCACTGATTATTTTAATCAGTTAACAAAAAATGTACTTTGACAAGCTGATATTTTAACGTCAATCTAAGATGGAACCAGGAAGTAATTAATGCCGTTAATTACGATTTGGATAAGCGCTCTTTGACAAGAAATATAGCAAGTATTAAATTTCGATTTTTCTTTGTTTGTAACTGATAAGAATATTTAAATATTTGCAACATAAGCAAGAATAAGCTTTTAATCTGATAAAAAGTATTTTCTGTAAAAGAATAATTTCCAGCAAATTTTTGAGGTCAAAGTTCAAAGCATTTTGACCTTTATTAAATTATCTGCGCAGCGTCATTGGCCAATTAAACTCACGAACGTGGTAATAGAATATAGACAAACTATTCACATATAAACAACAAAGATTAAATGATGATTATTTTTAAGTAACTTTTAGGAATAATTCTCTGTAAGCTTAAACTGTAAACCGTTTTATAAGTGTACGAGAATCTTTTATATGAAAGAAACATGTTTTTGAATGCATACATGTTTCTTGAGATTTCTATGTTTCATTTCATTTCGTTAATTTCACAGTATGGTTTCCGTTGAGCTAGCAAGGCAAATAAAGTGACAAGGAAAGCAATATAGTAATTTCATAGTTCCTATTGCATCCTCATTAATCTAATTCAATCTTTCCCCACACAGAGGTTTGTCACAGCAATATATATATATATATATATATATATATATATGTGTGTGTGTGTGTGTGTGTGTGTGTGCGTGTGTGTGTGTGTTGCTATGATACCGCCGCACGCCGATGTGATTAACGTTCAGTTTCCTGCTAAACGCCACCGCTGTCTCTAAATAACATCAACTTTAAATTTTGAATATACTTTTTTATATGCCTCGAGTAGCTCAGTTTAATCCACACAGAGTGCACCACGATACGATAACAAAGAAAGTTTAACCCCCCTTTTACTCTAGCTGCTTTCTATTTGAATGATGTAAACAAAACAAACCAAAATTTGTATAATGGCCAAGAATATATACACTTTACAGTTTAATGACTTTGATGATTTGGTTTACTATTCATAAATTAACCCCTGAATCAAAATAATAATATCAATTTGATTATGCCCAAACTACTACTCCCTTAAAGCCAGCAAAAATAACACTGTATACTACTGGAAGCACTTTTAAACGTTCAAACGACCTTCTTTCTCTCTACGTAAATTTTTAAAAGATTTTTGCTGACCCTTCACAAAATATATAAAAAAAATGTAAGTGTTAAAAATTGAAATAAAGCCTTATGCTAATAAAAAATATTTTTAATTCTGACTTGCTTTCTTTTTCCTTGCTTTTTTCCAATTTTTAGAACTGCCTCTGCATGTGAGTGATCAGCACCCCTGGATTGTTTCTAATTGACTTCTCTTCTCTGTTCCGTAATACAGCTCACCCAGTCTAACCCTTAGTTGATTAATTTTTCCCTTCGATGCTCAGATACCAATGTTTAGACGAAAATTTATAAGTAGCTACTTAAATTCGTTTCTTAACGTATATATTTAAAGTAGTTTCTTTAGATTTAGTTAGATTTACTTAGATTAGCTTGCCAGAGTGGTTAGTTACATATACTTAGGGTTTACTTAGAGCCCTAAATTATTAAATATTAAGATTAGGTTTAATTAGTAAGTCTAACTTACGTTTCTCAAAGTTAACGGCAACTTCTATCGTATATATTGGCACTTGAATTATTACAACTTTTTAAATTTTTCTATCATTACATAATTATTTAATTTTACTATCTTCACTCCGCGTGATATTCTACTTTGAACTGTTACAGATTGTACCTTGGTCGAAGAAAGACTGATTGTTTACCAAGTCCGTGTTCTATATAAAGGCTCCTCCTTTTACCTGTGCCATTGGTTTTCCTAGCGTACTTTGTTAATTGAGGCATTGTACTTTGCCTTTATCATTGCAGCCTTAGGATTTTCTACAAAGTTACCATCAAGACCCGTGTTGAAATGATGAATATTCTCACGTACGCATATAATTTGCATAGTGTATTCCTCTAAATATTCAAGTCACGTCCGCTTGTTGATATTTGCTTTTATTCAAATTTTATCACGTAACCAAACGTCTGTTTTGTTGTTTAGTAGTCCAAAATCTCTTGGATTTTATATGAACTTACGATGTATAAAATACGTAGTCAAATTTCTATGGTTGCGTATTTGAATGCATTTATGTATTTATGCGTTAATGTTTTGAATGAGATTCTTCCAAAGCTAGTATGCCAGATTATTTCTTTTCACTAATTGCGTATTTATTTCAATAAAACTCGTTGCATTTAAAATGTTATACCTGCGTATTTATTTTCAATTGTATGCTTGTATATTTAATTTGAAATGCATTATATGACGTACAAGCTATTTATCTTATTAAATATGATTTGATTTTTGAAGAACGAGCTTTTCCTTTCATAAATTAAAGTTAGGTTTGATTTATATACAGAGTGTTCGATAATGGCGTTTTGCATAATTGTCGAGTTACTTTCATTTTATGATGAAATTGTTTAGTTTTCTAAGCTTTATTGATTTCTACATCTAGCGCATGATCCTTATGACTCAATATACCCCTAAATTACCTGATTATCATAGCATTTTCCCCCCAAATAAAATATAAAATTTTTAATAAATGCTATTTTTGGCGCCCAACGTAAAGACAAAATCCCTATTGATTTAAAATTCTTATATTTTTATTTCGCTGTGTAAAAATTTATTCCCCACATAATCACCTTTTGCTACCTTAAGTTTTTATATAAAGCCTAATTAATCTTATAGCTAAGTCCCTATTCTAAACCCTATCTATGTATATCTTATCTTATAACTATATCCCTATTCTAATTCCTTATCTATACCTATCTAACCTTATAACTATATTCCGATTTATTTCCCCTATTTACATCTATCTATTTTACAGTTTGTACAATTATTTCATTATTTCTATCTTCCTGCATTCCCAAAATCTTCTTGTCTGAAAATATCGTATCATCTCTCACTAAATTGTGCATTGCTATAAATATACCATTTGATTTTAAAGTATTGTTTACCTTATTTCTACTGAGAGCATCTGCCACTATATTGATTTACCTTTTATATATCGAATCTCAAAATCAAAGTCCTACAACAGAAGACCCCACCTGTATACTCTATTGTTTGTGAATCTTGTATTGAAAAGAGAACACAAAGCGGAATGATCCGTTTTAACTACAAAATGTCTTCCCATCATCTAGAACTTTAATTTTGTGACTGCAAAGACCACTGCTGCCATTTCCTTCCCACTAATTGTGTAATTGAGTTCATGAGTTTTTAGAGTTCACGAAATGAATAAGATGAGTACTTCTACATCATCCTAAATCTGATATAATTCCGTAGCTAAAGCATTATCCAATGCATCCGTGCGTACAGTAAATCCCTATGTAAAGTCCGGGTGTCTCAAAATAACTTGCTCATAAAACTGAGTGATTAGGTTTCCATATGCCTCTTCATAAGCCTCACTCCACGACCATCTAACCCCTTTCTTCAACAAAGCAAATAACGGAACAGCTTTCTGTGAAAACGACGGGATAAACTTTTTATAAAAATTCATTACTCCCAGAAAAGCTCTCAAACTTTATGTTCTGGCCCCTAAGTTGATGTGTCAATCGTTTTGCTTAACTTTGTAGTCTGGTCATACGTTGATGTGTCAATTTTTACTTAACGTTGTGTTCGAGCCCCACGTCGATGCGTCAATCTTTACTTTGTTGTGATACCGCCGCACGCCGATGTGATTAACGTTCAGTTTCCTGCTAAACGCCACCGTTCTGTTTCTAAATAACCTGAACTTTAAATATTAAAAAAACCTCTTTTTATATGCCTCGACTAGCACAGTTTAATTCACACAGAGTGCACAACGATAAGATTACAAAAAAAGTTTAACTCCCTTTTTACTCTAGCTCTTTCATGCCTGAATGCTGTAAACGAAACAAACCAAAATTTGTACAATAACCAAGAATATATACACTTTACAGGTCAATAACTTTGATGATTTGATTTGCTATTCATAAATGAACTCCTGAATCAAAATAATAATATCAATCTGATTATGCCAAATTATAACTTCATTAAAGCCAGCAAAAATAACACTGTATACTACTAGAAGCACTTTTGAACGTTTAAACGACCTTCTATCTCTCTACATAAATTTCTAAAAAAAGTTTTGCTGACCTTTCACAAAATATATAAAAAAATTGTAAGTGTTAAAAATTGAAATAAAGCCTTATGCTAATAAAGAATATTCTTAATTCTGACCTGCTTTTTCCTTGCTTGTTTCCAATTTTTAGAACTGAACTGCCTCTGCATGTGATTGATCAGCAATCAGCACCCCTGGATTGTTTCCAATTGAGTTCTTTTCTCTGTTGCGTAATACAGCTCACCCAGTCTAACCCTTAGTTGATTAATTTTCCCTTCGATGCTCTGATACCAATGTTTAGACGAAAATCTATAAGTAGCTACTTAAATTCGTTTCTTAACGTAGATATTTAAAGTAGTTTTTTTAGATTTAGTTAGATTTATTTAGATTAGCTCGACAGAGTGGTTAGTTATATATCCTTAGAGGTTACTTAGAGCCCTAAATTATTAAATATTAAAATCAGGTTTAATTAATAATTCGAACTTACGTTTTCAAAGTTAACGGCAACTTCTATCGTATATATTGACACTTGAATTATCATGACTTTTTAAATTTTTCTATCATTACATAATTATTTAATTTTACTATCTTCACTCCGCGTGATATTCTACTTTGAACTGTTATAGGTTGCGCCTTGGTCGAAGAAAGACTGATTGTTTATCAAGTCCGTGTTCTATATAAAGGCTCCTTCTTTCACCTGTGCTATTGGTTTTCCTAGCGTACTTTATTAATTGAGGCGTTGTACTTTGCCTTTGTCATTGCAACCTTTGGATTTTCTACACAGCTACCATTATGACCCGTGTTGGAGTGATGCATATTCTGACGTAGGCAGCTAATTGGCATAGTGTATTCCTCTGAATATTCAACTTTAAACTTCATTCCAGTCACGTCCGCTTGTTTATATTTGCTTTTTTTCAAATTTTATTATGTAACTAAACGTTTGTGTTGTTGTTTAGTACTCCAAAATCTGTTGGATTTTATATGAACTTACAATATATAGACTACGTAGTCAAATTTCTATGATGACGTTTTGAGTGCGTTTATTAATGTTTTGAATAAGATTTTTTATAGCTAGTATGCCAGGTTATTTCCTTTTACTAATTGCGTATTTATTTCAATAAAACTCGTTGCGTTTAAAATGTTATTTTTGCATATTTATTTTCAATTTTATACTTATATATATATATATTTAATTTAAAATGCATTATACGACGTACAAGTTAATTATTTTACTAAATATGCTTTGATTTTTGAAAAATGAGTTTCCTTTCATAAATTAAAGTTAGTTGTGATTTATATAGAGTGTGCTTGATATTGGATTTTTGCATAATTGTCGAGTTACTTCCATTTTATGATGAAATTGTTTAGTTTTCTAAACTTTATTGATATTTACATCTAGCGTACGACCCTTAAGACTCAATATACCCTTAAATTACTTTATTATCATAGCAATATATATATATATATATATATATATATATATATATATATATATATATACCCACATATATATTGGCAGTGGTTTTTTCACAACCATGATTTCAGAAGGTATCCTTAGTAGTTAACACTACAACACCTTTTGTTCGTTTCGACTGTCCTATATACACCCCAAATTAAATTTCCACTTTGTGAACAAAGTCCATACCGCTATTTCGTGAAGGATATAACTTTTTATTTACAGGCCTATCTCTATTTTAGCCACCTGGCAGAAATACATTTGCATAGCACCAAAAGGCTTGAAACAAAGCTACAAGCCCCTATAGAAATCCAAATGCGAGTTAAATATAAATTTAAACCGCTTTTCATGTAAAATATCAATAAAGAAGAATAATGTATTTGAAAATTAAAATTCATTTATTGTAAGATATAGAATCGAAAATTCTACTGCATTTGAAAAGCTTGTATGCGCCAAAGCTGTATTCGTTTGCTTTCAAAGCGCACTAGAATAAATTGAATTAATTAAGGTACTCTATATTCTAAAGACGTGTATTATAGTCTCAGGTGCTCGAAAAATTCAGCTAAAATCCAATACAACTGAAAATGGATAAAACGGTCGAGCAATTTACTAATTTCAAGATTATTACAACGACCGCGTACCCTGTTAAAACTAAGAGAATTCATTAGCTGAACAGTCGGGGTAAGTGATTAATAAAGATTCTTACCACGTGGCGTTGTATTAACGAATTTTTAACTTCGCTTACTGACTCTACTTTTAATTAAGCGCCTTTGGAAATAAGATTTGCTGACCAATTTATAAAATAGTTCTACAAAATGCACGTGTGAAATATATAGACATTGAAGCATTTTTAACTCCATGAAGCTCTAATCCTGTGTATTTATTAAGAAGATTATATTTAGAAATGATTTAACCCTGTATTTTTGGTTATGTTCTCTAGTATTCTTTATTTTAAAACTATTGTCCAATATTATTATTACAAATCACCTGATATAAATAACTTTTTAATTAATAAAGATCTACGTTGTAGAATTTCGTTTATTTGTTATTACAGAGGTTGCTAGATCCGCTTCAAACTCCCATACTGTAAGATATGCTTTACAAAACAATCCAAGAGCGCGCAGCCGGCGTGTTTGTTTTTATAAGGACTGAGATAGAACACAATACAGTTTGTTACCTTGAATTTCATATTTGAAATTTGCTCTCTCATTAAGTTAAAAACCATTCAGTTTCCAATCATGCGAATATACGAGTTGACATACTTCTATAATTTTAAGCCCGCGTAGATAGGTAGCCAACTTTGCTCGTCTTTCATTAAATTCACGAATTCCTTTGTCTATATTCTTATCATTATCTAGACATGTAATCGTTATTAATTAGCACCTGAATGTTGCTAGTTTAATAGTATTTACTTAAAACCGGGGTGTAATCTTGACAAGATAAACACCTTCTTAATTCATTTCTATTGCATTGAGGTTTCCGTGATTATACCTTCTGAAAACAAATTTTTAACTACATTGGGTAAACGACTTCACTTGATACTTAGCGTTTGGTAGAGTTGTTTCTATTCTGCAAAATCGGGCTTACGCAAATCTTTACCATGAAAAAATATGCTTTTTTTACGTGACCGGTCAGTGTGAGATTTTTTAATAACATTGTTAATATTTTTAGCTCTTCACTCTTAGAACTAAGCTGAATTTGTACTGAGAATAAGGAGTTATCGTATGACCACCACTAAATTTATCGTACGTTATTTTTGCTAATTTAGCAAAAAGCGCATGCGCGCAGACAATACGTAGGGTGAATAAATAGCCGCGGTTCGCTGTTTTCGTAAAATAGCGTATACAACATATCGGACGCTATTTGTTTTATTTGACGTAAGTTTTGAAAACTTGAATGTATCCTTGTAATTTATTATTAAGTTTTTAATTGTAAATTGCCATTAATAGATCAATCGGGAATTAAATATTAATTGTCACACATTCAAGGTTAGATTTTTCGTACGGTAATATAGTAGGATGCGATAACTCTAGTTTGTGTTTCTACATAAAATACATTAATCTAAACCATCACGTGACTAGCTTTAACGGATCTTTAGCGTTGTACTTGCGATCACTCCCTAATGATTAGATTCTTAGAACTCCTAATTTATACAGAACATTCTTGATTTTTAGAACTAAGATTGCTTTGTTGTACCTTTATCGGTACATCATATTTTTTCTGACTACCCATCCTCTTCACGGCCTGCGGAAAGCACATTAGATGTTGGTGACCACCAGATGTTTGCTTTCATTCCTGCATTGTATCTAGTTTGCGTACATTCTAAACTGTTAAAGGTAACACTAAAGACTAAGACCTATTTAATAATGGTGGTTTTATCTTATGTATTTTATACATAGATGTGGGTTTCGTGTATTTATATGTTTCAGTATCTAGACAGAGCGAATTCGATCTGAATCAATTTAGTGTATATATGATTAGTATTACTAGCGTTCTGTGCCAATACAAATCATTGTTAATCACAGTGGTTAAATCCCCTTAGCATATTATTCTAAATTATAAAGCAATGTTTTAGGGGGTGTATACTTGCCTAGTTTTTTGTTCCCAAAACGCCCTCCGAGTTGTTTGTTACTAGATATGTAAGTAATATTTTATTTATAAAAGGGTGGAAAACTTAGTTTGGTCCTTACAATTAAATTTTGTTTTGCTATTTAAATTATTAGAAATTATTTATTAGTCATATTTTATGTGCGTTTTGTATTTAATTATTCTTGCCAGTTGTTACGGTATTCTGTGCGAACAAGAAAAAATAACGTTATCAACGAAAATAGTCCGCAAGAGCACCGCAACAAAAAGGAATCCAAAAAATACGTGCTAGCTAAAAAAGTCGTAGAATGGGATGGATTACCGAAAAAAAAAGAAAACCTCCAGAAAAAAGCTTATTTACAAAACCTTTAATAAAAACACATGTTACAAGAAGGAAAAATAACCCGCAGTAAAAACAATCTTTATCCAATACATCTCAGAGGAATTAAATAGTACAAAAGTTTTCGCAACAATAATTAATAGATTCCTTAGTCACCTCAACCTATTTTATAACCTCAATTTTAGGATTCACTTAAAAAAATTAAAAATTATACAGAAGTGATTATTAGCTCACAAAAGGTCACTGAGCATCAAACTTTGTGAAAATAACAACCTGTATAATACTTTTCAGCAAGATAAATGTATTTCCATGTATAAAAAATCCATTTAAGGACACATATTATTAAAGAAAAAACCCAACTTTAAAATCCGTGTGTAAATATTCTCTAGTAACCTACATTAAAACAAACTTTTATTGAATGTACCGTAGAACGCGTTTTAAAATACTAAATGACTTCAATATCTTAAAAACAACGTTCCATAATGCATCCATTCATTGTGTTAATATAAAAATTCGTATATACATATGTATTTTCCTGAAAAATAAAAGTTTTATTTTTCATAGAAGCGGACTGTGTCACACTTTATTTTAAAAGTTTCACATACTAGTTTATTAATTTAGGTTTAGGGACCACAGATCAGAACAATACCACTGACACCATAAAAACCACGCTTAGTTGGTGTTCGCACGGTTGTTCAGGTCATAGACTTATATTTGTGATAGCCGAGCATGTTGACATGACAATTTTTGCATGGAAAAGCAAGTGAAAGTGCGCCAACCTCGGTTGGAGTGGGAGGCGTTTTATGTGAGGAATGCAGCATAGCTCGGAACACTTCCGTACCGTGTTCCGTAGAAGAGACATTTCAGTACCGTCTTCCATAGAGTGAACACTTCCTTACTGCCTGCGGTGTAGTGCTGACGTGAGAGCTTCCTTCTCGTGGTTCCCACCCTCAATACCTTTTCCTAATCGTATCGTCCCTCAAAGCAGTATCAGCCAACAACACCAAGAAGCAAGCAACAAACAACCAAGGCAGTTAGAACCTACTCTCCTAAAAACGACTCCCGAATCTGGTTAGGATCTCTGGGGTGTGTTTCTATAAATATTAATTGCCCGGGGTTTTTATCATAATGCAAGGTTGATCGTTATTACTGAAAAGATCGTAAAACTAATGTAAAGTGTAAGTTCAATCTTTTTAGGAATACCACAATAAACATCATTTATTCCAAAATGATAATACCACATTCATTTGCTTAAAGAAGCTACGATTTCGAGAGCCTTGAAAAAAATCATAAATCATCTGCGTCAACGAGCTATTAATTTTCTGTCAATGAATATACGTCGACTCAAAAGACGCACTACTATTGGAAAGACTAGCTCTTCTTATTACAAAATTTCATAAGAGAGAGAGATATCAATGATTTATTTTAATGCATTAAGAAAAGATGGGAAACTTTTTACGACCACAATAGATTTATACAGACAGCCCATTAAACAGATAAAGAAGTGCAACTAAGGGTAATTATTGCATCATGCGTGACTTATACTTCGAGAATATAATCTAGAATGTATGGAAAAAATAACGTAATTAAAATTTCATTATAAAAGTACGGAATTTACCGAGGAGCGTTTATTCATCTTAACGGCATGCAACATGTAAGTTTCGAGTAATTTGTACTCAATTCAAAATTGGTAATCCAATCTGTCGGCGTTCCACATGTAACATAGAAGTTTGAACATAAGCTATGGCATCATCATCAGGTCTTCGGTCCTGGAACTGGTTAGACGCGTACCCTCATTGTTTCCTATTCTATGCTAACCTACACATGTCCCTGAAATTTGCATAGTCTGCATCATTCACTATCTGTGTGCAATACTCTGATATAGGTCTACCTTTACCTCTTTTTTCCTATCTCTGCTTGTAATATATCCCGCACTATTTCCCAAAAATGCCTTAAAACGTATCCTGCCCTTCTATTTCTCCTGATATTTCCCCTGATATTTCTATGACCTCTTTGTTATTAACTTTGTCTGTATATGCTATCATCCTCATACATCTTAAGCACAACATTCCAAAAGGCTTCTACCGTTTTCTTGTCTGCTCCTCCTACTGTTCCTATTTCATAGACGTTAAGAAGCATAGTTATTCTAAAGAAAACAAAGACGATTTACCGCTTCAATATAAATAATGTTAGTGCAGGGTCACAAGCTAATTTAATCTATTAAAAATAAATGTACTCTCAATGACGTATACTTCGACGAAAGGAAAATTAATTAAAATGGAGCTCTAAAAATTTGGACCCAAAAATTTTACAATGCAGCTAACTCCAATAAAAACATGTAGTCATAAAGAGGAAATTTACAGTTCAAACCACACGTATAACTTTATCTTGTAACCTAGACGGATATCTAAGTATTATTAAGCTAGAATAAGTTTTATTTTGCGTATAACAATTATTCGTCAATCGATAATTTAATCCAGCAAACTTGACATCAAAGCTCGTGCGTTTTGAGCCTTGCAAAATTTTCTAACCATTGTCGTCGATCGACTACACTGACAGACGAGGTAATACAAGGATATATTTATCCAGAAAATTTTGAAAAGAATTTTGCGACTTAAACATGAAGTATTTAGCGGTTCTCCAATTATTAACAAGGATTGGGTGAAGATTGTTTTAATACGTCAGTAGGAATAAGATAATTTATATCTGTGTGTACGTTAATTATTTACAAAATTGTATAAAAGAAAGATGTTTCTGAATGTATAGAGAATTGTTCATAAATGTTTTTCAGATTTCTTTTTTTCATTCTATTTTCGTAAAATCAACAGCATATTGTTCGCCAAGCAAGTCAAAGAGAAAAAAGGACACATATTCACATTTTTTATTAAGCAACTATCCATTGCATCCTTATATTGATACACGGAGGCTGTACCCGGAATACGCCGCAACAACTGTGGCTCCTAACTACAGGGCAGGCGATTCACAGCAATATGTGTGTGTGTGTATGTGTGTGTGTGTGTGTGAAAGAGAGAGAGAGAGAGAAACTGAGAGTGTGAGTTTGTGAGTGTGTTAGTGTGAATATGTGAGTAGTGTGTTTCTAATTGCTAGATGCACTAAAGAATATACATGTAAAACCAATTCTTCGACAGCGCTTTTTATAGTTTTTAAAAGAAGAGGGTTGTTAAATAAATTTGGTAAGAATTCAGCAAAGGTAATACTCTCACCCTTAACCATTGATCGCTGACTGCTACCCCTGCGTTGGTTATGATCCGGTTTCAGCTCGTTTCTTGACGTTTACTTACAGGGATAAAATTCAACAGACCCTAGACTCACTCGTGGAATTTATTGACCGGAGGGTCTTTTTTGACCTGAAGGTTTTTATTCATCTGAGGGTGTTTGCTGAGCTAAAACTGTTTGCTGATCCGAGGGTGTTTGTTGAGCTGTGGGTGTTTGCTGACTGAGAGTATTTGTTGACCTGAGGGTGTTTGCTGACCTGATAGTGTTTTGATTGACCTAAAGGTGTTTGCGCATTAACCACTCCCCTCCCACTTGGCTCGAAGATTAACGTGGAAATTAGCGACTAGGAAAATAACTTATGAGGACATTTCAATCTGGAAAAATTTTATCCTCCCAGAGATTTATGCGAAACAGAACAAACTCTTCGTGCTCACTCTCCGTGGTTTACGAAACAAGTTGAACATATTAAGATTTTACTGATTAGAATGCTATTTAAAACTTTCTAAACAAGGTTTTAAAACAACTGAATTATTTTTAATACTATTATTGGTACAAAATGCGGAGCTTAACCTTGCAATTTAATTAAACTAGGAAATAATAGACTGTATTTTGTTTTCCATATGGAACCGAAGATGTATTAAAATTTCGAAAACTTATATAGGCAAATAAATAATAAATTTAGCGAATTCTTTCATTTTCTCAATTTGCCTTGGTACATTATATACAAACATATATATTGTAGTGGTTTTAAAAGGTTAAATTTAACTATAAACAAAGCAATTTGAAACACCCTGTATAGAGGAAACAACCAGAATTTACGTGCGAAATTTATTTCATTTAGTTCAGTTTAATGTAACAAGTATTAACAAAAATTTACAATTAATGATTAAAATTTTGTTAGGTTCGTAAATAAAATAAGTTTTAGAAGCCAATGCAATTTATTTATTAATTTAATGGAGTTTAATTACGTCTAATACGCATAAAAGCATGAAAAATCAATAAGTCAAAGGCGAATAACGTTCGTTGTTACAAACAAATAAATCGGTTGGGTTGAAATACCACGAAAAGAAGCTCCTAGAAGTGATGTGTTAAAACGTCGGTTAATTAAACACCTGCATGTTTTCTAAATGTCAGGTTCCACTTATTTTTATAGATAACAAACAAGTTCAAAGAATATCGGTTAAACGGTTGGAGGGTTCGCGTAAATGTTAACTAAAAGTTTCCTTAAAGTGCAGAAAGGATAGAGGGTCAATGAAATACGTCGGAATGAGACAGGCATACGGACAGTGCATTTCAAAAGGCACGTAGTCAGTCCACGTGGGGGTAAATAGAACGCGGACAGTAATATCGATTCTCTACCACTCAAACAAGGTTAGAAGGAAACAGATAATATGCATAAGGAAGGGACAGCGTTAAGATAGGCGGGATTTTTAAGACGTCAATGCATATACTATTGGTCGATAATGATTAAAATTTTGTTAGGTTTGTAAAAAAAATAAATTTTAGAAGCCAATGCAATTTATTTATTAATTTAATGGAGTTTAATTATGTCTAATACGCATAAAAGCATGAAATATCAATAATTCCAAGGCGAATAACGTTCATTGTTACAAACAAATAAATCGGTTGGGTTGAAATACCATGAAAAGAAGCTCCTAGAAATGATGTGTTAAAACGTCGGTTAATTAAACACCTGCATGTTTTCTAAATGTCAGGTTCCACTTATTTTTATAGATAACAAACAAGTTCAAAGAATATAGGTTAAACGGTTGGAGGGTTCGCGTAAATGTTAACTAAAAGTTTCCTTAAAGTGCAGAAAGGATAGAGGGTCAATGAAATACGTCGGAATGAGACAGGCATACGGACAATGCATTTCAAAAGGCACGTAGTCAGTCCACGTGGGGGTAAATAGAACGCGGACAGTAATATCGATTCTCTACCACTCAAACAAGGTTAGAAGGAAACAGATAATATGCATAAGGAAGGGACAGCGTTAAGATAGGCGGGATTTTTAAGACGTCAATGCATATACTATTGGTCGATAATGATTAAAATTTTGTTAGGTTTGTAAAAAAAATAAATTTTAGAAGCCAATGCAATTTATTTATTAATTTAATGGAGTTTAATTATGTCTAATACGCATAAAAGCATGAAAAATCAATAATTCCAAGGCGAATAACGTTCATTGTTACAAACAAATAAATCGGTTGGGTTGAAATACCATGAAAAGAAGCTCCTAGAAATGATGTGTTAAAACGTCGGTTAATTAAACACCTGCATGTTTTCTAAATGTCAGGTTCCACTTATTTTTATAGATAACAAACAAGTTCAAAGAATATAGGTTAAACGGTTTGAGGGTTCGCGTAAATGTTAACTAAAAGTTTCCTTAAAGTGCAGAAAGGATAGAGGGTCAATGAAATACGTTGGAATGAGACAGGCATACGGACAGTGCATTTCAAAAGGCACGTAGTCAGTCCACGTGGGGGTAAATAGAACGCGGACAGTAATATCGATTCTCTACCACTCAAACAAGGTTAGAAGGAAACAGATAATATGCACAAGGAAGGGACAGCGTTAAGATAGGCGGGATTTTTAAGACGTCAATGCATATACTATTGGTCGATATCGTTAGTTTTAAAACAGACAAACACGGGGATATTTGAAGTCGGGTTTATTGGAAAATATCGTAACGACGCGCTAAATTTCGTAGATTTTGAAAACGGTTGAAACAAAATTTAAGGAAGTGTTATTTTAAATTAGATTTTTCACGGTAAGAGGGTCTGGAAAGGTGACAGTCGAAGCATTTAAATACTTAAGGCGAATTAGCACAGCTCTCTTGTAACTTCGCTCTCTTAGTACGTTAATCGCTTCAGACTACGAACGAGCTTGTAAGTATATAAAGTTATTTTATTTTAAATAGTACAGTGTTGGCCTCATAATTGATGCGCGAATAAGTGGCGAGTCTAAATTCTAATTTGAGGTACAACATTTATTTTAAACAAGTTCGGGAAAGTGACGTGAAGTAACGTAAATTTGAAATTAAATTAAACGAAAGTACGCAAGTCTGAAAGAAGTGGAATTAATTTGGATTTGAAATTGGATGCACGGGGAAAACAGCACAACTTAAATGGGGTTTTTCTACAAATAGCTAGAGGCGGACAGCAGAGCAGTGTGAGACAACTTTAACGCATCGTCAACGAAGTGGAGGTTTTCAAGAAATTCCAGGTAACGCTTTAAAAATTGTTGTTGTTATAAACTATGAAAACTATGAAAATTGTGTGACGTATAAGAGTGAATTTTGAAGATATTGTGCATTATTTGGCATATTGAAAATAATACGTATAACTAACTTTATTATGGTATTTAAATAGAAATCTAAAGGTGTATATAAAGCTTATTAACGTTCCATCAGGAATTAAAATTTTGTTAAGAGTACATGGGTGTGCTTTTTTTGTTTGTTGTAAGGGTATGCGAAGTACAAAGGCATGCATTATTCATAATTAACTAGGTTATCATGAGCTCACCATACTCCAGAGTATACAAATTCAAAATAAATTATAAATAAAGAACGAAAATAAGGTATTATTCAGGGCCCATTTACTCCGGGTATATTCAATGTGTTTGATATTTTAAATTATAATCCAGGACAGTACAAAAATAGGATTTATTGAGGTGTAACTTTATCTCTGAAATGTGGATAATCTTGAATTTGATTTGTAAATAGTGTTTAATAAATATTGTATGATGGTTGTATTATTTTGTGGTTTTATTGAGAGTGTGCGTGAACGATATAGAGTATAATAGTAAATATAGGTATCAAACAGGAGACTCAACTGAGCTAGCCTGGGAACTGAAAAAGAATTAAGGTGATGAAGAAAGGAATCTGGGTAAGAGATTAAATTTTTTATTAAATTTTTCTATTGTGTGAAATCTATTTTCGATTTTGGAAAATAAATAAAATTTTCGAATATTTTTGTTATTGAGGCACGATTTAATTTGGTTCCACGGCAATTTATGACGGCCCAATTCGTGGGGCTCGAATGTTTTTTTTTACTCTGTCAATTATTTATTTAGAGGGTTCCACGCCATTTTATGGCGCCCAATTCGTGGGGCTCGAATGTTTTTTTTTACTCTGTCGATTATTTATAAAGGTTTCACGGCAATTTATGACGGCCCAATTCGTGGGGCTCGAATGTTTTTTTTTACTCTGTCGTTTATTTAGAGGGGTTCCACGGCAATATATATATATATATATATATATATATATATATTGTTACGTGCTGTCTCTCTAAGAGACTGCTTAAAAAACCTTTAAGTTGCTCCACGACTTAGGCACCATTAATTGCTGCGAGCTTCTGCTTTGATACTGAAGAAGTGTTAATGTGCTGAGCCTGAAACGCTTAAAAAGAAATATATGCCACGACTACTCAGCTGCTTTCTGAAAATATACTAACTATAAAAACAAAAAGAAAATAGCTGCTACGGTAAATCACATACATTTATTAAATACTCAGAGAAAAATACACGCCCAATCACAAGTAAACCCCTCGTCCACACATTATTTATACATTACATACATCCCCTTTTAAAATAATACATTTTGAGATCAATTGATTATCCAAGAAAGTTACAGGGCTTTACCACATGTTTTACATTAACCTTGGTTTAATAGGAGCTTCTAGAAAAACCTTTTTGCACCTGAAACAGCACATAGTCCCTTTTACTTTGTACAGAAAAACAAATATTACTAATATTATAAACCCCTTTTTAACATAAATTCACACATAAGCATACAGTAAAATAATACAACAGAAAAAGTTCAATCTGTAACTCTTTCCAAGTTTGTCCTTTAAGTTCATAAATTATACCCACAATGCACAAAAGTCCTTGAACACCAGTTTATACAAATCGGCAATAAAAAACCAACAGTTACCTGGATATTATCCCTGCATACTGCCTGCTATCATTCCCTCAGAGACTGCGGCATACAGGAACACCCCAACCTGACTTTCAATAACCATAACTGCCAGCTGCAACTATTTGACCATGAAATCAACTCATCTACCGCATTGAAGGTGCATCCAAATTTCCCAAACTTTGCTACTAATACCATTGACTGTTGGTACACAACCAAATTGACCAACCAACTAACATCTACTTCATTTCCATTTGTATACTTTTGCACACTTAGTGCAACTTAAAATTAAAACAACTTTTACTTATGTAGAGTACTCTTTTATTTAACTCGTTAAAGTATTTTACTCTTGGGGCATCAGCTAGTTGTAGGCTAAGAGAAAGCTTTACGTTATTCGAACTCGAAGACTAAGAGAATTCTACAACCATCTCTTGGTGTTTATATCCTTTTTCCCCCTTCAAAGCATGTTAGAATTCTTCCAACTTCCCACAATACAAACAATCAATTCTATGTACACTTTCAACTGTTACCCAATTCTTTGAAAATCACTGAACATCACAAACACGCACGCCTAACTAACCGATTTTTGTCGAATTTCAATAATCCTACTCTTGTATATTCATCTCAACTGACAAAGTTAACGTTTAAAATACGCCTCTAATGCAACATATGTAGTATCTATCTCACTCCAACCCACACCCCAAAATCACCTCTGTCTTGCTTTGTACTCACTCCACTTTGTATAACCACCAATTTGTACTCACTCCACTGTTTTATATTCATAACACGTGTTATCTTCATTTCGTTCTAACATACACGTTAAAGCAACTATCCTTTACTTCGTCTGCCTTCCCCGTTGTCAACAAACGTTAACGTTCATTCTACGCCTATCTCACTTGTACGTATTCTATCTAATAATCTTTCCTTGTTTCCTTGTTTGCAAGTTTTGTTGTAACTGGCAAAATCACCCTTTTCAACTCAAGCTTCATATCTTTTTAACAAAGCTATAAATATATCCTTAATTGACAGCGGTAACTAGCATTACCTAGAATTTGCTTGTTATTTGTACGTTTTCTCCCCTAATTAAAACTACACAGAAATTGCGATGTTTCCACCTGTTTATATAATTTAATACTAGGAAGGCTGTTTTAAAACACTTTCACAACTTCTCGTAACTAATCTAACGACCAACCTTGCTTGTAAACTAAACACTTTGAAATCTTAGAAACGCTTTTTAGAAAATATCCCTATACTTTATACTTATATACGACTGTTAAAATATGTTTATAACTATGAAATTTGAAATGTTATCTTATATACACTATACCTTATGAATATTTACATCTGCAGGATTATGAAAATTAACTTTTAGCTTCCTAAAATATTACAGTAGAATTAATATTTTCTACACTAATGATTTGAAAAGCGTTTTAAGTTGTAAATTGTTGTTTTTACATGCTGAATCACGAAATAAGTTACCAAATGAAATATTAATGCCCTTTTAACACTCAAAAATCACAGTAATGTATATATTAATAGCTATCCGAGGTTTTAAATAAATTTAAAAATACTTAAAACGGAGCCATTGTCTATTTTTCTGCACAAAGAGCAATATCATTTGTAATAACTGTTAGAAATCGATAGCAATTCATCATGCAGTTGGGTGTTATGTCTTTTTGCATATTTGTAGCATAGGGGGGTTTAAAATGTAAATTCAACATAATTTTAAATTCTTTAGTTGTCATGTGTCTGTAACTTAGTAGTTTTATAGACTAGTAACATATAGGTGGTGTATATTTAAGTTACGGTAATAAGCGTGACTTCTTGATGGTTGTTGGGAGTGTAATTAAACCTTTACTGTGAGCCTATTAGGTTTGCAAAAAGGGATGTGGTTGATTGAGGTGAAATAACTGTGCTGTGGATTATTGCCTCCCGATAAAAGCTGTTAACTTCTATAGTCAACTGATATTTGCCGTTTTTTAAAACAAAATCAATAACTGGAAAAGAAGCAATATATAAATCACCATCACGACAGTTTATTGCGCGTTTGGCACCTTAGGGAAACATCCCCCTTGGACAATATCTACGATTAAAGAAAACTTTTTCAGATATTTACTGGAGAAACTTTACAAAACCAATCTAAATATATTGTGTACTGAGCACCAACGCCATCTCACAATATTACGTGCTTCGGTTTAATAATCTCCCTTAAAAAATATGAACAGGTAGATGTCTTGACGTACAACATTTTGATTACTTTCTTGTATTATAAGTTTAAAAAGATTATAAAAAATGAAAAAAGTGTTTAATCAGAGCCGCACGCGTGACTCGATTACTCCGCTATTATATCACCATCCAGGAGACACGTAATCTAACGTTGGTCGCCGTCGCTTCTATTACACACCTGCGGATTGTATGGATTTATAATCCTCAGCTAACCACCCTGTTATATAAAGTGGTTTAGTTTAAATTTAACTTTGCGAAATTTTCCACAATACTTTATTCTTGATTTGAATTATCAACGGGGATGTAACTGGGGAATAGCTGAAAAAGATAGCACTAATAAATCAAAGTACGCCTAATATTCAAAACGCAAAGGCGACTATCTGACACATGATAAATCCATCTTAAATATTAAACCAAACACATCAAGTGCAGTTTCTCATCTTATTCAATGCGTTCCGTCGTTTATCATCGTTAACCTAATACGGAAGGCTTTGTATTTTACATAATGGCGAAAATAACATCAAAACTAGAAAACTCGACTATTTTATTATATTTTATAATAGTTTTGCATTTATAACTATTGGATATGAATTTGAAGTGGAAGGTCTGCAGTCAATTATCGTCATTTGTGAAATAATTTCTGAATTCATCTAGTAATTCGTACAGCAACGAATACTATTCCAAAACCACAGTTCTTAATTATTAACTGATTACACAAGCTGTTTCTGCAGCTCGTAGCTGCAGTGGAATTCTAAAGCACTCACAAAAATTATTTTCAGCTAATCGCTAACCTAACAAACATTAATTTCTTCAAACTACGATGCTACCCTCTAATTAATATCGAAGCACTATAATAAACTTATATTGATTACTACAATAATTCATATCACATACAGCAATTTACATTAACAGTATTTACTACTAATTTAATTCATATCACAACAACACGAATAAAAACGCCATATTATAATCAAAGCTTTCAATTAGACTAAACTTTAAAACCCTTAACGGCAATATGTATTTTATTCAATCGTCCGAGGTTATTACAAGAACGTACCAAAATTATCCTAGAAGATTTCTATTGTAAGCTTAATAAAGCTCTTAAACGTAAACTCTAGTAACCGGTCAATCATGTCCATCTGAAGATGTCGCGTCACCGGGGCCTACCAATATCGTTTGAGTACAAATGCACAGTTTTTGTTATGATGTATTATTTTAGTCAGAAGCCGACTAAACGGCACTATAATATCTATTTGAAATAATTTATAGTACTTATAAAGAAATACGAACCAAAAAATTAATTTAATAGGAATGCGGCCGCTTAATAAAATTAAATTAATTGCTATCCAAACAGACACCACTCTCTCATACTGTTTTGTAAATATATTATTAAATACAGAAAAGGTACAGTAGTTATTCGTGTGCTCGCCTAGAGAGCGTATTAGATTTTAAAGAGTTTACATACAGGTGAATTAATTCACTTTTCAAATTACATTATAAATTAATTAGTAATTTGCTAACATCTAAATTAGCGCATGGTGGCAAGCTGGTTAACCAATAATTGTCTTTAATATCGGGGATGTTGGAAGCGTGCGTTTGCACGTGGCCACTCTAGTACATATTTAGTAGCGGATTGGCTGTTATTTCCCATATTATAGAACAAAACAAGGTAACGATAACAGAAAGGCAAGAATTTACAGGTTAAGACACGACTACATTTTATAATCCACTCCTGTACACGTCAATCACGATAGTTGGTTAGTTGAAAATCAGCACGAAAATGAAAATGATTAACCTATTCTTTATTTATCCTTGAATTACATTGTTACATCTAGTGATGGATTCGAACCGAACCGAACCGAACCTTGCCCTAGGTTCGGTTCGGTTCGAAAACTTTTTAGTCCGGTTCGGTTCCGTTCGGTTCGAAAAAAACGAACCGAACCGAACCGGTTCGACATCTTGATATTAACAACATGTGCGTTCAACTACAACAATTTAAATGTTTAATGTAGTTTTTATATTTAGTAGTTGCTACTTTCAAATAAGCCCAACATTAGTTTGCTTTAGATGTTAGTAGCATAAATCATATTAATACTATTTGTCCAGGTTTGATTTTTGAATACGTACTATCTTTAACGAAGCGTAATTACAATTAGGTTAATAGTGAAAACCAACTCCAAAATTTAAAATGTGTTAATAATTGATGATTTTTACTAATGTCATTTTACCGTGTAAGAACGATATCACACAATCTTTGCGATTACTTTTATTTTAGTTTTAGTTAGTATAGAAAGAGTATTAAGACAATAAGGTGTTACTGATTTCTGATACAGTACAAACAAAAAGCTGATTGTCAGTTTATCTCTATAATTAAAAATTAAACCATAAGGGTATTTTATACACTTCGTGCAATACAAGAATAAAGAAACTGTGCTTATATAACAATTCGAATTTAAATAAATACTTCCAAAAATCGCCTTAAACACTTAAAATAAAAAATTGAAAAAAGTTAATACATATTTGTAAAATTCTATACTTACATCGACTTATTATTTAAAATCATTGTATTACTTCACTTTATTATTATTATACTATATTATATAAATATATATATATATATATATATATATATATATATAATTTTGGTAATGCATAATCTATAGTGCATAATAATACAACTAATTCTAATATAATGGCAGTTACTTAAGTATAGTTATAGTGTTTAAGTTGGGAAATGATTTTCGTAACCAAAAATTAAGGCAGAGTAGACTTTTAGCTGAATCGTGATTAAATTCATTCCCCTGCTTCCTTATAACCAAACCTGCTTTTAAGAAGTCTTTCAGAAGGATTGAGGTTGCTGTCACACTACTATATAAATCCTTTGCCATACTACTCAGTATCGGAAACTTTTCCTTGTCAATTTGCCACCACTTTAAAATATTTTCATCACCATTGCAACGCGGTACTGCTAAAAATATTGCTAATTCGTCGACCTTGTCTTCCCTTCTTCTTTTGGAATTGTACAGTTTAGAGACACTAAAATCGTCTTCTGAATCTTCAGAAGTTTTGGGCAAAGGAGAATGCAGGTTTGGCCCTTGTTTTGTATATTCTTCATAGAGATTTTTGAAGAAGTTCAGCGATTCCACTTTTAAGTACTTTCCCCAACTAGTGTGGTCAAAAGCTCTATTTTGTGTCTAGGGTCGAGCACTAATACAGCACAATATAGTCAATTGGTAAGACGATAATGTTTTAATATTTTATTTCTTGAACCCTGGTATGCTATCACAAATGCTCATCGAGTGCGGATCTATTTGCTTTATCATCTAATTGTCTTATCTCTTCTTCTATTTTATCCCATACAATATTAATACAAACTACCACGGAGGATAAGGTAACGTACTTGTCTCTTTCTAACTTATCGGTTATTCTTTTAAACATTTTTAAAAATGTACACATGTTCTCTAAGATTAACCACCCACTTTCTTTAGGTTTTCGATTTTTTTAGAGTAGGATCACTTTCACACAAGCATATTAGTCCTCGCTTTAACTTAAAAGCTATATCTAACAAATTATAAGTGGAATTCCACTGTGTAGGAGTATCTGGAATCGGCGAAAGCTCTGTAGACACACCAACAGTCTGACAAGCACTTTTAATTCACTGTCTCAATAGCTCGAATCTCCTAATTTTCTTAAAGACTATTCGAATTCTCTCGATACGATTGAGTTTGACTTTACTGTTAAATTCATCTTCATCTTCAATTTCTTCTTCATCAGTTCGTTCAGGTCTTAAGTTCAATGTACGGAATGAATCTTGCACGACCAGATTTAAAACATGTGCGCCATGCATCTATCAAAATGTCGGTTGCAGTATATTCAATTATTTCATGAATGAAGTGTTGGCTGAAGCATTGTCAACAGTTATGCCTTGTATCCTTTATTCAATCCCGCAGTTCTTTACTGTTTCAAAAAAAACCTTAGCTATGTCTTTTCCTGTGTGTCCACCGTAAGACGGAACGAAGTCTATCCGTTTAACGTAAAAATTTTTTTGAACTGTGTTTTGCAGTATGTTCATAGCAACGTTTTTTAGTTCGTCATATCGTTCTAAAACCATTCGTCACTGTCATAGTCTGCCATTGTTTAAATTTTTACATTAACTCTAAATAGTCGTTTCCTTTAAAATTCAAATAACGGCAATAACTAACAAAGCTTTTCGATCTTTTTCAATAAAGAAACTAACATCGACTGATAGGGCTTACGATTGGTCGGTCAAAACGTACAAATACACCAGCAAGAAACATAAAATTGAAACCTTGCATAGCCATTAGAAATATCAATATAAACCCATATTCTAGGGAAAATGTTGTAAATCTATATAAGTATTATTTCTTTTAAAAGACAATATCAGATGGTTCTCGAAAAGAATCGTAAATCTACCTCAATCAGCGTTTACGTTTTTTATAATAAAATATAACAGTATTTATGGCACGGGCATTATATCTGCTTATTATTTGCATTATACTGTGTTATATTATGTCGGCATTGATTAAAAAGTTTATGCCGCCACGAGTCATAAACTTCAACCCTTGGTTTTGAGGAAAAGTTCGGGGTCATTCTTCTGGAGTATTGGCTGCTTCTAAAGACGTTGGTGGTAATTAATGGCCACACTAAATAAACAGTAAATATTATGGTGCCATGAGTTTTGTAACACCATTTGTTGAGCGATTATGTAGAAAAGAAAAGGAGATTAGTTTTTGTTACAAGGTCACCTTTTTAAATATTAATAGAGAGCTTGTTTTCATACAAAAGTAAAAAATTCAAAATGGTGGATTAGTAATACATACATAATTAAAGAATTAAATTGTTTTGTTTATTCTGAAAACTTCTGTAGTTTCTAGACCGTGTCGTCGGCTAGTATATGTGTAAGATGGTTTGCGACACGACTTCTGTTCATTAAATAAAATAAGCTTGTTTTTAAAACCAAATTCTCAAAATCATTTCGAGTTTCTTTAATATCTAATACTAGTTATAAACAAGCAACAACTTGAAGTAAGTAGCATTAAACAAATCGAACTAATCTAGAATTTTTTTATCTACAAGCGTGCCTCGATGACAAAATTTATTAGATGTGTAACACTAATACCCATTACATTTTTTACCTATTGGCTTAAATTCGATGACCATATACATTAGAAAATCGTTCTATTTCTTATATGCTTGCGACTAGAGATTTTTTAAATGTGCATTTGGAGAAATTAAGATTGACATGTTCTTAGTGAAAATTAAATTTTTAAACTAATTTTTTATTTAAAAAATCGAACCTTTCGAACCGAACCGAACCGAACCTTGAGCTAGGTTCGGTTCGGTTCGAAAAATTTGCCATTCCGGTTCGAGTTTCGGTTCAAAAATAAAATGTCCGGTTCGGTTCGGTTCGGTTCGAAAAATCGAACCGAACCTCGAACCGAACCTCGAACCGAACCTCGAACCTGTTCGGTTCGTGTCCATCCCTAGTTACATCTAACTTAAGTTTCTTAATAATTTCTATTTAATTATACATATATTGATTTGGGGGATATGTAACTCGCTTTTTAACGCGCAACAATATTCCACCCAACTCCAACCACCAGCCTCGCTCTTTTCGTTGTCGTCAGCTAGTTCTTTTCCTAGTTCATTTTTTTGTAATTGCAGTGTCAATAACAACAATTTCGGATGTGACCACAAAACAATTCGAAGAAAAAACCATCTCCTTTAGAGCTTTGTACAAATAACTATTCAGAAATACGTGACAATTTAACTTAATTGAAATTAACAGTTGATCAAAATAGGCGCTTCAATCCAGATGAGTCCAGGTTAAAGGATCCTTATCCATCTCGTCGTAGTTTAAAGTCTATGTTTGAACAGCCGTATACGGCTACGAAACGTGAAGGTTAGACAAGCAGAACATTGCGATGGTTTTAAGATGTGGTGCTATATAATGTCACACTACGCTTGACTTTCCAATGCTCCGTCCGAAGGTATTTCATTGGCCAAGAAGCGACTTTTCTCTACCTGGAAATTTTGAATTTTGCCGAACCTTTGGTGTTCCAAGCAAAGTCGGGGGGTCTTTAGCGTGCGTAGCAACACCGCACGGGACCTACATTTAGCCTCTCAACCGAGTGTTAGGTGGTTCGTGTTTGGGAATCGATCCCGGGAACTTAGGCTTAGTATTTACATACGAACCAGCTAAGTTACAAAACCGCCTTATGAAATACCATTCTCTACATTATCCGAAGGTAACCATATTGGCCAAGGAGCGACTTTTCTTTTACATGGAAATTTTGAATTTTGTCGAATCTTTGCTGTTCCACGCATGGTAGGAATCTTTAACGTGAGTGTGAACCCTCACTCACGGGACCTACATTTTACCTGTCATCCGAACGAGGGAGTATTTTTGTGAAAAATGCTCGCCTAATATTTTTCAAGCGGACTGTGTCGGGATTTGAGTCCGCGACTTTGGGTTTAGTAGTCACACGCATACCAACTACGCCACGGAACTGCTGCTGTATAGGGTCAGCTGACTGAATAAAGTTAGTAACGACAGAGTCGTAGATATATTTCATATACAAGTGTCGTTAAAAGTAATTGCGATAACCGATTGGTCATGTTCTGGGGGTTAAAGTAGTTAAGAGGCAGAGCAGAAGGTAAGCTAAATATTGGAAAACAAAAGTTCAAGTATAAAAACCATACTAGAAAAGATCTCCAGTGGGATAAGTTATGGAGCGTATAATGGCTCAAGATTGGATAGTTCCGTACTACTTTAGAGAGGTTTACAAAAAAACAGTTGAATGTTGACTAAACTTGGGGCAAAGAACACAAGTGGCCAGGGTATTATAAGACAACGAAATATGACAGTTAGATAAAGAGAAATTTTATGTTTCAAGATACCAGACTGCAATAAAACGCTTATGATCACTATACTTGATTTTTTAATGCTGCGCCCGAAAGTAATATATTGGTCACGAAGTTAGTTCTTTCTACTTGGAAATTTTGAATTCTACCGAATCCTTGCTGTTCCGAGCAATGTAGTGAACTTTAACGTGCGTGACAATACACACACGGAGCCTAGATTTTACCGTACGAGGGTGTATTTTTGTGAAAATGCTCGCCTGACGTTTTTCAAGCGAACCTTGTATAGAGATTTGAATTCGAAACTCTGTACTTAGTAGTCACATGGATACCAATTAAGATACGGAGCCGCCAAATGCTTACGGTCAGCTGCCCGGGCAAAGTCCTAAAAACAGTTCAGGTACAACGACCATAAAAAAAAGAGTACGACAGCCAATTGATCGTGTTGTAAGACGCGAAGCAGTTGTGGGTACGGTAAATGATAATATTCATATAGAAAGTAAATCACACTTAAAAAACTTGCTGCAAGATAAGTTATAAGGCGTTGAAAGGGTTAGCTCAAGATTAGAAAGAGTGGATAGTTTCGTCCTTACCTTTAAGATGGTTTACACAAAGGCAGCTGAATGATATCCAAATCTGGGGCTTGGAATATAAGTGATCAAGGATCGTTTCGCGCCAATCATCACTGGTTTGTAACATATATTTTTGACGTGATATATAAATACGTAGACTCTTAGGTTTGCAACGCTTAGTGTACAAATTACTAAATTCTTAATATTAATTAATATTCAGGCGTTTACAATATTATCTAATTAGAAGTGGAGTATTATTCAGAATAAGTATTAAAGACCCATGCGTTATCGAATGGTTGTTTGAACATTGCTCAATATAACAGTAACGAAAGCTTGTTTTGTTTGTCCGCCAACTCAAAAAGTATTCGCTTTCGGCTCTTAAAACAATTAACATGGGTTTTAAAAAATATTGATTGTGCGAGATGAGATGCACATCGCTATTTTAATTTGTGCTGTTAGATGGGAAAGTCCCATATAAGGTTTAGTTTCTCTGTTAACGCGCTCTAAATAACAGTATCAATAAGATTTATTTATGTCACTAAATCGGATCCATTGATAAGTATGGCGTCCTGAATTACGTCTTTCAATTTATTGGTTTGCGGAAGGCGAATAATATTTTTAATTAGGAAGTAATCTAAAAGAATAAATGAAAACGGCATAAGTATTCAATTTTTTAGTCATTTGCAGTTCGGGAAAATTTCTGTAAGAAGTTTGCTTATTTTAATTAGAAACATGTGGCCCCGTCGGATGCCTTGTGGCCTTTAACATTTGTTTCACAATTCAAAATAAGTGATTAGCTTTATACATGTGGTCCAACAACCTTTTCGGTTTAAAGTTTGATTAGGAAGTCAGTATCACATTTGCACGAACAAGTTCATACAGTAACAACAACTCTTGCAAAACAACAGTTCTTAATTATCAACTAATTACACAAGCCTTTTCTACAACTCGTAACTGCAGTAGTATTCTAAAGCACTCACAACAATTATTTCCAGCTAATTGCTAACCTAACAAACACTAATTTTTTAAAACTACTATGCTACCTTCTAATTTATATCGAAGCACTATAATTAATATTAAAGCACTTTAATAAATTTATATCAATTTTTGCAATAATTTATACCACATACAGCAATTTACATTAACAGTATTTGCCACTAATTTATTTCATATCAGAACTATAAGGCATGAATAAAAACGTTGTATTATAATCAAAGCTTTCAATTAGACCAAACTTGAGAACCTTTAACGGCAATATGTATTTTATTCAATTGTAAGATTAACAACGCTCTTAAACGTAAACTCTAGTAACTTGTCAATCATGTCCTTCTGAAGATGTCGCGCCACACGGGCCTGCCAATATCGTTTGAGTACAAATGCATAGTTTATGTTATGATGTATTATTTTAGTCAGAGGCCGGCTAAACGGCGCTATAATATCTATTTGAAATAATTTATTGTACTTATAAAGAAATACGAAGCAAAAAATTAATTCAATAGGAATGCGGCCGCTTATTAAAATTAAATTAATTGCTATCAAACTTTTAACAGGATTAGCAATTTTGAAGTTCTTAAGGGACAGATTTTTACAAATTGTAACTGGCGCAGAAGCAGGATAATTCAACAAGCCAAAAACCCAAAGAGCACCCCCTTGTAGGTTAAAGAGAACCTAACAACTAAAGAGACCTAGATATAAGTCGGTCTTTGGCGATCGTACAAGTTAGACATGTTTTGCGCTCATTGCTAATTTGATAATTATTATTATATAACTCTAATCATAGTTAAACCATCTTCAATTATTGCTATTACTAAATTAATTTGCTGCAGTTAATTAAATAAATAAAGTGCAGTGCTGGGAACCCCAAATAAAAGGGTGGATAAAGTGACAACAACTCTGTAAATAACTGGCTCTGGAAGGTCCAGTTATAATGCAACCATATATTATCTTATTCAACAAAAAAGCTAATACATCCAACAGCCAAACAAGATGCAATAAGCGGTTAAGAACCCTAATAATCTACAGGTGACCAGGTAACTGGTCACGTAATTTCAAATTATATCACGCATACGGAAACAAGCTAATAAGCGCTTAGCAAAAAATAAGCTTTTGCGCAATATTCCTACATCTGCACACAGACAAGAGAAAGTGTACTCTTATCGCAGTGAAGAGTTATTGAATTAATTCTCCTTATCCTACAAACAAGACCAGCTGCAATGGTAACAAGACACAATCCGTTCACTGGCATTTCCTAACCTCTTCCAGCTTCTGCCAAGTATTTGATGTCATTTTACTACAAGAACGTCTTATTTACCAGCACCACCACCTAGATTCAGAACATCGCCTGTCAGTCCAGTGCTGACAAACACGCAGAAAACCACGCGCGTAAAGGAGTACGATGGTTCGGGCGTTATAATAAATCTCGAGAACATCTCCATCGTCAAGAAGGACATCACAGAATATGTATTCCGTGACGGAAACAAAATCAATAAGAATAGCGCGCAATACATCCTGCAGAGGTTGGAGGACCTCGCCTTAATAGGTGCTGAGATCTACAAAGTCAAGATCCATAGGTCGAGAAAAACTTTAAAACATTCGGCACACAACAGGCAATATCCACACACACGCAACGATCACCGTCACACACCATACCAATTTATGCACACATTTCTGTTACCGTACCAATTTCAAATTACACACCTCCATCCAAATCACCCCTATATAACCAACTGCTACTGAAGCAATCCCTTGCAACTCCTAAATAAAGTCAAGCAAAACCTCCGCCCTTCCCTTTCTGATCTATCCATACGTAGCATCCTTCCAACTGCAAATGCAATCACAATATGTATAAACAAACTTTTCGACGTCGAAATGATCTCCAACTTCAACCAGGTATGTTCCTTCCAATCCATGTCCCTAAACCCAGATAGCTTCAGTTCATTATCTTTGGACTAGAAAAAGAGATTTCCACCCAAGACACACACTCCTACCTGTACCGTCAAAACTCCCAATAATACTTAATCCCTTAAGGTTCCTACCGCTCAGAAGCCGTTTCAAATCTGAAACCACCGATAACCTCATCCTCTCCCCGTATCCTTATGATCCTAACTACAAAAATCTATGTATACATAGAGTGCAAGGCATGTCAAATCCAACCACCCCAAGTAATTGAGTCGTATTTGGAAGGGACTTTGATTTTTTAAACTTCTATAATTTAATAAGAAGTTAATACGTATTTTTAAGGTATGGTACATAAAAGTAGAGTATGATGGGACAATTTTGTGAAAAATCGAAAGCAAACGAGATCTATTCTGAATAACTGTTTTCCAGGTAGCAGAAAATCGAAGGAATTGTTCAGACAGGACGGATCGGTTCCCTCTTATTTGGACACGGTATAAAGTGTTAGGTTAAGTGATTAGTGTAACATAGTTGCTTTGTATTTTAGTACTTTTTCCGAATTTATCTATTTTATATTATTATTTTACACCACAAGAATTCAATTCCCACACCACTGTAGTGAGTCGATTCACCTTTATGATTTCGGAGTTTTCGTCCCTTCACGGCAATTTTAAATTTATAATGTACCGTATATTTTACCCGTATCATATTTTGTATCGTATCTTTCGTCTTTTGCTTTATTTAATGTTATTTAAAATTGGAAATACAACAAAATAAGTTAACTAAACTTCAAGCTTGCTTCTGAGCTAAATCCTTGGTATCCCTTGCTTCAACAATTTTATTAAAATTAGAACGATCTCCAAAACCCACCCCAATTAGAGCAAAAGATATTCGAGTATGCTGTAATAAAAGCTTTGATAGGGCTGTTACCCTATATCAAAGTGCACGTGCTGGAAACAAAACAGATTCCGAAGAATACCGAAAAGACCCGACGGAAAAACTAACTACTCTAAACCCTGCATTCCCATTAGTTAACGTCCAATAGACTTTTACATACCAAAACTGAACCCTGCATTCCCATTGATTAACGACATATAACCAAACATGGGGAGGAAAGACTATTAAAGAAGTTGCAGCAGTTGGAGCTCCTCATGTCCCAAGGAATCCATTCGCAGCGCTGTGCCATAGCCTACCATCCCCTACAATACTAGCGGCGCTGCCCTATAACCCGCTTACTTCGACGCCTCAACAAGTAGCACGCTGCATCGCGACGCCGACTCAACGTGTAGTGCGCTGCATCACGACGCCGACGCCTTCTACATTAACAACTTTGCTAGTAGTGCTTAAACCACAATTTATCGACGCCAACGCCTCCACAAGGGGTACGCAGATCACGACGCCGACGCTGACGCCTTATCGAATGATGCGCTGCATTACGACGCCGCCTCTTACATTCACGCATAAGCCAGAGGTATCGGAATTATAGCCTGCTGACGCCAAGACCTCAACGAATGGTACGCTGCGGCACGGCGCCGACGCCCCCTACACTCGACGCCTGTAGTAAGCGACGACTTCTTCCAAAGTCTGCCAACCAGCCTCCCCATGGAGTTCGACGAAGACTTATTAACTTGCATATATATTGATCTTATAATTGTTGTATCCTGTAAATATGCATATTGTATAAATAATAGTCATTATAGAGATCCACCTCACACACTACGCCTAAGAATTTAGGCGCCGCCCACAACCATCGTAACAGGGTTCTCCTTTTTGCAATGCAATAAGACCCGGCAGTTTGCTGACGAACGTGAGATCAAGGTCTTAGGACGGCAGAACCCACTTACTACGACAATAGAGGCAGGCCATATGTACTAGACGATGCGATACTCCACCAAGTGACGCTAAATACGGAGATCCGGGCCGTCAACGACTTCAGTTCTGACCACAACCCGTTGCTACTCAATTTAGGAGGGGAGCGAGCCCCGGCCACGAACCACACCCGTAGGGTTTTGTGGCCGGCATTTGCCGCAATGTCGGTCGTAGGGATGCCTAACGACGTCCCGACCACTGACGCGCTAGAGGCGCAAGTGGACCGCCTCGTGGAGTACATACAGACCATGGTCAGTAGGGCCACTTTCATGAGACCGGTAGCGGATAAGAGGGACATCCTCCCTCTGCACCGTAACCTCATTCGACAGAAGAACCGCGTCAGACGTCAGTGGCAAATAACCTGCGGAACGACTGCGGCATAGTCGATTGGTCGCCGAAATGCCATTAACGATTCGACGGTAGCGAAACGTGGCTTGGGAAGCCAGACTGGAGGACCTTCGAGCTGAAGACAACTCTCTGTAGACGATGTCGAAAGTACTGAGTAACGAAACGCCCCCAATGCCTCCTATCCATGGCGAAACAGGCTTAGCCTATTCAGTCTCTGAAAAGGCAGAAGCATTCGCAGACAGCATGGAGCGTCAGTTCGAACCGAACTATGCTCACGCAGACTTTCGGCATATCGAGCAGTTTCACCGCGACGTCCGACGGAGGCGAAGGGACGACGACCTTCAAGAACTCGACTCCACCACAGTTGAAGAAGTCAAGGACCTTATCAAGGCCTTAAGGGTCAGAAAGGCTCCTGAACCGGACGGAATCTCTAACCGACCTCTGAAAGCGCTGCCAGAATCATCAATGGCATGTTCAGACTCCACCACTTTCCATCTACGTGAAAGACGGCAGACGTCGTAATGCTCCGGAAAGCAGGCAAATCTGCGACATTCCCACAGAACTACCGACCAATTAGCTTGCTGTCGGTGATTGGGAAGATAGCGGAAGCCGTTTTTCTAAGGAAACTCCAGGCAGCAATGCATGAACACCACGTGATCCAGGACGAGCAGTTTGGGTTTCGTAAGGGGCATTCCACCGTTCACCTGATACTGCGATTGGTGGAGCACATTGCGGAAGGATTCAACTGGCGACAGTTAACAGGCGCAGTGTTCCTGGACGTGGCTAAAACTTTTGACAAGGTTAGGCGTTATGGGCCTACTCTACAAGATGCTGGAGAAAGGGCTATCATGCGCTCTCGTCCGACTGACGAAATCCTATCTTTACGTTAGACGGTTTTGTATCAGGCTAGACGGAGTGCGTACGACGAGGTCGCAAATCAGAGCTGGGGGTCCCCCAAGGTTCTCTCCTCTCACCCACACTCTTCGGCATCATCGTGAGCGACCTACCGTAAACGGCAGACACCAGGATAGCACTGTACGCCGACGACACAGCCATTCTAGCCAGGTTCCGTACCCCGCACCTTATCAAGCAGAGACTGCAAACCGCGACGGACGCTCTCGTACAGTGGCTAAGACTCTGGCGAGTCGAGGACAATTCAGAAAATAGCACGTCAGTTTTTTCTCAAAGCGACGTCACCGACCTGTAGACGACGTCAGAGCATTCAACGAACCGATACCTTGGCGTTCAGACGTCAAGTATCTAAGAGTGATCCTCGATTCTAAGCTCACTTGGAAAGTTCATATCGAGTATGCAGCAAACAAGGCCAAGAGAGTTATGGCTCTGCTATACCCCTTGACCAATCGCCGAAGTAGGATAAACGCTTCAAATAAGCTTAGGCTCTACAAGGCGATAACCAGACCGACGTTTGCATACGCATCAGCGGTGTGGAGCAACGCAGCGGAAACGCACATGCGTAAGCTCCAGGTGATCCAGAACAAGGCCCTAAGGGGTCTTGGGAGCTCCCTGGTTCATTCGAAACGCTCACCTTCACAGAGAGGCAAATCTGCAAACCGTCAAGGAATGGCTCCGGTCGAACGCAGAGAGGTTTTACGGATCTTTAGAAAATCACGAAAACCAGCTCATACGAGCCCTGGAAGCGTATGAAGATGCCATATGGCAACGACATAGACACCCCAGGGTCATGCTCCGGCAATGATCTTTGTTGAGATTCCGTCAGACGTCCGAAAGGAATATACTGCGCGTAACGCCGTTTTTCCAGACGGCGGTAAAGGACCTAGTGGCGGCTCCGTAATGTAGTTGGTATGCATGTGACTACTATGCCCAAGGTCCCGGGTTCAAATCCCGACACAGTCCGCTTGAAAAATGTTAGGCGAGTATTTTTCACAAAAATACGCTCTTGTTTGGATGAGAGGTAAAATGGAGGTCCCGTGTGTGAGTATTGTCACGCACGTTAAAGATCCCTACCTTGCTTGCAACAGCAAAGTTTCGGCAAAATAAAAAATTTCCAGGTAAAATAAAACTCGCTTCCCGGCCAATGTAGTACCTTCGGGTGGAGTATTAGAAAATTTGATTTGTGCTGTTAGATTGAAAGGTACCATATAAGGTTTAGTCTTTCTGTTAACGTGCTCTAAGTAACAGTATCAAGAAGATTTATTTATGCCAGTCGATCGAGTCCTCCTTGACAAATATGGCGTCCTGAATTACATCGTTTCAGTTTATTGGTTTGTAGAAGGCTAATAATATTTTTAATTAGGAGGTTATCTAAAAGATTAAATGAAACGGCATAAGCATTCGATTTTTTGGTAATTTGCAGTTCGGGAGAATCTCTGTAAGAAGTTTGCTACATGTAGTAGCCCGTCGGATGCCTTGTGGCCTTCATCATTTGTTTTACAATTCAAAATAAGTGATTAGTTTTATACATATGGTCCAACAACCTTATCGGTTTGAAGTTTGAGTAGGAAGTCAGTATCACATTTGCACGGGCAAGTTCACATAACAAATATTTGTTTATATGATGATGCAATAAGTAATTCCACCAAAAGTATTAATGTTTACGTTTAAAGTAATATTTGTAACTTAAAACTAGATTGTTTGTACATACTAAGCAAAAAATGATTCAAATCTAATATCTGAAACTCAAGTAAATGATTAACAGAATGCATACCTTTGGTTATGATATAGTATAGCCTTTTGGGTCGTAATTTAAAAGATTGCTTAACATTGAACTTATGTGTAACCTGTATTACTATCATTTGCAGTATAGTAATGAGCCTGTATATACAGATCTGCACATCAAACAACGTTATAAATGTGGATGTACAAAAAATCATTCCTTTTATATGAATTTAGTAAGGAACTATACTTCACTAATATTAAACTGGCTGCTGCTTTCTGAAAGCCTTTTTTACGAACATTCGTTGTATATTTGGCAAATAAAATTATTAAACTTAAAAAACGATACAGATTGATTAAATAAATTACTTAAATTAAGTTTACTGTTTTATTTTGTACAAGTGCGTTCAAAAATAGGAAATCTTAATACAATTTCTTGATCTATATTCCTAAACATATGAGATATTAATGGTAACCTATTGGTAATAGTTTTTACAGTGTTTTCTATCAGGTTTGTTCAGTAATACTACCAGGTTTTTATATTAGTAAGAGTTTAAAACGACAAGCTCTTTTGTAGTCATGTTTAACAGTAGTCCCCAAGTAGCCCCAATAGTTTGGTCTGATAACATATATTTTATTTACAGGAAGTGATTGTGTCTTTTGCAATAACAAGATAGTAAGGGCACGCCTCTTATGTCTTTTCTTTCATCTAATATTGTTTTATTACAGGTGCTACACACTCTTTTTTAATAACAGTGGGTGCAATATTATTCTTTGAGGGTTTTCAAATTACCCTTAGTGCACATCTTGTTTTTTTTACAAGCCTAGGACTTGATGGCACTTTATTTAGTGTTGTTCTAATGTTAATTTCTTTGTGCATAAAGTATAACTTTTGAAGACCCACAATCATCTTTCGTTGCCCTACTCAGAATTAGATCCTTAGTTACGTCATAAGCATGCCTTTCCTTTAACTACTTATTTTAGAGAAAGGGTTTACTTTTACAACCACCCACTTCGAGGTGAGATTACAAGATTTGTTTTAAGTTTTCGAATTTCTCATTAGTGATGAATCAGCTTATACAAGATTAATGACTGCTAGTTTAAAGGATTTCAATAACGCCTCTCTAAATTAGTGTACAAATAAAGCCCTGTTGCAAAGCGGATAAGCTCACAATTTTTTATAACTCTAATGTTGTCATTAATAATTCTATATACCCATAGAAGACCCTAGCAATATTCCTTTAATAACTCTTCCTTCCCAATGAATAATTAAAGTAAGTAGTGATGTAGAAGATAACAACTGTCTCCAAAATAAACTTCAAACTTCAGAAGTAATGACAGCTCCCAAGGCTGAATTACCAAACAGCTTTGCTTAACTTTATTAAAATTCATGGTTAGTACTTCGCCCGCCACTTTCTCGACATTCTACTGTAAATATTTAAGCGAAACGCCATATTACTTATTTTATGCGTAGAAATAATCAAATTTATCTAGAAGATTCGGTAGAAAAGTGTGTCAGATATTCAGAAAGTCGATAATATGCAAACTTTGCAGTTTAGTCAAACCTCGCTAGAATTATATTTTTGTTTATGCATTAAACTATCTTCAAATTTATATATAATGCGATTGCAACTATGCCTTTTGTATCATTGAAATGAACATCCAGAATGAATTAAAAAGTATAGATATTTCGTAGTCGCATAAGCATCGTTGTAGTGTCGTGTAGGGCAAACTTACAGGGAAGGAGGGGACCAAATCTGCATATTATATATATATATATATATATATATATATGTATATATACATATATATATATTGACGTGATTAGGGGTCACGAGAGGTCATTGAAACCCAAATTCCACAAATAAATCCTACTAAAAATATAATATTATTCAAAAAAATAGAAATTACCGTAAATTCATGGTTACATCCTGCAAAACACAAGTGTATTTTTATTCATTAAAGTGCCAAGCAAAAACGCAAATTGCGCGTGTATAAATAATCATCCTGTATTATATAAGCATATTGTAAATAAATAGCAAGTAACGTAGGTTGTAAAAATAATTAATTGTAAGAGACCGCAAAACGCATTTCAATGGTAACGCAAATCGATGCATATAAAAATATTCTTTTATTTGCTGTAAATGGCATAAAAAACTACATTCAACGTATATTTAAAACCCCAAAACTAATAAATTATTTTGTGTACTGTAACGAAAAGTAAATATTTGCAAACCCTTTTGCATTGAAAAGCAATTAAAGTTTAAATTAATTACCTTGTGGATTACACAAATTTATTTTAAATAGAGAATTTTCTAGAATAGACTAGATTGGGAATAAAGTTTTTGGAAAATACGTCAAACTTGTATAAACTTATTAATAAATAAACATTTTATTTTTAGAAGCGACAGGAACACGTCAAACCCACAAAAATCCTAAGAATATCAGATATAAATGAATTATCTTTTAGAATTAGTAGGCGAAGCCGCTATCATAGTATATGTGAAACAAGGACAAATAGCGCGTCACGAATAACTGGAACCAGATAATTAGATAATAAAACGCAGCAATTTTAAACGCTAATTGGTTTTTCCGAAAACCTTATATCATTATGTTCCACACTATTTGAGTAAGCTTCTGTATATAAAGAAGCTTTTATGATTGGAGAGATTTATTCATTAATTTGATTCGAAGTCATTCGATTCCTGAATTAGATCGACAAATGTCATTTTAATTTAACCGTGAGCTGTTGCATTGCAAAAATAATATTTGAAGTATGCAGTGAAACTTACTGTAATTTAATAGTGGCGAGGTTGCAATAAATAAAAAAGCAATGTCTTAAAATGGAACACAACGAAAGATGAAAATTATTCATTACAAGAGGAAAGTTCTTCAAAATAACGCTATTTTAAAGATTTTAAAAAATAATCAAAACGAAGATTTAACCAGAAATGTACTTTGGTAACTGCTGTTTGAAATGAGAAACGTTTATGAAGAATCTCGTAGGCTGATTTGACGTCAATTTAAAAGAAAAAAATTTATTGCGAGGAACTTTTTTGAGGATTCTGCAAGTATCACTTTTAAATTTATTTGTTTAACCAATTTATATTTAATTTAAGATATAATAATAAGTGTTAATTATATAATATTTTTTATGTTAAGGGTTCTACCAGGAGAATTTGTGATCAGTGTTTGAAACACTCTGTCCTTTTAATAGATTATCTGTCAAGGATTTTTTCCGACCAAAACAAATCTTACAAGCGTGGAAATAATCATAACCAGATAAACCATTCACAAAAAATAAATTTAATTCTCTAAATAAGCGACAGTTTTTGTTTGTAATCAAAACTTTTTGGAAATTATATTATGTTTGAAAGAAACAATGTTGTAAATGTTATAAATGCTTCTGTGCGAGAGAGAATATTTAATACTGTATAAATGCTTTGTAATATTCTTGTGTTTGATTTCATTCTGAAAAACTCCGTAAGTTCCGTTAAGCTAGCCAGGCAAAATAAGAAAGGAAGGCAAGTGAATAATTTCAAGTTGAACAAATTGCCGTATCTGTATTACAGCACTCTATTAGTGACGCTTACAAAGCGGTCATTTTCATATCACTCTATCAGCGACGTTCTCAAAGCGGCCTTGTCATAGCAATATATATATATATATATATATATATATATATATATATATATATATAGCTATGATAATAAGATTATTTAAGGTCATATTAGGTCAGAAGGGAGGTATAGCTTATGTAAATATAAAAACCACGAAAAAATAACATGTAAATCCAAAAATGTACATAATTCATTCATCATGCAAAAGCAAATACAAATCACCCTGTATCAAATCAATAACGAGCTACAATTAATTAAAGGAAGCTAATTCCGTAGTAATTTTACTACATTCATTAGAGTAAATAATTGCGGAAGCAATCCAATCATTTCAGAACATTTAAAAACATTCTTAAGCTCAAAAACAGATACAAATTCAACACATTTGAAGATAAATAACCGTGAAATAAAATTTTTTTCGGTCTAACCGCATTTGCGTAAAGAAGTTAATCAACGCTTGTAAATTACAACAGTTTGTAATAAGTAAACATCTAAAAACAAGCATATTTCATAAAGTATAGATATTTGAGGCGACGGAATACGTGCGGTTTGGAACGTATGTAAAATGCCATACTTAATAAAACAAGCATATGTCATAAAGTGTGGATATTTGAAGCGACGGAATACGTGCGATTAAGAACGTACATAAAATTCCATTTGTTAATAACAGTCCCTCTAGAAAATTGCGAGAAGCGTGCAATTTACAACGTACATATTAGACCCTCTAACATCCAATACCCTGCAGATAACCACAATTGAAACGCCTTTTCGCAGACGAACATTACATGTGATTGTTCAAATGCTCCACCCGAAGGTACTACATTGGCCAGAAAGCGAGTTTCTTTTTACCTGGAAAATTTGGAATTTTGCCGAACCCTTGCTGTTCCAAGCAAGGGAGGGATCTTTAACGTGCGTGACAACACTCACACATGGGACCTTCATTTTACTTCTCATCCGAGCGAGAGTGTATTTTTGTGAAAAATGCTCGCCTAACATTTTTCAAGCGGACCGTGTCAAGATTTGAACCCGGGACCTTGGGCGTTCCGCAGACGAACAACGGATAGCGTTCTGTCATCCAAAGAGAACGCGTGGAACATTCTGAAGAGAACTTGTTTCTGTAAAACTAACGTAACAGATAAGGGAGCATCATTTAATAATCCATGCGCCGACTGTGCTAGTTGAAAGAAAATTATAAGTGAAGAGAATTTTTGGTGAAAGCTATTGAATTTTAAGTGAAATAAACAGTAAAGTGCGCGTTGTCATAAGCGTATATAAAATTTTGCCGCTAATATAAACGTAAGTCTAGAAATAATTAATCAAAATAAAGAATTTGTGCAATTTATTAATTTAGGGTCCCTAAGAAAGACTCCAAGTAATACTTTAAGAAATACTCCAAGTAATACGCCAAGTAATATTCTAAGAAATACTTCAAGTTACTGGCTAACGACTCCAAATTACAACGTAAATAAGTGGTAAAATACTCTAAGTGCAGGGTTAATACTTCAGTTATTGGGCAAATGACTCCAAGTTGCTGATAAATATTTCAAAGTACTGGGTTAATACGCTAAGTCGCTGGTTCACTGAACAAACGACTGATTTGGACTAGGAAGCTACAGAAGAAAAACAGGAGAAATATATGGTCAGAACTATTTATTCTATTTATAGCATGTTGCATATACAATTTAACAGAATTGGTGTGTTTAGAAGTGAGCTTAAAAGTTGCATGTGATTAAAATATTTTGTGTAAAAGGTCAATAAAAACATGGTTGGTACGTAGAATTATGTTTAAGAAAGGGGACATTTCTTTGAATGTTCAACGAAACTATTCGTGATATGATACATTTTTTTTGCTGGCTTTAATTGCTATAAAAAGGAGTAAAAAGCTCAATCTTTATAAAGAGAAAATCTAATAGGAATACTTATTTTAATTTTAATTTAAAAGTTTTAAAAAGTGTAAATCACATTAAAAAGGGCGTAGATTTGTAAATTGTAATATTATTTAGTTCATTATACAAATTTTTGGTGAATTTAGTTTATCTTATTCGGAGGTGTTGTGTGTTTGGGAGGAGTAAGTAAAAATTCTCTGTTATCGTATAATCGTTCACTCTGTGCGTAGTATCACTGAGCTAGTCGGACATAAATTTAATTGTGTTAATTTCAAATTATTTTGAAGGCACAGGGAGGTGACGATTAGCAGGCAGTGTACATCTGGCGAAGTGCGATATCATAGCAATATATATATATATATATATATATATATATATATATATATATGTATATATATATATATGTGTGTGTGTGTGTGTGTGTGTGTGCGTGTGTGTGTGTGTGTGTAATTTTCTACCCTTTATAAATATAAACGTACTTCATTAACACAAAAAAATAAAAAACCCAAAAGCATTTATTCAAATCCATGTGTTAATGTTAATTTTTACAACAAAAATATCTTAAAACAAGTGTAAATCAGTGTAAATAAAAGAATTAGTTTCAACCGTATGTATAAATAATTACTCTGCAAATACTAATAATAACCATAAATTTTAAACTATATTTTAAAGATATGCTAAACTAAAATCTGTACCCTGTTAGAATTCAGATCAATCATTAAGAATATAATTACGAGCTATAATTAACTGTGTAATTGATTTCCATGTGTAGATAGACCATTTAAAAATAAAAAGAAATTATTCATTCTTGTTAAAATACCACTTTATGAATTTTGCTCTTTATTCTAAAAAGTTAATTTCAGAATTTTTGTTAATAATAAACGGAATACGTCATTTTACTAAGAAATATTTTACAACCAATTAAATAAGTTGATTATCTTGTATCAATAAATAAACTCCCCAGTTTGAAAAAATGCTACTATCAAAAAAGTCATAAAATAAAATAGATAAGCGTTTTAATAGCTCTGCGTATTACAGCGAGCAGAAACCGCAATCATTACCTACGTGCATTAGAAAAGAATGGACGACGCTTTAGAAGAACGATAAATTATACCGATCGTACTTAACTACCTCATTAAAACACGAAATGGGCGTAAATGTTTATATCACCGGGTGTGTCATTCTTTGAAATAGAACCGCAAGAATCGAGAATATGAGTGTTGAGTTAATTTTAGTGCGGAAGTGAGTTACATTCGATATTCATTCATTTTACGACATCGTACATATAATTTTTGAGTAAAAATTAATTCTTTAAGACATCGAACGTTGGAGTAATTTATAATTCCTTTTACGATATCCAATACGTAAAATAGATGTGAATTCTGAAGCACAATTTTGTTAAAAATACTACAAAAATTAAACAATCTTCGATTTAAATAAGCCTGATACAAAAGCGATTACTGACTGTAATCGATTAAAACGGATCCACTTTGTAAACTCATATTTTAACGTCAAAGGTTCGAAGTGGAACGAGGAAGTATTTAATTCAGATTAATTACAACGGAAATGAGACTTTGATTAGCGCTATTTGACAATAACAAGGGCAAGTATAAATCTTGGATTTTTTTAATTGCAACTTATAATAATATTTAGATTTTTGCAGTGTTTACTGTATTTAAAAGTAGTAATAATGTGTTTTATTCGATGTGGTTTTGCAAAGAAGTGGGTATTAGTTGGACCTTTGCTAGAGAGCAATACACTAATCTGCGGTATATTTTCAATAGGTCAGCGTGAGGTTCATCAATGATTCCGTGGAGGGGGTTTTTCTATGCCTCGTAGATGTTCTCTTTAAATTTGGCTCTAGCCTCTATATGTTGGGTTGTTGTAGATATTATCAGCTATTCATAACGTTGCTTTTTTTTGTCGTTGCATTTTATGCCACCCTGTTAATCTGAGTTTTGGACTCTTGCAACAATGGGTTTCACCACTGTGATGGTGTTTGTGTTACGTGTTGTTTTTGGGAGTTCTCGCAGTTGCGGCATGTTGCATAGATTTGATTGTGGTGCGTATGTGTGTATGTGTGTGTGTTTGTGTGTGTGTGTGTGTGTGTGTGTGTGTGTGTGTGTGTGTGTGTGTGTGTGTCTCAGGGTTATGATTGGAAGCAAAAGAGTTTGTATAGAGATTTAAGAAAAGTGGCCAGTTTGTTTTGCTTGTATTGAAGAAAGCTGCTTCTTGAAATTAACCGATGGTAAATTTGACAGGATCTTAAATGTTTTGGGATTAGGATCACTAGATTGAATTAGGTGAGTAAGCATCCAGGAGTCCATTAGGTTTTTGACGGATAAAGTGGCTAAGGCTACATTGATGTTCAAATTGTGTTGGAAGAAGTCATCCCAGGAAGGGGTAGTGGATGGGATGTTTAGCATTTTTAAGTGATGTTACTGAATACAAATTTTCTAGGTGAATGCCTCTTTTGTCTATAGAGTCGTTGTACCTAAGTGTCAATCTGGCGTTGGCATAGGAAGGTATCCAATCGTTTGTAGCGGGTTGTCTAAGTGTTGTAAGTAAATCTGTGTGTTTAAGTTGTACTGGAAGTATGCTGAGGTTAAGTGTAAACTCCCTCTTTTCCAGTGAAGCTGTATACATAGGATTTGGGGCGTTGAAAGCGTAGGAGTAGAGAGGAATCAAGGTCAGGGTCGCTACAATGATTGCGGTGAATAGGTTACGGTCAGTTAGGTTTAGGAGTACAAAGAATCTAGCATATTGGAAAACGTTGGGAATGTTACTTTTACATGGTATGACTCTTGGAAGGATAGCTAAGGATATATTCCGCTCTTGAAAAACATGAGACAGTTTTAAACTTTTAGAGCGGGAGTGTTGTAAATTAATTTGGATGGTTCGTAAACCAGAGAATGAAGAATACTGGGTAACCGGGATAGGCACAGGGACATAATTCATCTTGGGATTAATGGCCATAGTCAGATCGTAATTTGGATATTTCAAAAGGCTGTTTATACACAAGACAATTAGGAAAGGATGACTAGGTTGTTGTGGGGGTGGCTGAGGCGGAGCCAGTTGTAGCAAAGTGAGTGGTAGGAATTGTAGGTTGGTACACGATCTAGTCGCATGTTCTTTGGTGCAATGGTCGCATGTGGTAAGAGATATGCATATTTTGCCTGAATGAGCAAACCTTTGACAATTGCAACATCATGTTACTGAAACCAGATCTCGTGTACGACACGATTTGCAACCAATGTAGATTTGTGGTTTAGACGTTAACACCGTGCGTGGGCGCGGAGAGACGTTAGGGATTAGATTGTGGGCATCAGTTTTAAACTTCTCATGACTACATATATTTCAATTCAATACCCTTCACGGATCAGGTGTCGAAGAGGATTTTGGCGATAGAGGTATGAAAGGGTGCCTGGGGTTTGTATTTCTTAATCCACATAGAATATTATGAGCTGTGGTTGAGGAGGTTTAGAAACATTGATGGAACATATTTCTTGGTTTAAGTTGGGAATTATGCCAAAGTCGGATGCTTTATCAGTACGGATGGTGATAGCTGTTTTTGGTGGACGAATGCTACAGATAGAGAGTTCAGGGAAGAATGGACGTAGGTTTTGTTCTACAATGCTGAGTAGCTGACATACGGTTGTTTAGATAGATGTGCCTCTTAAAGTGATGGTTTTTGTCGAAGGTTCTGTCGGTGAAGCGTGTTGTGAGGTGATGGTTTGATATAACTTAAGGTTACCGCTAAATTCCCGACGTAATTGATAAGAACCACTACGACAGTTGGCAACATAAAATAATCACGTACATAATATTGCACAAGATATTACGTCATTATTGCGTCTCAAATTTGTATTACATACAAAAGGAAAAAGATAAAATGTACTCACATAAAATGCGGAACTCTTCACAACATTGCAGCTATTCTGGCGGCAGGATCTCGGCGTTAGTTGGGCGTGGGTAGGGCTTTGCCCTCGTTGAAAACAAATTAGTTTGTCTTCTCTCTTCTTGTTTGTAGCGGTACGACAGGAATAAGATGAGGAACGATATAGGTACGGTAGAGGAAACCTGCATTACCTAAAAGAGAAGACAAAGGCACACCACAAACAACCACACTGTTCGATGTCTCGTTCACTAGTCTCTGTCGTGACGGAAAATGCGCACTTCCTTCCACACTCCGCGTCTGCGCATTCTCTGGAGCTGACGCAACTGTCTGAACTGACGGAAATGCACGCACAAGTCTATTTTTTAAAATATTGGCGCGATTTCAGTCACATATTTAAACTAAAAACAGAAATGTTTACATAGCCCATTTTCTTCATGTAACAGGTTGAAGCGGAGACATGGGTGTAAGTGGGTTATTGTTGCAGGTAGAGTTTTAGTGTAATCTTTTGTAAATTAAAGGTCTTTCCGACCTGGTACAGTCTTCATTTATAGATTTCGCTATCTTGCGAGACAGCTGAGACAATAAAGGTTACGTCTTCGACCGGTTGTAAATATCTTGAATAATGATAGTTGTTTGCTTGATTAGGATTTATGTGACCTTGTAATTATATAGCAATATGTACGATGACTGGTTGCGTGTAAATTTTGGGTTTTTCCCTCGTTCTTTCGCTTGAGAATGCTTTAGATTTTCCTCTTTTGCACTCGTGGTCTATGGTTGTTTGCTTCTGGCATCTTCATAGTTTAGAAAAGCTTGACAACCACCGTTACACAGGGGTAAGTTTATGATGACTAACCCTTAAATCTAAAAGGTTGTAGCTGCTGTAAAATAGGTAACCTTGTTTAAGGTAGATAACTGGCTGGGATACGATTCCGCGGTGACAAAGTGTATCGTAAGTTCTTGAACGATAAGCTATATCTTTTAAAAAAATATCCGAAATAAGGTAAACTTCTAAAAAAGAAAAAAACTATCTGAAAGAGTAATATCGACAATTTGGAAGCTGAGAACCAGTTACCAGTTCTAAGTAACAAAAGATTTAACTTTTTATGGCATTCCTTAAATACCGTTGGCATAGTAAAAATACGTGTATTACATGTAAATTATTATACGTTACTGATGCGTGTTTTTTATAAAACTTATTTAAGCGAGCTTTTATAGCAAGAAAACACCCTGAAAAGTTTATATTTGATAACTTTGCTCTTTCATCATAATATTAAATTAGGATAAGATAATAAACCGGAAAGCTCCAGTATGTTAAATACAGACGGCACACTACTATACTCCGTATTAAATTTAGAAAAAAACTACATCACAGATATGGGAAATAGTCGAGTATGCATGTTTATTTATATACATTCACACAAGTTCAAAAACAAATCATTTAATTGTGGAATCAAGTCGATACACCCTACAATATAAATACAGTCATAAAAATGTGTTGAAAACGTGAGCAAATGACACAGCGTTCGGTTTCTAATGTAAAAAGCGTAGGAATAAAAGCACCGTCCACATGAACAGAACGATATCGACTCGAAAATTGAACAGTTTATGCGCACTACCCAGTGAGAACGACAGATGGTGCAATAAATCTTGAGCGTTGAAACTTATAAAACCCACGGATTGAACGAGGAGGGGATCAGTTTGTGTCTACTTATTAGATATCAGCGAGCAACCTTTCAAAACTCGATCGCGTTTCAAGACGACGGCTGAAATAACGTTAAATTACGGAATAGTATTCAAATATCGATTCTGCTAGGGACTAAACAAGCCCTCAGACGTGACTAAACGTGTACATTATACACTGTTCTCTTGAAGATATGACCAAATTTGGGAGCTTTCATCAACCACAGCAAGTTAGAATTTTTCCTGTGAAAAGTCCTGCCCGTTGATGTGAATGGAGTTTTGAAGGAATGAAACGAAAAACTGTAAGTTAATTTTGTTATAGCGATCACACGATGCTTGTTGTGTCCAAGAATTGTAATTAATCGTTACCATTTATAAATGTGTGAAGCTTATTCCTCATCAGAGATATTAAATTTAACGCACGCTCCAGTAAAATTAAAGCGTATTACACTAAACTTTAATAAAGAAAAGCTCGTTAATTTAGAGGAAAGTAGAAAGCAAAAATTACCTGTATTAAATTTCGACAACGTATTATTTTTTATAATCCTAAGTTTTGTAGCTAAACGCATATTTGGCTAAATTGGGGTAAATCGGAGTTCTTGTTTTCTTTTTTTGTTGTTATTTACTGTTTTTAAAATTATATTGTACAATATAAGGTAGATGTACGCGAAAGGAAGTATTCTTTCTTATTTTTACATAAGAATAGTGTAATCGAGGCTATATTAACGTCTTTCTGCAGTAGAAGCCGCTGAACCGCTTCCCAGGACACCCACCTTTAGGGTAGGCTTTATTTGGGGTTTTATCAAGTGGGTTGGCGCTCAAAGGCTTTATGCTAAGCAGTGCATTATTTACTGTACGTTACTCCGACCTTGTAGATTAAAATTAATTCAGAATGGTAACAATTCAGCACGTAACAATTCTATTCTACAACAAATAAGGTAACAATTTTCGTTGGCTCCTTTTACAAATCAAAATTCATGTTCACGCAAATTTATTAATATCACTGATTAATTTCATACATAAATTTAAGAGAAGCGATACAGCAATATAAGTGAGTGTAAAGTAAACTTTGAGATGCAGTAGATAGAAGTAGCTTTCTAGCTTGTCTTACAAGCCAGCTCAGCTGTGATTTATCGAAATTCATGATATATCCTGATAAAGATTTCTCTCACGTTACATTACCTCTACAAAATATATGGAAATTTCTTTGAGTTCAGCTAGATTTTTTAACTCACTGGGATCACAAATATTTACATACTCTTCAACAACGGGCAAAATGGCATCGAACCAACGGCGTTTAGCCGAAGCTTCAAAACACCTTTCCTTAGTCGAAGTTAGGCCGCAATATTAAGACCTTTCCAGCCTCCAACAGAGTCGTGTTAGTTTCAGACGTTAAGACGTCCAAGGGTTCAATTCAGCTATCCATGGCCTAGTTAGAACCGTTTCCATTAGCATAATGCGTATTTAATTTGTTTATATTAATGCAACTTCTTTTATACACATTTTTTCTGTCGTTTCGCCATGTTTAAGGCCCTTTACCGGCTTCGATATACATTTATTCTTTTCCTTAAAGATCAAATACCTTACAAGTCCCTTTTCCTTTCCCCATAGATTAGCGAATTTGCTGGACGGTATGGTCCGTTAGGACAATTAGTGATTATTATACTTTAAAAACATTATTTAAACTTAAAGTGTGCGTGCGCAAATACCCGATTAGTGTAGTATTTTAAGCGCCGTCGAAGAGTCCGTCTGTAGATTTAGCATAGTACACTCGCATGACTAACTAGCGTGCTAAGTGCGTGGAACTTTACCACAAAAGATGCACCGTGACATGACATAGAGCACAATAAAAATCAACAACGAACGAAATCAGTACCTGAAATTTATCCCTTTGACATACACATGGACCGTCTAGGGCATACATTTTTCATTTAAACAATTGGTCATCCTCTAGAATAACTCTAACTTGTAAGGTGTTAGAGTTGCATTAAATAAAACCGGATAAAAAAAATACGAAAATTAACTTCAAACGGACAAATAAATATTGATGTACCCTGTATGTTCTGATTTCCTTAAGCATAACCGCTCAATAAATTTTTAATCTTATAAAAGGTAAGAAACTTACAACACAGGACCATAGTTTTATTTTTGTGTATTAGATATTGGGACGTAACTCAGGTTCATAAATTATTCTAAAACCGCAAACCGGGAAAACAAATTTCAATATTACATTTTATAAAGACGAATATAAAGATGCAGGCATGAATATCGCAATAGTTACGCAAACAGATAGTTTAAAGTAAATTTTCATAGAATATTGTTTGAAGAAGACTTTTACATTAATTTAAGAAGTGAATATTAGTGAAATTATTAATATGCACGTTCCATATCATAATTATCATAAATATAAGAGAACTTTTTACAAATTTAAAAAAATTAAGGATGTAGTAACACGCCTAATAAGTACAAGAAAATCAGAAATTTCCGTCCTATCAAGTAGAACCTATTGCGCCCTGAAAGGCAGAGGATACGGCAGTATGTCACGAACGGTTGGCGATTATGGAAGAGTTTTATGCTCCTCTTGCCAATTATGTTCCTTCGACTAGTTATTGCTTGTATTTTATACTATTTTGCTTTTTTTAGTTTAAATACTCAATGTACACGTTGTGAATACAAAACAGGTCGGAATCTAGCACTTATTTTCACGGTAGCGACGCAACACAACTATTGGCACCCAAAGTGTGCAAGATTATTATTTACAACGTGGTTAGCAAATCTTAACTTTTTTACTTGTTTGATGGTATGTGTAATTCGCTAAATGCCTGTGTTTTATGTTTAATGTATTATAAAAAACTCGAGCAAAAACTGTAAGTGTTGTTTAACTTGCTTAACACACAGAATTACACCAATTGTGTCAATTACTAGTTACGCTACAGCAGATGTCGTTCAAGTATGAAGAGTAGCAACAAAGTGACGAATGCTAAACAGTGGGCGGAAAACCATGACTTATTTATTCGCCAGCCATAAACGTGAACACGTGTGCAAATCTTTGTTGAGAGGTTAGTCGAGTACACCCCTTTGGTTGTAAATTAACAAACAATCGCTATCGTGGGGGGGGGGGTTCGCGGGGTTTTCGACAGAACCGAACAAAACTAATACATTGGAAAGGATTGGTTGCAAAACAGTGAAGATTGGAAATAAGAACCAGATGGTAGATTAAGTACATCTTGGCTTATGAAACTTTTTATCCACATCAAGACATTACTGTAAGCCGTAGCTAATTAAGATTTGCTTTTACGGACTGTTGGTGGTATTTATACATGACCCTAGTTCAGTTCAATATTAACAAAACTATACGACATCCACCATTCGTTAAAGTATAGTGTTAATTTATTATAGATAAAAAACTTGGAGAAGGCAAGTTTCGATTGAAAATTTGAAATGCATTGTAAGTTATTTTAGTTAAATCGTCAGGGATATGGATAATTGGTTAAAAACTGTTTTATGCAATTTCAAAACCCTGCGTGTGTATCTGTTTACAGGAATATTGTTTTGTCACAGATATTTAAATTGATTTAGATGACTCTAAAATTTTGTATATATATATATATATATATATATATATATATATATATATATATTATAGTGATATTTGATACGCTGAAAGTGTGTTATTTTGCAGTTTGAATGTGATTTTGGATTTAGCATATTAAAATAAATCAGACACAATTTTAAAAACTAGTAAAAGTCAATGTTGAAAGTTTAATTTTTTCCAGAAATTTTCAGAAATTTCAAGTTTATTTTTATAATTTTTGAGGTGTAAGTACTCATGAAATAGGACTCATAGCATATAAGAAACATCCCGTGAATAATAATGAACTTTAAATTTAATATTTTAAAACACAAAATTATAACCCTCATACTTAATAATAATCAAGTTGGTAGTTGTATTTTCTAAAAGCTTTTAGAACAATTTTTAAACAGTTTATTTTTCCTTGTATGAAAGTAAAAGGGCTCTAAGAAACGAAACAAACAACAATTCCAGATAGTTTTAGTTTACGACGTCAATTAGTGCAGTAAAAGAAAGATTTACGACCTCGAAAACGAATATGACCTTGATAAGAAGCAGAGAGGCATGAGTGCATCTGTCGTTCAAGCGACCTAGATTAAAAATAAGGTGACAAAGAGCGTTGATTCGAGCGCATGTGTATGAATGAGATAGGGATAACGCGTGTTGGGAAGAGGCGTATTTTTGACATTAGTTTTCTTTATACCAAGATTGTAGGAGTATTGATTTTCGAATACTAGGAAGGTTGTAGAGTACGTGTACATTTACCACAAAAGATGCACCGTGACATGACATCATAGAGCACAATAAAAATCTACAACGAACAAAATCAGTACCTGAAATTTATCCCTTTGTCATACACATGAACCGTCTAGGCCATACATTTTTCATTTAAACAATTGGTCATCCTCCAGAGTAACTCTAACTTGTAAGGTGTTAGAGTTGCATTAAATAAAACCGGATGAAAAAAATACGAAAATTAACGTCAAACGGACAAATAAATATTAATATACCCTGTATGTTCTGATTTCCTTAAGCATAACCGCTCAATAAATTTTTAATCTTATAAAGGGTAAGAAACTTACAACACAGGAGCATAGTTTTATTTTTGTGTATTAGATATTGGGACGTAACTCAGGTTCATAAATTATTCTAAAACCGCAAACCGGAAAAACAAATTTCAATATTACATTTTATAAAGACGAATATAAAGATGCAGGCATGAATATCGTAATAGTTGCTCAAACAGATAGTTTAAAGTAAATTTTCATAGAATATTGTTTGAAGAAGACTTTTACAATAATTTAAGAAGTGAATATTAGTGAAATTATTAATATGCACGTTCCATATCATAATTATCATAAATATAAGAGAACTTTTTACAAATTTAAAAAAAATTAAGGATGTAGTAACACGCCTAATAAGTACAAGAAAATCAGAAATTTCCGTCCTATCAGGTAGAACCTATTGCGCCCTGAAAGGCAGAGGATACGGCAGTATGTCACGAACGGTTGGCGATTATGGAAGATCTTTATGCTTCTCTTGCCAATTATGTTCCTTCGACTAGTTATTGCTTATATTTTATACTATTTTGCTTTTTTTAGTTTAAATACTCAATGTACACGTTGTGAATACACAACAGGTCGGAATCTAGCACTTATTTTCACGATAGCGACGCAACACAACTAATGGCACCCAAAGTGTGCACGATTATTATTTCCAACGTGGTTAGCAAATCTTAACTTTTTACTTGTTTGATGGTATGTGTAATTCGCTACATGCCTGTGTTTTATGTTTAATGTATTATAAAAAACTCGAGCAAAAACTGTAAGTGTTGTTTAACTTGCCTAACGCACAGAATTGTGTCAATTACTAGTTACGCTAGAGCAGATGTCGTTCAAGTATGAAGAGTAGCAACAAAGTGACGAATGCTAAACAGTGGGCGGAAAACCATGACTAATTTATTCGCCAGCCATAAACGTGAACACATGTGCAAATCTTCGTTGAGAGGTTAGTCGAGTACACCCCTTTGGTTGTAAATTAACAAACAATCGCTATCGTGGCGGGGTTCGCGGGGTTTTCGACAGAACCGAACATTACTAATACATTAGAAGGGATTGGTTGCAAAACAGTGAAGATTGGAAATAAGAACCAGATGGTAGATTAAGTACATCTTGGATTATGAAACTTTTTATCCACATCAAGACATTACTGTAAGCCGTAGCTAATTAAGATTTGCTTTTACGGACTGTTGGTGGTATTTATACATGACCCTAGTTCAGTTCAATATTAACAAAACTATACAACATCTACCATTCGTTAAAGTATAGTGTTAATTTATTATAGATAAAAAACTTGGAGAAGGCAAGTTTCGAATGAAAATTTGAAATGCAATGAAAGTTATTTTAGTTAAATCGTCAGGGATGTGGATAATTGGTTAAAAACTGTTTTATGCAATTTCAAAACCCTGCGTGTGTATTTGTTTACAGGAATATTGTTTTGTCACAGATATTTAAATTGATTTAGGTGACTCTAAAATTTTGTATATATATATATATATATATATATATATATATATTATTGTGATATTTGATACGCTGAAAGTGTGTTATTTTGCAGTTTGAATGTGATTTTTGGATTCAGCATATTAAAATAAATCAGACACAATTTTAAAACCTAGTAAAAGTCAATGTTGAAAATTTATTTTTTTTCAGAAATTTTCAGAAATTTCAAGTTTATTTTTATAATCTTTGAGGTGTAAGTACTCATGAAATAGAACTCATAGCATATAAAAACAACCCGTGAATAATAATGAACTTTAAATTTAATATTTTAAAACACAAAATTATAACCCTCATATTTAATAATAATTAAATTGGTAGTTATATTTTCTAAAAGCTTTTAGAACAATTTTTAAACAGTTTATTTTTACTTGTATGAAAGTAAAGAAACTCTAAGAAACGAAGCAAGCAACAACAATTCCAGATAGTTTTAGTTGACGTCGTCAATTAGTGGAGTAAAAGAAAGATTTACGACCTCAGAAACGAATGTGACCTTGAAAAGAAGCAGAGAGGCATGAGTGCAGCTGTCGTTCAAGCGACCTAGATTAAAAACAAGGTGACAGAGAGCGTTGATTCGAGCGCATGTGTATGAATAAGATAGAGATAACGCGTGTTGGGAAGAGGCGTATTCTTGACATTAGTTTTCTTTGACCTGAGATTTATACCAAGATTGTAGGAGTATTGATTTTTCGAATACTAGGAAGGTTGTAGAGTATGTGTACATTTGGTTGACTTCGAAGAGGATTTTACAAACAAATATTTTTAAAAATATAACGATTCAAAGTTGGTTTTACTATTGAGTTTGTTTTGAGGGCTGGAATTCGAACAATTTGACTACGTGCGGATTTGCTTATGTGAGGAGTTTTTGACGAAAAAGCTTGGCCTTGTTAATCTCTGTATTTTTGGGATTTGAAAATAATATGTTAAGAAGGTCTTCAGAGAATTTGACCATGTTTTAGAGGTGGGGGATAATTACAAAATGAGCGGGATACGAATTGGAAGCTCTCTGAGCTCTTCTTCTTGCGCGTGCTATTACACTTACTCTCTGTTGATCTCAAATAATCTCTTACGAGTTATTATGATCTCTTACGATCTCAATCAGTCAGGCAGTTTGATATTATTTCTTTTTACAAATGCTGTGTAAAATAAGTTATTAGTGTTTGAAATGATTGAAAGTCGGCCTTAACCAGTTTAGGTTTACGGCCAAATTATAGTCCACGGGGGAAATTTTGGTGCACGATCATAACTTTAGGGAGGATTTTGATGCACAGCGAAAGTTTGGGGGTACTGCCGAACGTTGGAAGAATTGGAACCGATTGGTAGTCTATAGCTACAGCGTAAATTTGGGGGAGGGAATCCCTGATTTGGGGTTTGTTCTTTCCTGCAGCAATCCCAGGAAGAATGTAAGCTATTTTCGCGTGTACATTGTTCACAGGTAACTTCTATCTTATAATTTTAAGATGTGTAAGTGTTATTGATAATTTTGTGGGAGGAGATTGATATTATATTAGTTTGAGGAATAATTTTGATGACAAAAAGAGGGGAGAGTTTTTTTTAATTTGGGTTATTTTCTTTTATTTATTTTTATTTTTTTATGTGTTACAAGATTTCTTGTGAATTTATTTATAGGGTTATGTGTATTTATGGTCTGTAAATTACTTGATATGTGTACGAGGAAAGACAGTCAGGTTGAAATATTTGTGTGCAAAAATTTGCACTCAAGGTCCAGGTTTTGCTATGAGCTCTTATTGAAACAGAAACGTTAATTAAGAAATATGTGTTGAAGCCTTATTACTTTCTTTAATTAATGGGATGTATCATCACGTGTAAATATTGATCTTGAAAATGTTACTGTTAAGGGAGTATTTTAAAAGGGATGTATACAACTTGTTAAAAAGGTGTGGTAGAGAAGTATAATTTTAATTGTTGGTTTATAATAGATGTTGTCTGTTTACCCTAGCTGGAGTCTTCGTGTTGAAATTTTATTTTTAGGAAAGTGAGCTGAGCAACCGTGGCATTTTAAGCATTTCTGATACTACCAAGTAAGGGACGCAGCAATAAAAAAAAAGGCGCACACATAGGTCGTAGCAATATATACCTGTTTACAGAAAAAATAGAATTTGGCGTCGCAGTAAGTTAAAATTTCTTTTTTATTTTATCGGTAACATTTTGTAAAAAGAACCCTATTCCTCCATGAGGTCAACATAATTAAAATCCCCCGAAATACTCGGGGTTCAGAGGAGTATCGCTAGACTAAAGAAGACTAAACGAGTTGGCGCCAATAATTTAAGACAGATTGAAAACCTGTCAAGGTAAGTGTTATTGGTAACACAGCTTACAATTGCACCAAGATAAATTTGATACTTTTTTATCCTTTTTAATTCTCTTAAATTGTTTCTTACGGACCCACCTATACCACTGTAGTTATCGGTGCCTTCTACTTGCTGCCCCTCCTGAGCAATTTCTATTTTAATAATTTAACGCCTCACAGCCGTAACAAACTTGTGAACCTAATCTTTCACACAACAAAAACAAACTCCAAAGCCATGGGAATAAAACCGCACATATAAAACCGTAATATCCTGCTCTTTAGATCATTTTGGAGAGCAGATTTGATCCTAGCCAAGAGGGAATACCCCATCAGATAAATTAACCAACCCAAAGGTAAAGTTTTCTTGATTAGTGTCGTAGAAATACATGCTAACTAAATAATTCTCAAACTTTCGTATTGTTACTTGTAAAATAATTAATGCTGTATGTTGTTGTACCTGCGTCTTTTAGTATTGTATGGCTGTCCACCAAATTTCCATAAAATTAACCCTTCTTCACGTTCAACTTTTAAGAAAATATTCGATCGCAAAACCTGACAGTGATATAAAATTATCACTTTTGGTCAGATAGTAATCGACACTAGAATAAACGGACGTCCTAATGTCGTCTACATCGTCCGTGGCCGAATAAAAAGTATATATGTAAATCTCCGAGGATTTAAACACAAAACATACCCGGATTTGCATCGAGATCGATTCGTCTCGGCATTCTGACACGCTTTCGACAAAATACTGTGATTTATTTCATTATTTCCGTATTTAAAAAGAGAAGTGGTACACAGCTTAGTACTTATAAGGTATTTACAGTAGATCGTCTGAGAAGAAGCAAGTAACCACTCAGCGTGAATTTCAATAAAACACAGCCGAACTGTTTTGTAACACAAGCAGGAAAGCTGTATTTATTTACTGCAGCTTGAAGTTTACTATACATCCGACTATTTTGCAGTATCACTTTTCTTTAAATTCAAGTATAAAATCATATCAGTAATATTAAAATTAACCTATATCTTAATTTTGATTCGCAGTAGGTGCGATTGGGAACTGTTATTTACTTGTTCTAGAATAATTTAAAAAACTAAACAAGCTTAAGTATCGTCTAATAAATTGTACAGACAATTGAAGTGTTAAATTTTAAATTTGGAGTTCCCAAAAAAGACGAGAATCCCGTATCAAAATAGGGATGTTAAACTTGTAACGTGTTTAATTTCAGTAATTATTATTCGCATTGAATTACGAGGATAATGCGCTAAGCGTGCATTATTCCTTATTAATCTTCTTATATTAAAATATCTCTAGTTGTTTCTTTCGTATTCCACGCCTCTAACGTCGCGACGATTCGGTTCTTGTTTCGTTAAGGAGCCCGCTAGCAACTGCCTTATCAACATGTATTCTCGGCTAGAGGCAGGCGACATTCGCAGCAATTACTAAAGTAAGCAGGTCAGGTCGTGCTCGACCTGAAGCCATTAAGATACCTTCTACCAACGCGCGTCATGTAGGATTCATCATTTAAAATTCTTTACTTAGGATTTGTCGATTTGAAATTTGTCTACTAAGAAATTTGTTAACTAGGAATTATGGATGTTAGTTTGGATTGCTGTCGTTTCTAGTTAGAAATGGCTGGTAACTTTGTTTGAAGAATATAAATTTCCATCTCGATTTATCGTGGACCAACGGAAGCAGTTTGGTTCGTTATTAGATATAAGATATTTCATGCATGTGTTTTGAATGTCGTAAAAATTTGATAAACAGACTATCATATAAAGCACGTAAAGTTGCTATTATGTTTTCAACATGTAATCTGTGTAATTCTCAATTATTGTTGAACTGGTTTTATAAGCCGTAGAACAAAATTTTGTCAGATTAGGTTTTTTATAATTACAAGCTTTGTTCCATCTAAACCTTAGATAATTTCAACGTACGTTTTCGTCGTAATATTTTTTTTGTGTTGCACAATTGACAGATGTTGTCGTGAAAACAAATGCTTCGTGCAGCTGTCACTGAGTTTAAACCAAACATTCCTATTTTTGTGATTAGCATTTATCTACATGTAAATCATAAAATTTAAATCTGAAAATTTAAAGACACTCTGTATAAGATTCTAGAAATTGTAATCTACCTGAAAAGATCTGCCCAGGTTAGAACGTAATTCAGTGTATTATGCTTACAAATTATTTTCACTCAAATATTTATAGCAGATTCATATTTAAAGTAAAGTTGGTTGTTTTAAAAAGTCAAAACCTTGACTTTGATATAGATGTTAAAGATAAATATTTGTTACTTGTTAAAATGTTCCGAAATTTTAAAAGAGAGTTTTTTTAGTAAACAATTAGTTCAACTTTGAGGCTTTTATTTTGGTCAAATGCGATTAAATCTAATTACACAAAGGTAAAATTTTTTTGAGTAATAATTTGGTGCCAATATCATATTGGATATACACAAATGGTGTTCTACTTTTTTATTTATTTAATCTTTGCAATTTCTTACAGGAGCTGCGTCCTATTTTGATAAGACATGTTTTTGTTAACCAAGGCGATCGTTTTATCTTTGGGTTTCCACGTCCGCCCTTAGAACTGTGCTCTGCTATTATCGTAATTGTCGCAGGACATGGTGGCGCCTATTTAATTTAACTTAGCTTTGGTTTGCAAACAGAATTCGACTTACCCCCCACTTCTTATTGCTCTACCCAGGAATAGACCCCTAGCTATGTCGAAAGATTTTTGTTCACTGGCGCCCATTTAGAAAAATAAGTTACACTAGCGCCTCAACGTAGAAGAAATAACTGTTCAGTGGCGCTCACAACGGGGTGCCTTCTGTAAAACAAAAGTCGTTTTAAACTGACGTTAGAAGGCTTCCGACAGGTCGAACATCCAGCCAGGATATTAACTATGAATGTTTAATTAAAAAAACACACTATACCATTTTATTTCCGTAAACTAAGTACATGCCCGAGCTTAGGGCAGCAGGACACGGTCTTGTCCACTGTTTTTACAGACAGGAATCAACGGATTTCTTACCCCCGATGCTGTCCATATTATAACTAATAATTAACCAGATCGGATCTTTACGACGCGAACATATGTATGAATGCGCTTTATACAATTTAACTTAGAGATTAAATGAAAAATGCAGAATGTACTTATTTTCGATACATCAAGTACTATGTTTGACATCCAAGAGAATTTTGCTATACCAATAATTCCTCCAGTTTATCTGCCGTTTGTTCGGGTACAACGTGGGCCACAATGCAACGTTTTATGGCTTCGTTAAAATTCTTGCATATAGAACATTCCTTTTAACCTTGTATCAGATACTGCTCGTGCAAACTTTTGTAGGATATTTTGCACTGTTTTAAATAGGATATAAAATTATTTAACACATAATGAAAACCTTCAAGCATTTTCTGCCAAGTGATTATGGAACGTTTGACTATATTTTACTGAGACCAAAAATAAACTACAAATATCGTGTGAATGGATGTTTATTTTATGTACCATCCACCACCCTCGGTGAATATATATATATATATATATATATATATATATATATATTGCTGTGATAAGGGATTGTTTAGGGGTATATTGAGTAGCAAGGGTCATGTAGTAACCATAAACTGCAATAGGAATCAGAAAACTGCATTTATTTAGCAGAAAATTAAGTAATTCATACATTATGTATATAGCAAGAATTTAACACCCTGTATATAGACCATAATTAGCTTTAAGCTATGCAACTAAGCATATCTTACAACAATAGAAGGCGTACTTAGCAGAAAATTAAGTAATTCGTATATTATGTAAACAGCAAGCATTTAACACTCTGTATATAAACCGTTATTAATTTTAAGTAATGCCAGTGAGCATATTTTTCAACAATAGAAGGCGTATTCAGAAGAAATGATAGTACATGTAACTAAACACGCGTTGAGAAGTGTTCTAATTAGTTATAAAACAAATACGAAGATAAGAAATAAAACCTAACAAAGCTTTATGCAATTGCTCTAAAACAATAAACATTTTTTATAAAAAAAACGCAGTTTCAAACGCGTATAAAAATACATAAACGAAAACAGAATTAAAGTTACATCATTTATTTTGTTCAATTATACAAAAGGCGATATCTATACAAAACAACAAACTTAAAGTTGAACGTCTGGCAAAGATAACAATGCATCAATAGCAAATAAACCTTACACGGAAAACCAAAGAAAGTACAACAGAAACAACTTTGAAATGCAGGGAATATTAAAGACCTGGTTGGTTGAGATATCTGTAAAACTGCCTGAAAACCCAGCCTACATGTAAGTGGGAAGAGCCTATATAAGACAGAGCAATGATAAGACAACTCAGTTTACAACTCATGCACGCCAAAGCTGTATCACTGTTAACCAGAAAGTCACGCGTAATTTAAATATAATAGAATATCAAGTGTATGTTACAGTGATAATAGTGCAACGATTACGAAGACTTCTTTTGCCGTTTAACGTGAGTAGAATTTGGGGCAATTTATTTAAATTGAATATTTATAATAATAGGGCTTCGAATCTGTGTTACATTTCTGAATATTTCGAATGTGTTGATGGTAATAATTTAAATTTTGATCGATATAACATTTCGAATGTGTGGTGTATTTCTGGATACTTCAAGTTGCAATAATTTAAGTTGCGTCGAAAATAATATTTCAAGTATGTGTCGACAAGAATAATAATTCAAATCTGGGTCAAAATAATATTTCAAATTAGCGCCGAGAATTATATTTTAGTACAATTCTGGTACAATTTTGAGTTGCGAGATTCAAGGCGTATAAAATAAAGAAACACGAAGTAATTTTTGGAAAACGAGGGGTAACTGTACTTAAACACTGATTCAACTAAGCAGAACAGTGACAGACAAATAAGGACAACAAAAGAGTGTTGATCCACAACCCGAACAACCTGTATGAAGTCAGATCTATTTAATTTTAAAATATTTTTCTATTTAAATTTTAATACTAGATTTACTAAATTTATATAAAAATTGTAATGAAGTCAACAACAAACATTGCATACGTTAAACTTACGTAATATATTATAAAGGGGTCTAGAACGTTCCACGTTTCTTTGGTAAAAAGGTAGTTTTTGGTGACTTTAGATTGAATTCAAAGCATATAAATTTTGGGATAAATGATACATATGATATTGATTGATTGAAGGGTGTATTTAAATATTTTTCAAAAATTGTAAATAATATTTATTTTCATTATATGAAATTAATTGACTTCGTTTTATCAATTCAAACAAATAGGTAATCATAAAGGGGTGGAGAAGAGAAAAATTGATCATCGTAGCGTTGTGCACTCTGTGGAGATTAAAAAGAGCTAGCCATGGCATAATAATAAAACTAGTAAGATTAAATTTGAAGTGAGAACACAGAGCGGTGGCGTTAAGTAAAAACGTCATAACACCGAGTACGGCTTTATCATATCAATATATATATATACATATACATATATATATATATATATACATATACATATATATATATATATATATATATATATATATATATTGCTATGTTAATAGGATCATTTAGGGGTAGATAGGATCACTAGTATAGTGCGCTTTATGAAAATACCATGAGGGCTCAGAAAACTAGACATTTTTACAAAGGAAATGAGAAATTTAACGATTAGGCAGGAAAGCAAGTGACAACGCCCTTTATATAAACTATGGTTATGATTGTTTTAAGAAATGAAAAGTATTCTAGAAGATTTAATTAAATAAACAACTTGGCAAGTCATATAAGGACGTGTACGGAAGCTGCAACACAATACGCTTGAGTAATGCATTATTACCAGTTAAACAAGCAGGTTTGAAAATGCGTAAGATAGAAAACGCATATAATTTAATACATAAATTAAATAAAGACTACGTGCCCAGAAATGTAAAATCCAACCCCTTGATAGATTAGCAATTATTACGGCAGGGTGATAAAAGCAAAGTTCATCAAATTTATTGTACAAACAAGAAGTACGTGACCAAGGAAAAAGAAACTCTAAGAAAATAAATGCAAATAACTTGAAATGCTACATGCAAGAAATAGCGCATCAATTTCGTTATACATCAAAAACTAGTAGAAATACCCAAAATCTTGCGTGTAAGAATCACGTACAAAGCTTTTAATCGCCGAAATCTGCGCTTGTCAACAGATAGGCGTTCCGTTTAAATATGACAGGATTTGTAAACAAATCAGTTTAACTTGAATTAAGGCATGGTCCACAGCACCTGCAAGAAAATATTTACGTGAAAAAATTAGAAGTGATTTGAAAGTTAATTATATAATAGTGATAGTACATAATTAAATGAGGTTCGTCGTTTTAATCCTTAATAACGACTCTGAATAATTGCTGGACCCAATGTGGAAATTCATCAAGGATATAAGCAATTACTGGATCCTACGAGAAAACATAATAGGCATCTAAACAATTACTGGATCCGACCAGGAAGTTTAACAATGACGCTAAAATAATTTATGAATTAATCAAGAGAAACTATACTAAGAAAAATACAAACTATATCAAAAGTAGATCTGGATTCAACGTTGGACTATTTAAATCACTAAGCTGAAACGGGAGCAGTTAGAGTAAGAGCTGGTTTGAACTGGAGAGAACAGGTTAGCTAATCTAAATATTTTGTTGTATTTTATTTATGAAAATTTTAAACATTGTTTTCATGAAAACTTTATGTGAGGGTCAACAAAGATCGTTTTAGTACACGTTATAAATTACGTAGATTTGAAGGAAGTTTAATGAACGTTCATAGGGCTTTAAATAATAATAATAAAGATGATTTTTGCTGGCTTTTGTTTAATTAACGGTAATGATAATTATTGAAAAAATTTAATTCAATTATTAAAAGGAGGTTTTATTCAAAGAATTCTTAAACGTTTTCGTACATTGTAAATATTTTAAAAATACTATAGTAGTTGTGCTTAATTGTGTTTTGACTTAAAGGCATAGGAAGTAGAGGTAAAACTAAAATTAAAATTCTTTGTTGTCGTATTGTCGCAAGTTCCATGCGTGGTCAAAACTGAGCAGGCAGGGGTATTAAAAATTAAAATTAAAATTGACAAGAAGAAAAATTGTAACCTTTTTATTTCACAAAAAGGGGGCACCGGGTTATTGCAACGATATCACAGCAATATATATTTCTTTGAAAATTTCAATTTTATTTGGCGTACTTATAACCAAGGCACACATGTACGAAGTTTAGGAGCAAAGTAATGAGACTGACAACACTGCAAGCGATCTGGCAACGCTGTGTTGTTCTACTTATCTAGACCCGTCAGTTCATCCTTTCCAGATGCCAAGTTCGAGTTTTAACTCTGTATGAGCATCACGTATTTATCGAGAGCGCTGTTAGTCAAATTGTGTTTTTGTTGGATGATACAAAAATGGAACAGCGTAATTTAGAGCAAAACTTGAGGAATCTGCGAGTGTGACATTTGAAAAGTTAAAACAAACGTATGGTGAACATTCCTTATCAAGAGCGGAAGTTTTTTGTAGGCGCAAATCATTTTTGGAAAGCCGAAAACACGTTGAAAACCGACGCAAACTTCGAACGTGTGCGTGCTGTTGTGAAATCAGACCGACGTTTAAGAATAAAGATGATGGATGGTCTGTTATACTTAAATACTTTTATCGTACATCAAATTTTGACAGACAGATTTGCAAATGCGAAAAATTTGTACCAAAATGGTGCCGAAAAACCTCACAACTGAGCAGAAGGACAATTGAAGAAACGTGTGCATTGGTTCTCTTAAGAGGATTTTTAATGACCTCGAATGATACCGGTGTGTGATCACAGGTGACGAATTCTAGACTTTTGAGTCTCATTCTGAAGCAAAGCGGCAAAGTGCGGAGTGGCATACTCAGACATCTCCACGACCGAAAAAATTCAAATGAGCAAATCCGAGATCAAAACAATGCTGATTTGCGTTTTTGAGAGTAGGGGTATTGTGCAGAAAGAATTGGCTCCTCAAGGACAAACTGTCAACCAAGTGTTTTACAAAGATGCCCTTGAAAAGTTTAGGAAAATGGTGAATGGAGGGAGACGGGACATTGCAGACAAGTGGATACTGCATGACGATAACACTTCTATCACGGAATTGTTTACTTCAAAAAGAATTCCTATTGTTCCACAGCCTCCCTATTCACCTTGAGTCCTTGTGACTTCTTTCTTTGCCCGAAATTGAAAATTGTCATAAAAGGACGTCATTTAGGGACGCTGGAGAACACTCAAAAGAATCGATACGTTGAGGGTCCTACAAGTTGAAGCATATAAGCGTTGCTATCAAGAGTGGGAACGACGACTCCTCCGGTGTATAACTGTTAAAGGGAACTACTTTGAACGAGACAATATTGTTGTTTAAAAAATATTCAAACTTTGATAGATAAAAAATCAGCCCCCCCACACGCCTCGTATAGAACAATACATAGCCAATATTTATTTTCACATAATTTTTCAATCTAAAATATAATGTAATTAATTTTGTATGTTTGTATATCGAAACCTTTAATTGTTTACTAAGTTGTGCAAAATTTAAAAGTATGAATTTTTTTCTATTGAAATTAAAAGTTCCTACGCCTGATTAAGATTACTCACAACCAAGTCATAAAATACATATTACTGATTTTTGTTGGGCGGCATGGTTGTACTAGAGTAGAAAATCCACCGGAAAGAAAATCTCTGTAACAAACCCTTTTAAAGGAGCCCAAACACGACTAGTATATCTTCATAAATAAAAAAATTGTTCCAAGTGGTGTACAATTGAAAGTATTGGAAATATACAGGGTAGGTCAGAAAAGAAATTGCTTTAAAGATTGCGCTCAAAATGCTGTCGGTGACGACAAGAAACATGTCGCCAATGGACGTGTTTATGTAACGTAATTAAAAAAATGACACGTGTAAAAGTTGCGTCGGGCGAAGCAATATTGAAAATATCGGAAACTACAGTGCAAATTGAAAAGTAAATTACTTTAAAGATGGCGCTCAAAATGGCGCGAATGGCGTCACGAACATGTCGCTAGTAGTCGTGGTTATATGACGTGATTAAAAAAATGAGACGAAGAAAAGTTGTACCGGCGATGCATAACTGAAAATATTGGAAACTACAGGGTAAGTCAAATAAGGAATTTCTTTAAAAATGGCGCTCATAATGGCGCTTCTTTTACATAGTTTTATTAATTTTAGATTAAGTATTTTGCATATAGTTATTGGTTTGTAAATTGGTAATAAACTACAGCAGTACGGGATGGGTTCCTATAGAAATAGGTAAAGAAAAGAATTCAGAAAGTATTGCGTTTCACCGGTGCAATGTCAATTGCCAATGACACTCACCTTAAAGAGTTTTTAACACTGTCACAGTTATAGGCGCTAACTAATCTAATCTAGCCTAATAATGCTATAGAAGACGAGTAACTCTTGAGGATTTATATTACAGTAACCTCCGGGTGGAATGGAGTTCCCTTAAAAATCAATCAATATATTCAATCAAGAAGAAGAGATTAATCTCACGGCGTCACCTGGCTCTATTTGCAGTACAGTCTCATTATTCTTCGCGTAGGTAGATACAAATTTATTTAAATAAATTTCAACATAAGTTGCATAACAATATTCCTGAAAACAGGTACATAGAATATTTAGCGTTACCAAACTAAATTTCAACACAAATGGACCCGCAATATCGGCTGTCACACTAAAAGAGGTTCTCTACTTTATATTTTCTTATTGAGGCCTTACAGTTTTCCAATGGTGCGCACAGCTGGCACTTGCGGCACCATTCTTTTACATCGTTCCTGCAGCTTACCAAGTAAAATCCTACCCAAACTTTCTCCAGAACGTCAAAATGTCCTTCCAACGTCCCATTATGCAGATATCCTAAAGTCACCAACACCCGGTATTTAAGAACCACCACCTGAAGCGTCCTCAAACATCTATTGCCATTCCCCAAAGATCGCACTAAGATTCAATTCTCTAATTCCAGGGAATTCGATGGTGACCATTACGACTTCACGGTGCTACTCAACGAGCTAATCTCCTACCAGGATGAACTTCTCATGTGGCCTTCTAACGCAGAATGACACCTAGGTCTTTGTCATTTTATTGTTCTGTTCGCAACTGTACTGGCTGCTAATCATAGTTGATTACTGTACTCCGACCAACAAGATCTCATTTACTCGTGCGACGCAGACGATTATTTTCGGGGCAGAATAGATGCAAGTTGATTTCCGCCTCGTTCCGTCGATCCCCTGTATTAATCTCGGCCTCTTAAGTTTTCTTTGAACCATTTATATTGGTTTTGCCCGTACCTAAACCCGCACTTCTGGCGTCGTGATAACTTTTTCTCTATTCTTTCTTTATACAACCATGTAACAATCTTAATTTCTAATATTTGCGGTTTCTTAACCGTCTGTGACCTGCACCTGCAGTATCACTTTCGTCTGGAATACAATGTATTCACATCCGTTTTCACAACTTGCTTGTGAACTGTTAATAACCTTTTCTTACTTATCCCTGAATTTACAATGTTGCATCTAACTTAAGTTTCTTAATAATTTCCTAATAATTCCTATTGTCGGGGCTATTTAGTGTTTTTGAAGATACGGTATCGATTAATAATTTAAGTTCTGCGTGGGATATTTCTATGTATGGCAATACTTGTTGATTGATATTATTTAAATTGATTATGTTTGGTCGTTTATAAATCCGTCTATCTGAAAATTTGAGCACGCGCTTTCCTAGTCGTCCTCTTCGTAATTTTTACATGGGTCGTTACGTTCGTAAGTTTCTAATTGATTTGATTCATCGTCTCTATTGGAGTGTGTGTAATTATTCTGGTCATTGTTAAATTCTTCTACTTTTTGGTGAAATAGTTCTTCAGAAGTGAAGTTTAGTTTTTGATTATGGCTTGGTCGGATTTGCAATATTTTTGTTTTTTGTATTTTGTTACCAGATGAGGTGTCCATAGGAGTTAGTTTATAATAACAGTTAGGGTTATTATTGTTATTTATCATCGGTGTATTTCGGTTGGGGTTTGCGCCGAATATTTGCCTTTGTTGGGTTACGTTTTGATTAAATCTTGGCGGAAATGTGGGTTTTGTAAAAAGTTAAGTTGAATGTTGGTCTAGGGAATAGTTTAAATAGATTATTGAAATTTGTGTTATTGAAATGTGGGTTGTTGATACGCGGTTGATTTATTTGTACGTTAAATGGCGTAAATTTTGGTTGTCTGGTTGTTTGTCTCGCAGCTTGTATGGTTTTTATCGGTGAATAGCTTTTATTTGCGTTAGGGTTATATAGTCTATTTAGATAATACATGACGTTTTCTTCTCTTATGATTATATTCATTGCTTTTTTCTAAATTTTGGGGATGTTGGAATCTTATTTTGTCTAATAAACGTTCGGGAAGTGCGTTTATGTAGGTATCCAATGCCATTTTGTCATACATTCTTGTCTTTAGTAAGCGGATATTTTGGTCGGGTTCTTCGATTTTTAGTTTTGTTAGAACTAAACTTCGTACGTCTTGAGATTTCATTCGGATTTGATATGGGAATTGGTTACTTTCCATTCTAAGGTTTATTAGATTGCGGATAAGATATTTGATTTTCTTTAGTCGCCGAAATATGCAATGAGTATGCGTTTAAAATCTTCCCATAGCTCAACATCGTCTCGGCTGGCATATAGTGTTAGTGCCCTTCCGGTCAGTTTACTTATTATTAAGCGTAAAGGTAAAACATTTCGTTCGTTATCTCCTGGTTTCTAAAAAGTTTAAAAATATTTTGCACGCGATAATGAAATTACCTGTAGAGCCTAGTCTCCGTTATATTGAGGAATGTTTTTAAGATAAATCTTCATATCTGAACTCATGTTGGTTAAGTGTTGCTTTCCGTTTTAATTAATATCAAGTTTTTGTATAAATTGAGATTTATTTTTCGGTTTGGTTGGTTGCTTTTCAGTTTGGATTGTATTGGGTTATTTAGAGAATCGCTTTACTTATATTGTATACGTAGTTATACGGTATTATAATTAATTAAAGAATTTGTGTGTGGTAATGTTTAGTCAATTGCTGTAGTCATAAATGCGTATATTTTTATACTTCGCGGATGTTATAGTTGCCGCGAGTTTTAATTTTCTAAAAGGTTTTTATGTGGTTAATAATTTCTTGCAATAACTGCGTTATAATTTGCATGTTCTTGCGCCAGTTACGTTTTTATTTCAGTCTTGCTGAGTAATTAAGTGTCTGCTTTAATTATCTCCTCTTCGTAGGTGTTGTTTTGATAAGTGCATAAATTGCTTCCTTTATAATTGAACAATCTCGTTACCTTAAATAAAGTTTCAAGTTTTTAGTCAAGCAATCGTTTTGTTACAATAATTGCATCAATTTTCCTTTATAATTATACAATGAGATTGTTTAAATACAAAGTTTTAAATTTCCTGAATGGTGTTATTTTCAGTCTGGGTGATAAATTATTAAATTGCGTAAATGCTTTGGTATTACAAGATACTTTTGTGCTGAAAAATATTTAATCATACTTTATAAAGTTTGGTTTTTCTGAATAGATTTTATTCAATGATGGTTTTCAGTAATAATTTGTATAAGAATCGCGTCATAAATTTGCACGTTTCTACAACTATACACTAAAATGTTTAATTATAGAATTTGATGACGGTTAAGTTTTGAATAAATCGTTTCTTGTAATTTAATTGCGTTTTATTTATACAATAAGCTTTCGGTAATAAAATAGTAAAAATTAATTGTATTCTATTTTTATACCTTAATTTCAGCTTTGCTAAATTAAATTCGTTTCGTCTTGTATTAATAATAATTCGTAATAATTTTTATTAATCTGCGCATATAAATGCGTCGTTTCAGTTCTCTTGTTTAAAAATAGTTTTTCATAGTAAATGTGTAAATTCTTTTTATAAATGGTAAATTGCGATAACAATAATTAGAAAATCTGTACACACATAAAAATTTTCTTTACTAGCTAGCATCAATAAATTTGTAAAAAGAATAAATTGGTTTAGGATAAATGAATTTACATAATTTTCATCGTCGTTTTCATTTGTATTCTTTTTAGGCTCGGTCGTTTTTGTACCCTATCCAAGTTTGTTTTTTTGGGCTCGGTCGATTCTTGTATTTCGTCAAAATTTGTGTGGGTTCTTTCAGATTGGGAATTAAAATTCTTGGTCACCAGTTTTCCGATTTTTAAATTCCTAGTGCCCTTCTGGATCGGTACGACTGCGCCAGTTACGTTTCGTGCCTTGGGAGCTACCTTTTTAAAAAGTCTTCTTCTAAAACTTCTTGTAACAATTTTTTTATTAAGCAGAAATTACAATTGAAATTTTGACAAACTTGATAAAATTATACTAAGTCGAAAAAATAATTGAATTCAATTGAGGGCGAGTAGCTCAAGCAAACTACAATGTAAAAGCTGAAATACTCAAGACTGGCTGACTGATCTGGGGCTTCCGGGTATTTATGTTGTCCTTGCCCCTCACATTTCTGTGGGAACTTGCAGAGCTCATGTCTGCTTATTTCTTTATTCTATTCATTATACAATGTTACAATCTTAATTTTTAATAATTGTGGTTTCTTAACCGTTTGTGACCTGCACCTGCAGTATCACTTACGTCTGGAATACAATATATTCACATCCGTTCTCACAACTTGCTTGTGCACTTTTAATAACCTTTTCTTATTTATCCTTGAATTTACAATGTAGCATCTAACTTAAGTTTCTTAATAATTTTATAATAATTCCTATTTGATTGTACATATACGGATTGTGGAATACGTAACTCGCATTACAGGCATGAAAATAGAAATCGTTCAAAAATCTTAAGTGCCATCCCTGTCACCAATGTAGCGAAAACTATATTTACAATAGCAACACTTTTCTATTCTCAAACACATTATGTAAGCCTTTTTAACAACTCTTAGTTACAATAAAATTTTTAAAAGCTCGCCCAACGATTTATTTTCAAAGCTTAATCGGATTTCCAAACTGTCATCGTGATCAAAACTACAATTAGAACTCGCAAAAACCATACCCGCAAATTTATACACATTTCAATTGTTCCAAGCTTATCTACAACCCAAGATATTCAGATTTCCAATTGTAATCTAAATAACCCTTAAATGTAAAAGACTTATACCTGTTAATCAAGCAATGTAGCACCGCAGGGCCTGTCAATCACTTTCATTTGAAGATGTCACACCACAGAGTTCTCACCAATTATCTTATGTGAATTCAAACACTTTGCTTACATTTTGATACATTATTATGGTCAACGTCAGATCGATCGGTGCTAGCATATGATAAACAGATTCGGCTAGATGTTGGATGTATTGGATACGTATCAATAAAAAGGTTAGGTCAGGATAGATTAGAATGGAGAACTGAATCAAACTAGTCTGTCGACTGAAATCAACAGTATCAATACTTCCTCCTATACATAACCATACCTACAGAATACACAACAATCGTAAACTATATATTTTGTGTAGAAAATTCGTAGAATAGGGGTTTTTGTTAACATTTTTACGCAAGCATACGGTATGCCGAAAATAAGTAGGTACATCAAAAATACAGGATTTAATAAACTTGTTAAGTTTATTATCACGTAGATCCATAGCAAAAACGTTAACCCTTTGCTAACCACCATTCAGTCGTATAGTACTATATCTATTATTGACTGTCTTTAAATGGCTCTAGAATGTTTGTTTATAAGCGCTACTTACCAAGCAGCTTCGATTCACTTTATTAAAATTCATGACTAGTGCTTGCCTGCTACTTTTCAACAAGTTTAGTTTAGCTACCTATAAGTCTAAGCATACCACCACCTTACGTTTTAAACACAAAAATAATGAAATAAATCAGACTATTTTGTGAAGAGCTTGTCAAGATGTTCAGACAGATCGATCTGGCTACAAATCCTCATGTGCTTTTCGCTAAAATCCGCTGAGATTTACATCCTTTCGTACAACCAAAGAACGCTTTCGATTTATTCAGCGTCAATTACAATACGATCAAAGGTTATAATTTACCTGTCATTTTCAGGCTACTTGAAAGAATCTTTTTTTAAAGGTCGCGTGCAAGAAAGTGTCAATTTTATACAGACGCGTTGGTCATAAACACAATCGCGTGCTTATATGAATTATGTTGTGGTGAATAAGGAATGTACGGGAGAAAATGGAAAGAAACAAATAAAAAAATTGTTAAGTAATGATAATTTGTGTATATCACGGCAATGTTTCCTCGGGAAAGCCGTTTAATTATGTTTCAGTAGGTTGATTGTATGCTATTGGGAAAATAAGACAGGTACGTGCCACAGAATGAGTGTTGTGCCAAATTGGCTGGTGCTGCAAAATCGAAAACACATCGGGAACCGATTTACTTTAGTTACACATCTAGATGTCTTCTTCAGGTTAGGAGGGATGCGTGTAGATTAGGCCATTTGTAGATTAAACAAGACATCGCTTTTAACAAAAAAATATTAGAATATTGTAGGAGCTTAAGAAACTTTGTGAACGACTGTTAAATGAAATAAATTAATCACTTGAATCTCACACATTTGATATTCCAATTATATTCCCATTGAAAATATTCTTCACGTGCCTGTGTGTAATGTGTGGTTAATATAGATAACAATGGATTGCACAGAAAAATTACTTTACATATTTAAAAAATTTACGGCCTTATTACTTTAAAAATTCTATCAGTTCCTACTTAGTTTAATTTACGTTTGCTATAATTTCCAACCGCATAGATAGGCAACCAACTCCACGCTTCGTTCATTAAATCCACGAGGTTGGTTGTATATATTCTTATCTCTTGCATGTACAAGCCCGCCTGTTAGTACTGTGGTTCCTTATCTAAAACAAAAACTTTATTGCGCGTGCTTCGAGTATAAAATGGTTTTTCCTAGCATTCATATAGTATTAAATTTTAAAAACGATTCGTGCGATAGAATAAAATTCTATATTGGACTTAATTAAATATGTACTAGTTTGGCGTGGAGAAAAGTTTGTCAGACGAAAGATAGAATTTGTGAATTTTAGTTAAAGTTATTTACTTTAAAAAGCAAAAATTATATTTTTCTCACCGTTTGTTTCATTTTATGCAACACCGATAATGGTAGTGATCGTATTGCGAGCAAGTATTTGTTCGCGGTTTTAAATATAAAAACTACAAATGAGATATGACATGATCGCCAGTGCTACCACGCCGTTTTTAATCCTACAATAACAGACGTGATGTGAAGTAGGGCATGTTAAAAATGATAAGAAAGTGATGGTTTTGGTTGAAAGTGATGGAATGAAGGTGTTGTAATTTTCCTTCTTTATAAACATATCCTTTTAACTTAAGACTCCGTTGAAGACTAAATCAACCGCAAAATGCAAAAATTAAAAAGGTTGAGCATTAAAGTAGATATTAGGAGAAGAAAAGTTTGATAAACTCAACTTGAACTATTATGTAAAACCCTCCGGGGTAAATCGGTATTGAGGTTTATTTCTTCTTTTCTTTTGACCCACCACTGTACGACTAGTTAGTTAGCACGCCATTCTTTCGTTTCTTTTTTTGTTTTAGTAATCGGGGCAAACTATTTACGTTGCTTTCTTTCTTGTCCACACGAAAAACCGTAACATAGTTAACTTTTTTTAATTTTGTGTTATATTAGATGCAGAGTTGAGCGCTAACCTATCTTACGGTGTTTCATGCGGACAATAAAGAAAGCAACGTAAGTAGTCCGCACCGATTACAAAAACAAAGAAAAAAGGAACATTAGATTGTCTGGCTAACTAACTTGTAGCGTTATGAGTGAGAGGTGGTGTAACAATTTTTTTAACGATTATATAAGCTTATAAATCTATATATAAAATACACTGCATTGTTTATTTATATAAACAATTAATTTCACGAAGTTAATAAATGTTTAAATCAGTACCGTATAGTCCAATCACGAATCATATATTAATCAATAATAATAATAATATAGGCTCTACTCGTAAACGTTGGTTAATTGAACTGCATTTCCAATATCAGACAATTTTTGTGCCTTGTGCGCATTCCGTCGACAGAAGGATCAGTCTGGCTCGACCACTCGCCGCAGTTGGAAGCATCACGGGTATCAATTAGGTCAGAGTTAGCGATCTACGTCTCGCCATAAATGTGGCAGCATAATCAAGTGCAGAATTCACTTGACTTTTGTTTGTTTTTGAAAACGGTAAGCAAGTTAAATCATTATTAAGGTAAACTAAATGATTTTATTATAGCGTACATCTATACCGATAACTCACCTATACCTATACCAATAGCTCACCGATAACGATAACTCACACGTGTACTAATTTTTAATTTTACTCATTCACACTTTATAAGGTTACGAATTTACAAGTTCAGATATCACCTATTAATTTCTCAGCCTACCGTTAAATAATCTCGCTTTAAGATAAGTTAAAGAGTCTAAAATGATGCACATTGTACAGTTCGTTTTATGGGTTGATTTGATATTTCGATTTACTTCGATGGATTGCACAAGTTGATGAAAATAGTTCCCTATAATGGTCCCGTATAATACGCTGTAGTGCATTTAATTTGTCATTAGTTTAAAAGAAGAAGTTCAAGCTTACACTTTGTAAAATGCATGATGTGGAAAGTTCGCTGACGTCACTTGTTTGTCCAAGAATCGCAGACTAACACATGTGGTCTCAACAAAGTATTTGTTACAATGAAGTTCAAAGTACAACTAGTTGCTAAGGTAAGCGTTAGCCTAAGGACTTGACTTGACAGCAGCTGTTCTGAATAACTTGACAAGGAGGTGAATATTTGAAACTAAAATGGTAGCGTTTTTAACTTGTTTTACGGGGAAGTCGAAAGATTTATTGTTTGGATTTCATTATAGTATAAATTATTGCTTATATTTAACTTACTGCAAATAATTAAGATTATTAAGTTTTTTATTTAATCCAGAAAAGTATTTCATTCAGGTTCAGTAATACATAAAGTAATCAACTAATTTTATTTAGCTTTGAACATATAACAAATATTTGTAAACCAAGGTAAACAAATTTGTGCATTTTGGGTATTTAAAATTTTTACGGTCATATTTGATTCATAGTTGACATTTTGATTCCTAGTAAATATTATCAAAATTTTCATATTTAAATATCTGAGTCTAAAAGATTAGACCACGTTTTTATTGTACATTTTTGTATATAAATTTTAAAACAGAAAAAAGCAAATTTTATTAAAGAACCATCATTTGATTTAATTGAACAATTGTTTTATTTTGGACAAGTGCGTCCAAAGGTAGAAATAAATAATATAAAAGAGAATACATCCTCTTTTGTAAAGAATAAAGTTGTTGGTTGTGATACAATGAAGAAGTACTAAACAGCTCCTTCAAGGAGCTTGATATTTAAATTTCCTTTTGCTACTTATTTTTAAATTATAGGTTTTAATAACTACTGTTTTTCTTTATTGTATAAGGTAGCAAGAGGGTATCTCTTGCGACCTTCGTTATTATAATAACTTTATTTTTTTCAGATCCTGCGTGTTCGCAGTAAAAGCGATTTTTTTCCCTAAGGATTTCTAAGTTTTCCCTTAGGTTAACCCGTGCTTTATCAATTTTAGGACTTGGTGGCGTCTCTTTTGCACCCCCTAATTTTAATTGAGACAGTATACAAAACAGTTTTTTGTTGTGAAACCCACGACCATTCCTCATAAGCTCTACCAGAGGAATAGATCCATAGCTTAGTCGGAAGATTGGCGTTTCCTCTTTCACCATAAGGGTGAAATTGTTTCACTGTCGCTACCACCGTGAGGCTTGTATAAAAAATTTTACAGTGGCAAAGAAAGAAAGACCTCACTACCAATTTGTCCTGGAAGATTTTACATAGTAGTTTAAGTTGAAGTTTATCATACCCTTCATCTCCAAATATTTATCTCAATACTCAATTGTTTTGATTTTAGTATTTTGCGGTCGATTCAGTCTTCAATATAGTTTCTGTGAAAAAAAGTCGTTGTTATAAAATAAATGTCATGCGTATAAACGTAAACAAAACACTCACTTTTTTACTATTTTAAACGTTGTTTTTTACTTCATGTCACGCCTGTTATTATAGGATTAAAAACTGCTTGTTAATACTGGCCATCACACTATATCTCACTTGAGGCTGTTTTTATGTTTAAAATCGCGAACAAATACTTGTTTATAGAAAGATCACTACTATTGTCGGTGTTGGACAAGATAAAGCAAACGGTGAAAAAAAATATAATTTTTTTCAAAGTAAACGACAAGTTAACTAAAATGCTCGCGAAATACCTCTCGTCCAACCAACTTCTCACCACACCAAACTAGTACGTATTCAATTACATCCAAAACAGAATTTCATTTTTATTCAGGACCGTTTTTACAATCCAACACTATATGAATGCCAGGAAAATCCATTTCAAACTGAAAGTAAGCGCAGTCAAGTTTTCGTGTAAGATAATGAACCATAGTATCAATAGATGAACTTGTAGAGCTAAGAGATTAGAATATAGATAAATAGAATCGTGGATTTAATGAAGGACGCGTATATTTGGTTGCCTATCTACGCGGGTTAAAATTATAGCAAACGCGAATTAAAATAAGCGGGAACTAAAAGCGTTTTTAAAGTACAGGCCGTAAATTTTTTAAATATGAAATAGAACGTAACAGCCTAATAATGTCGATTCCATATAGTTCTTGTATAGGTAGCAAGGATAAATAAGGCTCTTAGATTACATATCGAAACATAAATAGCAAAACCTCCTCCAAATAACTTATAATAACTACACATGTCAATCAGCCAATTCATTCCTTTGAACAAACCTTAACTACTCTTTCAGACACGATAATCCCATCAACCACCATCAATGTTCACATCACAGCCCAACGGCAAACTATAGAAAACTTTGCAGTCCCTCCATCATGTTAGGTTGTTAGGCACTAAATTTGACAACGACCTTCTAAGCGCGACTGTATATAAACTAAACCCCATGAAACACCCGAACCTGACAAAAGTTATTCTTCCTATTTCAAAAATGCCTTTTAACCGGTACATTTTTTCATATCCTGAAACCAACCTATAGATCTCTTATACTCAAACTATCGCAACCTCCTGACAAATCAAAATCCTAGAAATCTATAGCCCTCATCCCAACTCTCGGCAAACTTATTGAGCGCATTATCCTAAAATAAATACCATCCGACGTAGACAACCATTTTCTAATTGCAGACAAACACGGTTAAGTAAAGGTTACAGTGCAGGGAAAAATATCAATTCCTTAATTTCCTCTTCACACAAGTATTTCATCGCCATATTTCTAGATTTTCGTTCAGCCTTCGATATTTAGTGGAGGCCCAGCACCCTAACGCAACTAACACTCGCTAATTTCCCATCCAACACCTTTCACTTAGTATAATCCTGCTTAACCGATCGTACCGCAACCCCAAACTGCAACTTCCAATCGATTTTCAAAAATTTAACCCAAGAGATCCATCATATTTTCGATCCTATGGAACCTCAACATTCAGAACAACGAAACCTTTACTTCTGCTGATGATATTACCTACCTTATTCGCGGTAATTCGAGTCTACTGCAAATATCCTAATGAACCTCATTGAATTTTGGTCTCTTCAAAACAAGAAACCACTTCTCCTAAAATGTCTAAATTACTCCTTCTAAAAAGCCACCTCGGCATTCTGCGTAGTTTTAAAATACACATCTTGGAAAATTCATTAACCTTTTCTGACATCGTTTACAGTTCGGATATCCGTTTCGAAACCAGGCTGAAGATGCACCTCCACTTATACAACCTACGCTCCAAAATTAAATCGATCTGTACCACTCTCCACCAAAATTCATCCATCCACTTGCTCCACCCGGAGACCCCTAAATCCAATTATTATCTATATTATCCTACACGTGACTGACTCATGGTAAACAACACTCAACTGACGAAGAATATTAAGAATATTTAATTCTCTATAACATGTCTTTTCATTCTCTAGGCAATAAAGACCTTCAGAAGTACCCCCTCCCACCCGGCACTATACACCCTACTTAAAATTACCGCCGCTAAGAATCTTCTTTCATGAATCAGTCCAACTCCGTAATCTAAAACACAACCGCCCCATCCAGCTGTATGCCTTGAAATAAAAAATGGCTTATATCTATGTAGTGGGAAATTAATATTTTGTTACATAGTTACTCTGTTTGATTGTGAAATAGCGACAGAAATAGTTACTTCAAGAGTGCAAGCTTTGTATTCTTAATGTGCATTGGAATGGTTAAGTACAAAGTTGGTTTTGTGCAGATTTTTTCTGTATTGGTGTTAAAGGCTTTTCCAAACAATTAAAATTTAAAATGTTGTGTAGATCAATCTTGGAGATTAGAACAAGAGGATGGTAGTAGTATTTACAAATTTATGTTCTTTTTTAAGGACTGTTAATAATATCTAGCCAGTTGAATTTCTTAAGATCAATGTACATGGAATTATATTATGGAAACTGTAGTTAGCATATGCGCCCTCAATTTGTTACGGGATTCCCCCTCCTACTGGACAATTCCAAAATTAAGTAATTTAGCGCTTTATTCACCAGTAACAAATTTCATAAAACGTTGCGCCACTTCTTAAAAAAATGAAAAGTCCATACTTTCGTTACAAAATTATGGCCCATTGCCTAAAAACTGTATCTTTAAAACGGAAATTTGGTGAACTCGCTAAAGCTTCTGAAACGACTGGTTCAATGACAACCTGAGTGGTCGAAAAATACAAAAAATCCGAGCAGACACTTGCAAGCCTAATCCATCCAAATTGCTCTGTCTCAGTTCGCGGTAGGACAGGTTGTTTTTTCAGTATACACCTTGATTAAAGTACCGACGTAGCGAGACTTACTGATCTGCTTGTGCTTGCAGGATTTCTATTCGAAATGCAAATTGAAGAACTTTACTTTTGATGCGTGAAGTGCTTGAAACATGCACCACTAGCGACAAAATTTTCAAAACTTTCGATAAATAAGTACAGAAAAATGATTCGGAATGGAACAAGTGTGTGGATATTTGCCGCGATGGAGTGACTGCAATGGTTGGAAAGGTGAAGGTAACCATGTTTAGGATGAAGCAAGTAGCAGAAAATGCCAGCAGCAGCCACTATGTCATCCATCGGCATTCTCTAGTAACTAGAAGGATGCCTATCATTCGTTTATCAATGTTTTACCAGAAAGCACTGTAATGGTCAGAAAGCGGCTTTCTGTTATATGGAAATTTTGAATTTTGTTGAATCCTTGTTATGCCAAGCAATGTATGAATCTTTAATGAGCGTGAAAACGAACACGGTACCTACATTTTATCTCTTATCCGAGCAAAGGCGCGTATTTGTAAAATGCTCGCGTGACATCTTTCAAGCGGTCTGTGTTGGAAATCCAACCCCGACTTTGGGCTTAGTGGTCACGCGTAAACCAAGTAAGCCACAGAACAGCCAACTAGAAGGATGCCGAAAGATTTAAGTCGTATTGGATGTTACTGTTAAAGCGCGCAGCTTGTAGCATGCCTTGTATCGTGTTCTAGTTACGTGAACAATAAATCAGATAAAAAGTCAATATTAAATTTGAATGGACGGACTAAATATGAACGCACGCTGTATAATAGATATCGCAATTAATTCATATTAATTAAGCATTACATTTTAAAATTTTGTTTCTACAAAGGTCATTCTACTAATGACAATTAACATTCTTTCTTTTAAATACATTGTAAACGTAATAATCTAGCCCGATGACTTAGTTTAAAACCGCAAATGTGGACAAATTTAAATGGCACACAACGCTATGTTTGCGTTTCCAAGAGAAAGATAATTAACAACAGTTGTTGCACAATGACCTTGTACGCAAGTATAATTTAAAATTGTTATGTTGCATTAACGGATCCTGACCGCAATTAATAAGATTTTGTAAAAAAGAGAATGTGACGTAAGAACTAAGATGGACAAGTAGAATTGTTCAGTTCAAACAGAGAAGGGGAAGTTAAACACCTACAAGAGCGAATATGGATTTCCGCAGGGAATGTACGTGGCGCGCGATTAAACTATGTTTGCAAGAGTATGGTAGGTTTCACACGCGGTAGCATTGTTTTAATATCGCTACGTTCGACATAAACGGGTTAAGAAACTTGTGAGTTCACCTCACAGCTAGTTTAATTTTGTTTCTGGCAAGGTAATTGTTGTTTGTTGGATACCCCAAGTAATCGATGAAAAAAGTTTGATGTTACTGGACATCCTTAAATTTCTAAAAATCGAGAGTAGGATGAGCTACTACGTTGATAATTTAAAACAACGTACATGTAAATTTTAAATCTATGTGGTTAATGCTTCGCATTTCTGTAGTTGGAAATTAACAAATTATGAAAGTATTTATTTTGTAGAAATAAATTAGAGATGGAATTAGTGGATATTGATTTCAGAAATAAGCTATATTAATGGAACTATTGTTGGTAAAAGAATTAAAATTTAGTATTTTTAATGGGCATTGGAATGTTTAGCGGAAAGTTGATTTTGCACCATGTTTTTCGATGTATTGTTATAACCAGAAATTACAGAAATGGGATTTAAAACTTCGTATAGATCAATCATGAAAACTAGAACAATGGTATAGTAAAATTATTGATTGATTTAATAATCTTTTTATTTATGTTTTTTTAGTAATACCTGCTGGCCAGCTTGATGTTAGACAACTAAGTTTTTAAAAAACATGTATTTGTATTCATATTGCAATTATTTAATGTCAATAGAGGTTGAGTGTAAGTTGAATTTTATTTGAAGTTATTTATAATATAGAAAAGATAGGTAAATTTGTAACAGGGTATTCAGCCACCCCAGTGTTATAGCCGTACATAAGGGAGACCTTGATTTTAAGAATTTCTTTAATTATGACAAAATTTAATAAGTATTTTACGGTACTTCAGACAAAAATGCAGTGTAATGTAATAAATTTAGTAAACCAGAAGCAAAAGAGACCTATTCGGAATAGCCGACTTCCGTGTAGGAAAAATATCGGAAGGGATTGCTGAGACAAGGCAGTTTGGCGCCCTTTAATTATGATAAAAGAAAAAGCCGTTTGAAGTAAGTGGATACTGTACGTAGTTTGTTTTGTATTTCAGCAATTTCAAATGCAGTTTTTATTATTCCTTCCAAAGGAACTCACTTCCGCAGATTTGTGTTTAAACCGCCGCACCCATATATTATTACGGGGTCCCCGCGCGTTCAGGGTAAATATAAATTTATAGCATTTTACTGGCGATAGCCTTTTAAAACTTACCACCGAAAATGTAGATATGGATCACTTCCACATCTTGTTACAAACAGAAATGCGGTGGCCATTAGGGAGAAAAAAATTTAGTAGACTGTTTGAACTACAAGATCTCTTGGGGATCACATTCACAGCTCCCTGGTTTGAAACCCGACACGGACCGCATAAAAAAATGTTAGGCAAGCATTTTTTATAAAAATACGCCCTGGTTCGAGTAAGAGGTAAAACGTGTGTGAATGTTGTCATGCACGTTAAAGATCTCTACTTTGATTATAATAGCAACGATTCGGAAAAATTTCCAGGTAAGAAAACTCGCTTCTTAGACAATGTAGTACCTTCGGGTAGATCATTGGAAAATCAAATGTAGGAGGCACATTTACAGAGGAGACTTTTATTCAACAAGTAACTGCTGGCGATCGGATACTTAAATTGGAACATCTCGTCAACATGCTTTAAAAATTTAATGGAACCACCACTTCCCTTCAAGGAAAAGGAGGAGCACAATTAGTGAAAGTAAAGGCCCTGCGGAAAAAATTACACTTTTTTATAGCGTATGTTGAGAACCGAGACATCTCCAATTTTCTTCGGTTGTAAGAGTACATCAAAATAAAATAGTTCACCCCTCTAATCAACTTTATCGAAATTGTTATTGCTCACTTGCAAGGTTTTGATAGAAGCATTTTTTTTTCGACATTGTCTCTGACGATAGCTAGGGCTGGATAACGAACCAGATTTTTTGCGACCCGAAACATAAACCTACTGGGTAACGGATGAAAATTTCCAAAATCTGCTTGCAATCAGCGAAGACGATTTAAAACAGAAATACCGCGATGGAAGTCAAGAGTGTGCGCGCGCGCGTGTGTGCGCGCGCGTGCGTGCTTGTGTGTGTAATTTTAATTGCAGATATACTCAGACCGTCCGCACATCCCAACCTTTACAGTTTAAGATAATAAAAAATAAAACTAAATAAAATTTAATTCAATGTATGAAGGTTTTCTTATAAAACTTGTTTATCTTCTTCTTCTGGAAGCTTCGGAAAGTTGATTTAGGGCAGGGGTGGTAGAATTCTTCGATCACTGCTGCAATTTCTCTTTTATCGCAGGCTAAAGGTTAAGGTGGGGTAAAGTAGGTTTTGCTGTTAAGTATCTCTTGAAGAAAATCGCGCAGAGGTAGGGGAAAGTAAGTGACTACTAATTTTATGTAGGGTAGGGAGGAATGTAGGTCGAGTTGTAATGTTTTCTTGAATTCATTTCGAATGTGGATAAAAGCGGGATAATGGTGCAGTAGATGATCAGGAGTTTCTGTGAAATTTTGATAGTTACATGGACATAACGAAAATGGGATTAAATGGAGCGAATGTAACTTAGATCGAGGTTTGCCACGACCGGTTAAGAATTGGATAGTTGTTCTGCTGGAGTTTTGTATGTTAGTGGGGATGTCAGTAATAGTGAGAAATATTTGGAAAAGTATCGCCGGTTTCGGAGTAGGACCGTGAAGTTTGCGGAAAATGTAGTAAGGAGTTGCAAATGCAGCACTTGATATCAAAGATAGGGATTGAACGGTATGTGTCGGGGGATAGTGTTTCATCGTGTAGTGGAATTCGGCGGAGGTATTATAGGTTGGGGATTTGTATGGTAAGGTGTAACTGGATTTCAAGAGGGAGATTTTTAGATTGGTGGTGTATAAAGCTACAGTAGAAGTGGTACGAAAAACACGGAAAACGTATAAGAGGTACGGTCGTACGATTGGGTTTAAAATTCTACGCTAGTGAAGAGTTTTAAGTGGAATCCAAGAGTCGTCATAGTAGTGGATAATGTGGAGATTTTATTGTTCATGATTGGCCTTCTTGTGAATGGGGATAATTGGATGGACTTTGGTAAGGACTGTTGAATATTGTATAAGATTAGTTTGGTTATAGTTCGAGTTTTCAGGTGTGCGTATGCATTTTCAGCCGGGTCTCTAGGTAGATACCAAGGTAAGAAACGGATTCAAAGAAAGTAAAGAGTGTTTCCAGAATACGGACTGTAGAACTTCGACGGGGGTCATGAAAGCCTTTTAGGGGTAACATTTTGGATTTAGTATGAGAGAGGGATTGTTTATTTAGGACTGAGCACCATTCGATGTATTGTATAAGGCCCTTAGCGGTGGATTGTAATTCAAAACGGGAATTGCCATCGTTAAGGAACGTTAGCTCATCTGCAGAGGTAACGGTGTCAATATTCGGAATGTTGAGGTCGAGGAGTGGATTAATGGATAAATTGCACAGGGCAGGTGATAGGACGGATCCTTGGGTACAGCCTTGTGAAAGTTAGTAGTAGAGGAAAAATAGTTGGTTCTTAGGGTAGCTGTGCGGGAGAATAAGTAGGAATGGATGATGTTATAAAAATTAAAAGAGAAGTTCAGTGCTTTTAATTGGTTGAGTATGTTGAGACACCAGAGATAATCAAAAGCAGAGTAGAAGTCAAGGAAGATTGCTAGGACGTATTTGAATTGTGAGTATGTGACTTTGGGGAATAAGGACTTGGTGGTTTGTTCGGCACAGTAACCTTGGCGGAAACCATGTTGATTGTCGGAGATCAAGGAATTGTTATCGATGTGCGATTGAAGTTTATGCAACATTAGTTTTTCAATGAATTTGACAATGGTCGGAAGAAGGGCAATCGGTCTGTAGGAAGCTGGTCTTTAAGGAGTTTTATGGGTATCAGAATTAGGGTGATGTTAACATGTTTGAAGGTCAGGAAAGGTGTCAGTTGTTAAACATTTTTGGAATAGGGCGTGAATGGCCATGATTTTTGTAATAGTAAGTTGAAAATGTTATCAGAACCTGGGTATTTGTAAGGGTCGAGGTTTGATACTATTCAATCTAGGAAAACGGTGTCGAGGACATCGTCAATAGGTGTGTTTGGCGGGATTATGTAGTTATTTATGACTTGTGTCGTAATGACAATGGATATCCATCGTAATAGAAAGGATAACTGTACTTAGGAGTAGTATCAAGGTGTTTTGGACAGTGAGGTTTTCTACCAGTGTAAAAGTGGTTAAGATATGAGCCGGAAGGGATTTAACCAACCTACGTTAGGTCTTCCAAAGTTCAGCATTGAGAAGTTCTATAATTCCTTGCAGATGTCTTTTTGCTTCATATATTTTTTTCTTGAACTCTGCTCTCAGCTGCTGATGTTCGAAGGTAAGTGCTATGAGATGATGTTTAGTGGGAATTGCTTGACTTTGTAATCTCTGTTGTTGAGCTGTCTCCTTGTATCATAAGGCGAAAGATTCCATCAGGGTGTCATTCATGTAACGTGATGTCTTGTGGGTATTGTTGTGGCTGCGGCAAGGTATATAAAATGCATGATGAAGCCTGCAACAGGATTTGGGTGTGGGTCTAGGAGTTGCGGTGGTTGGTGATTGGAAATGTGGTTTTTAAGGGAATTTAGAAAGCGAGGCCAATCTGCTTTATTTGTATTATAGGATGAGGTTCTATGAACTTGTGAAGGAAAATTCTAAACGATTTTAAAGGTTATTGGGTTGTGTTCGCTTGAGGTTATGAGTCGAGACACATTCCAGTAATCTATCGGGATACTGGCTTATTGGGAGGCAATGGTGATATCTATGTTGAATCTGCGGTTCGGGGATTCTTAAGTTGGGGTGTGGGATTGGGTATTTGGAATGGTTAGGTTATGCTGTTAAAATAATTTCTTCAGGAAGGGATTCTTAAGTTGGGGTGTGGGATTGGGTATTTGGAATGGTTAGGTTATGCTGTTAAAATAATTTCTTCAGGAAGGGTTCCTTTCTCGTCAGTGCTGTCGTACCGTAATGTGGATCTGACAAATACGTCAGGATTGATAATTGTTGGGGTGTGACCTAGTTTTGTAACGTGTCAAGTTCTTGTAGGTATGTCTGTGTGTTTTTATTGTACTGAAGGTACGCCAAAATTAAGTGTAATGTACCTATCCTCCAATGCAGTTCAACGGTCGGGATTTGCGGTGTGGAGTGGAAACGGATAATGGACGCGTATATTTGAAGGTTATTTATTACGAGTGCTGCTGTAAGGGTCAGATCTGATGAATGGGGAGGGACGAAGGATCTGACATCAGGTGTGAGATTAGAGATTTTGTAATTTACCAAATAGGGTTCGTGTAAGACAGCAAGGTATATGTTATGTTCCAAAAGGACATGGAAAGGTTCAAGTGTTGCGGATCGGGGGTGCTGGAGGTCTACTCGGACTACTCGTATATTGGAAGGTGGAGGTGAGATCTGGGTTAGGAACTGAAACATTTTGTGTATTAGGGTTAATAGCCATAATTGGTACGAAGTTTGAAAATTTCTAAGGATTGTTCATGCACTGGGTAATAAGGGCTGGTCAAGAACAGTTCTGGATGCAGGTGTATTCTGAAAATTAAGTTGTAGACTGTTACAATTATGCTAATTAATGTATATTTTAAACTTTCTCCGCATCTCTAACCGTGCATGACTTTAGACGTAGAGAATTAGGTCCACAAATTCGATTGCAGTGGTTGTCACTACGGGTAAAGCCCAAAAGTTAACAAGCAGGTTAGGAGTTTACCTAGTTTTTACTGGAAGCCAAGACTGTCTGCTGCTGTTTAGGTTCGCGTTGTCGTTGGGGGTTTCTTCTCCGTGGCTCCAAATTGAGTATTGTGTGGTGGGACACGGAGGTAGTTGTTTAGGTAGAGGAAAATGGTACAGTCATGAAAGAAAATCACTTCGCCGAACTATCGCACACACAAACGTGCGATTTTTTCGATCGTCGAAGTAAAAGTTCCTGCTATCGACATACAATCTTCACGCAACACTGTAGTAACCCCACCATTTTACGATTCTCGCGACTAACACAAACAACATAGGCATTCTTTTAGCCTGGGAACGCGAACGTATGCGATTCACATACCATAAACCATGGGTTTAACGTCCTGGAATTCTTGAGAACCATAATCGTAAAATTTTACACGTAGAAACTTAAATTAAGGATGAGAAGCTTAGTTAAGCTAAAATAAAATGTGGAGTCAAAATATGGACAACAAAGCTGCAGTGAAAATACTTGTGCTTTACTTCAATTTATCGCTGCCAGTCTGCATTCTCGACGTCTGCTTACATAAAAACAGATACAGGTTCACGTGATTTGAGGGTAAAATCAATTAAACTTTCCATAAACGTAAATCAAATAAAGAAAATTGCATCCAAACGGTTTCATTCATTGCAGTAGAGGCAACTGAGCATTAAACTTCTTCAGATATTTCCTTCTGTTCTTAAGTATTCAAACCGCTTTAAGGGTAGCTGTGTCACAAATTTTTAGCTAGACAAAGGTGCCACTACGAAAAAAGTTTGGTAACCGCTGCCTTAATCTGTCTTTCCTAGTTGCGCACCCCTTAATATTGTGTAAAAAATTGTGTTACAATCTCACCAGCAGCGCCAGAAATTAAAAATTCCAATCCGCACGCGACAATTATTTTTATTGACAAATTAAATGTAGAACAAATTAATTTGTTCATTGGAAAATTCTGCGGGAAGTTAATTTCACGGTTAATCTGTTACAGGACTAAATTTATTAGTTACTGTAGTATATAAAACGCGACCCGGACAGGAAATTGTATTTTAAAAATAAATTATAAAAATATATATTTTAGTACAGCTTTACAATAAGCGAATCGAAATGCTTGAGGGCGCTTCAAATGTTTTAATCTGTTTTTAAAATACTACGCTTTGCTTGTTGTTTGATGTAGTTTCTTTGAAATTGTTACGTCAAATAGGTTATGCTGAAGAGCACAAAAGAGAATACAATTTCTCTTTACTTATTGCATTAAATCTAAAGGATGTTTCTGATATTGCTTTGAATTAGAGGGAAATAGAAACGGATGATAAGTTCGAAGCCTGCGTGAACATCTTTGATGATGCTAAACGTATTTCTTCGGAAAAATTGTAAGTTTTGGGAAATTCAACCAGAAGTTTGAACGAAATCGTTACCTTCGAAACCTTTCACGCTCGTATGCATGATGAATAATATGTATAGCAACTTTGGAATGTCAAACTAGAAATTAATTAAGTTGACGTTTCACCCAATTTCGGAAGAGTCATTATCAGAACGAAGCGTGATTGCCACGAAAGTTACGTTTAGACATGCAGACTCACGCACCCTATCGTGCTATAACGTAAAACGAGTTACATATTCGCCAAATTAATATATATGTATATTTAAATGAAACTATTAAGTTTTAAAAAATAGATTGTTACATTTTATAATTGAAGGACACATTATAGAAAGTTAATGGAAGTTTATAAAGCAGACACGAGAACGGAAACAGTTACTCTATATTCCAGACGTAATATGACTCTGCAGGTGCAGGTCAAAATAGACTATAAGACACCAATTTTTAGAATTAAGATTTTTAAAGTGTAATACATTGTATTGTATCAAGAAATAGCAAACATGAGATCTGCATTTCCCACAAGTAGTGTAAGAGCAGGAATAGCATAAATACCCCGTAAGCTCAAGATAGCCAGTCAGTCCTAGAACTTCATAACTTTAGCATTGTTGGTTGTTTAAGCTACTCATTCTAATTTTTAATTATTAATTATTGATTTTTAACTCCTAGTATTTTTGTCAATTTCAATCACATAATAAATATAAAAGTCTAAGTGGTTGTATCAAAAATAAGTTATTTTTTGTAATTTTAAATAAAAATTGATAGAAGAGTTTTTTTTAGAAGAAAGCCTTTATAAAAAGAAGCTCAAAGAGGCCCCAAACCTATCTAGCGTTGTATCGAAAAAAACTCGAGTGCTTACGCGTCTTTTAACAACGTTGTCCGCTATCTGGAGTTTTTATTCGGCGTCCTGAGTTACCGTAGTTTCTAATTTAATTATATTTTACGAATTTCCCTTCTTCTATGTTTTAACTATCCAGGGTCATTAAAATTTGTTCTTCATATAAAATAAAATTCATACAAATAGGTACTCTGGTGATGTTTAATTTTAAACAAGCGACCCAAACAAGAAATCTTCAATAATGTATTTAATTTTAAAATCAATTTCGTTCAATAACAAGGAATCAATGCTGCCTTCCCACATCTAAACTCGTAACAAACTCAAAGATAAAAATCTCACGAGATCGCAAATAAATTTGCTGGCATAAATAAATGAATATTTTTGACGTTTTTCAGATACTTAGCATCGTTGATAGTTATTCCCCATCTGTGTTTTAGAAAATCTAGAATTCCAATCAGGGAGTGACCTATAGGAAATCCAATATTGAACTTTACAGCGAATCAGTCGATACCCGCCTGTCTGTTTTGAATACTCTTGCGTTTTTTGACTGCATCAAGTTTCATTTTAATATTAAGATTAGGGGATTTTTGAATTCAATAAGGAAAAGCTTCTTCCTTATTGTTAAGTTGATTAAGTTACTACGTGTAAAGTTTGTGGTTATAACTTCCCGCAAATCAAAAATGAAGAGCCCTAAATTTATTGTATGTATTCCCGACCCGTTGTACTCATCCTAAAGTACTCCACTGTTATGGTTGTGGATATAAGGGAGTTACTCGCCACAACTGTCCACACTGTCATCTTATTCCTAATAGGTTTACGAATAATCCTTCAAATTCTGCCCTCACTTCTAGGTGCCTAATTTCTTCTACTCCTCACTCTAGGTTCTATTCTGTCCCTCATCCAGGTCATCCTGTTCCTACTATCAAAACATACCCTTCTTCAACAAATATAGCTTCGAACAAACTTTCTTCCGTTTCTAGTTCTACAACCTATCCTACTCCTCCTTATGCTCGCCCTACTTATTCACTCTAACCCCAGACTGTGCCTCTATCACCAGTACAACCCCATATTTCGAATTAGTGACTTTCAGCTTGCTTCCCAAGAGGTTGTTCCCGTTTTCTTAAACGATTTTACCCAAGAAATTTCTGTCCTGTCTGCAAGCACACATGTCTCTGGAGTAATGATAATTTTTAATTTAGTCGGCGTAGGTTCTGTTGAAGTTCTCGAACATGTATCTTTAATGTCTGTTGCTGTTGCTGTCAAAACTTTACATGTTCCTGCTTTCTTAAATTGTTCTACTCAAGAAATTTCTGTCGTGTCTACAATAACCGCTGTAGCTGAACTGACGATAACTCCTAATACGGATAGAGAAAGTCTTGTTGAAATTAGGGAACCCGTAGCTGTGATGTCTGTTGCTGTCATCGTCAAAGTTTTGTCTGATCATGTTTCGTTATCTACTATTGTTAAGGAATCAGTTGCTATTGTGACTGAAGTTTTGATTGTTCCTACTGTGTTGTCTAACATAATGAAGTCTTACTTGATTCTACTCCTTTATCGGACGTTGATGAACCGATACCTACTCTTACTAATTTTTCTCGTGCTGACAAAATACTACTTGCTTCTGTTCTTTTAGCTAAGGTCACTGATACACTAGCTGATGTCCAGTTATCTAATGTTGACGAAGATTAACCTGATTCTACTTTCTCATCTATTGGAGATGAAGTCCTTCCTGATACTGTTTGTTCTTGTAAGGCGGATAAAATTCTGTCTGGTGCTGCTCCTTTCTTTCATGTTGATAAACTTCATTCTACTCCTTTATCTAACATTAGCGAAGTTCTACTTGATACTGTTTGTTCTTGTAACGTTCATAAACTCCTACAGCCAATACTGTTTTCTTTCCTAACTGTGATACTTCTAGTCCTCTCTCTAACGTCGTTGAAATTTTATCTACTTCTATCCCTCTAGTTAACGTAACTGAAGTGTGCTCTGCTTGTGTTTCTTTTCGTAAGGTTGATTCTCGTATAGCTCATACTTTTTTCTTATCAACCGTTCACTTTCTTATCACCAATTCTAAAAACAAACAACCTTCTTCCATAACGTGTTCTGAGTTCCATAAATTACGGCAACCACTACTATCCCACCCTCGCCACCACTTTTTCAACCTCGTGCTTCAACTCCCACACCCCTGCTGTTCCTGTGTGGCAGAAAACTGACCAACAGAGGCAGATATTATTCTATACTCCTTCCGAACCGGAAGATGTAGGTCGGCGAAGTCCTAATGTCCTTGATCTCGTTTCGTTTTTCTTCTGGCGGCGTAAAGCCTTAAGCGCAAGATCTAGTTCTTGCGCCCCAGATTCTTATGCCGACTTTGCTCTTCTTAGTACTTGATTTTTGGACTTTAAGTTTCCTTTTTATTTACTTCCCTGTGTTGCTGGGTTTTCTTTCTTTTTCTTTTTCTTCCACCCGTGTGGATTTGGGAATAGAATAGTCCCACGATACGACCTGCCTGTCGTAAGAGGCGACTACTGCGGTCCAACACATATACACACTCACACTTTATACACGCACACTACATCAACACACACACTTTATACGCGCATACTCCCACACATTTTATAAACACACAGTTCTACTTGGTTTCCCTTTCTTTCGTTTTCTCCTTGTACTCCTTGCACCCGTGGGGGTCCGAGAATAGAATAGTCCCATAGTACGACCTGTCTGTCGCAAGAGGCGACTACAGCGGTCCAACACATACATACACCTACACACACATTTCATACACCCACACACTTACTCATACATCAACACACTGGGATTCTGTTTTATTTTTTTTGTACAATTCATAGTTTTTTTTGGTTTTGTGCTTTGCGCTTGATGTTATTCCTTTTGGTTTTTTTTTCTTTTTTTCTCGTTCCTTTCGTTCCACACTCCTCTCCTTTCTCCTATTGCTGATTTTCTTTGCTGTCGGTCCCTAGTCCGATTGTGTTTCGTCCATCCGCTCCTGTGGTAGGTGTATCCTAGTCCGTTTTTCTTTCTTTGAAAACCACGACTTAGTCGACTTTAGGTTTAGTTAGCATTTCTTTTTTTGGTTCTTCGGTTTTGGTTACCACAGTTAGTAGTACATTGTTTCCTTTTACCAGCGCTCCCTCTCTTCCTTTCGTTCTCTCTTGTTGCCCCTTTGTTTACTTGAGGCTTGACCTTTGAGTCCTGGTTTTGGTTTTTTGTATGTAGTTGAATCCCCCACTCTCCGCGACTGGTAGTTAGCCTGGTATTTACATTTACTCCGGCTACGTCTAGGTACGTAGCAAACGCGGTCCGCTATCTGGAGTTTTAATTCGGAATCCTGGGTTACCGTTGTTTCTAATTTAATTCTATTTCACGAATTTCCCTTCTTCTATTTTTTAACCATCCAGTGTCATTGAAATTTGTTCTTTACATAAAATGACATTCATACAAACAGGTACTCTGATGATGTATAATTTTAAACAAGCGACCCAAACAAGAAGTCTTCAATAATGTATTTAATTTTAAAACCAATTTCTTTCAATACACAGGAATCAGTTCTGCCTTACCACATCTACAGTATAGTTGGGAGACCTAAATAAAATCAATAATTTTAAAGATATTTAGAAACTAATACGCGTCTGTTAAAAAGTGGGAGAACGGAGCCAAGCAAGGTTATGGGTGTGAATTGCACAAGAAGGGCAGGAATCCAGCCTGTGGAAACATACGTGTGAGATAAAGCTATAGATACAAGGGAGTTGAGAGATGTTTGTTGGAGGCGTAGACAAACGAAAATGTAGAGGCTAAATTAGAACGGCGGATTGGCAGTTTGAAGCGATTTACCGAGTATTGTTATGTTTGTTATAAAAATTCACAAGTATCCGAGGTTCGTTAGGGGTTTTTCGCTGAAACAACGAGCGGTTAGAAAAGATTTTCAAGAATTATAGGAACGGATGTACAAGCGTAGGTGCCAATTGAAAACAGGTGGGGGCGAATTTTACTTACATAATCACTGGCAGAGAGGGGTTTCTTTCTCTTTCGCTTTTGTTTTGATTTCATCCATCATTGGCGATAATAGTTGCTTTCAAGTGAACTAGTGCAATTTAATACAAATTTATGTAGAAGCTAACAAAGCATCTTTGTGTTAAATCGTTAAAGTGGTATGTAAGTACAAAGCTTATTAAGTTGATATTAGAATGCACGGAAGTAATATAATTTGAAATTGTTTGGATAATGAAAAAAACCCGATGTGTGAATAATAAAAGTTAATTTTGAGAGATTGGAATTTTTTGATTAAAAATTGTAAACAGCGGCATGCATGGCAAATATGGTAATTGAACCAGGGAGTTAGCTGATGAACTGGGTATCTACTAGGTGGTGGAGCACATTTAGAAGATAAAAACCAGGTAGGCGATAGAATAGAGCATTGAGTGGTGAATATTTTTATGGTGTTTGTGATTATTTGGATTTGAGTTTGATATGTTTAGATTATTATTTGATATTATATGAACAGACATTTATGGGACTTTAAAAGGAAATTGATGTTTGAAAATAATTAATGAATTTACAGATAACCAAATGTTGTAAAGAGGTATAGAGGGCTTATTGATATTTGGTAGTGCAGAAAATTTATAAGCACTGTTATAGAGTTTTATTATGAGCTCATGCTAAGACAAAAGGGTAAGATAAAGTATGAGAAACGCCCTCTTTGTTTAATAAAAATATATGTGCTTAAAAGGTTATTAATTTGCATGATTATTATTATAAAATTATTGACTTTTATGAATGTACCTAAAGGAATGGTGTTTTAAAATGTATTATGGATCTAATTTAAAAAGAGTGTGATATATTTGGTCAATTGAGTTATTTTTGAGTGTGTGATTGGTGTGAATTTCTATTTAGGTTTCAGCATGAGGATATTGAGAGGAAGTTTTTGGTTGTAACAGATAGGTGTCAATATTAATTTAGGAAATTTGAGTTAATAGGAATTATTGGGAGCAACCGAGGGCAAGATTCAAGTTTAACTACACAATATCGTCAGTCCAACAGTGGAGCATGATTTCAGAGACGTTCCAGAGCTAAACATCACAGTAATTATACGGCCCAACAGCCGGGGCACGTTTCAGCAGGGTAACAACACAGTTATATATATATATATATATATATATATAGTGTAGTGGTTTTAAAGAGTTAAATTTGGTGGTCAACAATGCAATTTCAAACACTCTGTATAGAGGAAGGAACATAATATACGCGCAAAATTAATTTCATTTATTTAATTTAAATTAGCAAGTATTGACATAATTTTATAACTATGGATTAGAAGGTAATAGAAAATCAGATTTATAAGCCAATTTAATGTAATTTAATTTAAGGGGTTCTAACGTCAGAGAATACATAAGAGCATGTAAAATCAATAAATCCAAGGCGAATAACTTTCGTGGTAACAAACAAATATATCGGTTGGATTGAATACCATGAAAAGAAACCCCTAGAAATGTTATTTTAAACGTTCGTTAATTGAACACCTGCATGTTTTGAAAAGTCGACTTCTATGTATTTTGGAGCATAACAAGACAAGTTTCAAGAAATATTGTTCAACCGACTGTCGCAAAGCACGTACTCATCCACGTGGACGCGGGCAGCTATATCGATTTTCTACCACACAAGCAAGGGTAGAATGCGACATCAAATATGCAGATATACAAGGGGGGTTTTAAGACGTCACTGAAATGTATGATTGGTCGAAATAGTTAGTTTGAGAATACACGAGCACGCGACAGGTAGATGTGATAGTTTTGTTGTTTGTAAGATGGTGACGCGAGAATATTTCTAGAAGCGTAAAACCGTTAGACAAAATTTGGAGAAATATTATTTTACAATTAGGTATTTCGGGCAAAGTGTGGCCAAAGGGGCCTAGCTTGATGATATAAATACTCTAACTAAATTAATAGGGGTCTCTTTATTCTTTAATCTTGCATCGCATAACGACATACAAAAAGCAACTGACGAAACTTGTAAATATTAAAATTATTAAAGATCAGTATTAAATTGGTTGTGACCTTATAGTTTGAGACGCGGTTAGTGTCGAGTTTATTGAAATTTAATTGAGGTCCAACGAATACTTTAACAAGCTCGTAAATTAAAAATGCGATAATAAACAAGTGTAATATACATGGGTTTGGATATTAAAATTGATATTGGATGGGTAGCAGGAAGCGCAACTTAGATTGTGGTCATCTTTAAAACATCTTGTGGAGCCGCACCCTTAACCAATTGGACGAGGGGTTCAGGAACATAATATATCGTCAACGGAGATGGAATCTTCAAGTTTTTCCAGGTAACGCATTTGAATTTGCTGTTTTTTTTAACTGTTGAAATTGTGATGTGTGAGAGTGAACTTTAATGTGTATTTTACGGTATTTTACGTATTGAAAAGGATACATATAGCTGACTATTAATATGGTATTTTGAATATAAAACAGAAGGTGTACGTAAAAGTTTATTGAAGTGCTTGATGAATTTAAATTTAATTGTTAAGAGTACATGGGTTTTTTTTTATTGTTTGTGATAATAGTATGCAAAGTGGAAAGCATACCTTGATAAACTGGGTTATTATGAGCTCACCATATTCCAGTGTCGTAATAAACAAAAAGAAGGTATTGTTTAGGGCCCATTTACTCCTGTTGCTTTAAATGTGCTAGAAATTTTAATTTTAAAAACAAGGACTTGACAAAAGTAGCATTTATTGAGGTGTAACTTGAGCACTGTAAATAACTATGAATATTATTATTTGTAAATAGTGGTTAATAAATAGTGTATGATTGTTGTATTATTTTGTGATTTTATCTGAATGGTGTGTGAACGTTAAATAAAATGAGAGTAAATTTAGGTATACGAGAAGAAGCACAGCTGAGCTAGCCAGGGAAGCTGCTGAAAAAATTAATTTCAGATAGAGCAAAAAGCGGGTAAAAAAAATTTTGTGAAATTTTTAGATTTGTAAATAAATTTTTTTGTGAACTGGCGAGGTACCAGAGCATCAACTCGAATGATTTTTAGGAAGTTCCAGAGGCTGACCAGAAGGTTCAACGGCAATATATATATATATATTGCCGTGGAACTTTCTAAATCGCACCCTCGCTTGTGCCAACATAAAATTTTCTGAAAAATATTAAAAAAATAATTTCTTACACTACCTTCGTGGAACGACTCCTATTCTGTGCTCACCCTGGATAGCTCAGCAATCGGCTTCTTCTTGCATACCTACCATCCTAAGTACCTTCCTTTCTCACAAACACAGTCAAATGAAATTATCACTCAAATAATGTAACAAAACATACGACCTTTTATTTACACATATTAACAAGTTTCCATTATTAAGAAAATATTTACACCTTGGTACATACAGTTTGCTAAAACGGTTACCACTTCAATCATTAAATACTTTAAAGTCTTCGATTTTAATATATTTCAACAAATTTTATTTTATCCGAGTAGATGGGCCCGTCGTGCAATCCCAGATTGATTTTATGCTGGTTTATTTTGAGCTCATTATAACCCAGTTACTCTAAATGCTTTTAAACCTTGCATTTCTAATAAAAATAAATCTAAACACCCGTTTACTCTTTACAACATTTTAGATCAGCAATAAACATTTTATATCATCAATAAATCTTTTTAAATAATCAATATTAATAGTCCTGTAGATATACCCCTTTAAATGAGTTTTTAAAGTAATAAATACACCCCCAATAAGTCAAAACACTCAAACACAATAATATTAACACAAATGTTTATACAAAAAGCAAGAAATTAATTTTCTTTACCTGGAGTAGGCTTCATCCCTCGTCACCTCTAAAGATGGGTACCAGAAACTCTCGTCGTTGTGTCCATATACTTCGATTATGCCTGGATCCAACTGATCCCCACTATCCAAATCTCTGCCATCACCTTTAATCTTCTACCCAGATATTTGTCTTGTCCAAATTTAACATTCCATACCAAATACACTTCATGCATACTAGTTAAGCTTTGAGATTCGCTTACCCAAGCACCATCCCATCATTCAATTGAGTCGTTGTAGTAACGGCACCTTTTGTCTAAACCTTAGCACCCACTCGTGCAATATTACTTTTACTACTTTTGCGGTACGTTACTACAGCTTTACATATTTTAAAACAGGATGTTGTATGTTACTTTACCGAATACACAATACTTAATACACATCAATTACGTTGAAGTTCTAAGCGCGATCTCAGATCTAACGAAAGAGAGCTTTAATATCTTTCTCAGAGTATTTATATGCTTTTCACACCCCTCGAGAAACCTCCTTCATTGAAAAGCTTATTTTTATAATCACTTCTCCAAATTTAGGAACGTAACGTCTGAAAAATTGCGAGATCATCATAATGTTACTTTGAAATTTGTTTAATACCTCAACGGGCGCGCGCTTCTCAAAACTGCTTTGCCTTAAACCAATGATATCGTTTTCCCCCGTCATAACGCTCCACCTCTTAGCTATTTTTTCCGTTCTACGCATATTTATTGTCTCTTTTAGAAACCCCTCTCAAGCTACAAAAAATCGATATTGTTGTAGGCCTTCACATTTCCCCGTGTATTTTAGACGTGACTTGTAACCATCGCTTTCTTATACGTTTCGCTGTCTGTTTTACATTATCGATTGTTCATTTCACATAGTCTTTAAAGCACTTGTTATTTTTAAGCAGTTTGTCAAACCAACCGTTGCAAACAATTTTTAGAATTTTGTGCTAATGTTCAATTGAGTTCTATGAACCTGACCTTAACTAACAGGTGTTTCTTCAAAGCAGCTTGTTGTTTAAAATAACAATTCCAAGTTTCTCCCCTTCTTAGGATTTGTAAACGGACGTTTTCGTTTATGTAAATGAACATATGCGTTTAAATTATTGATTTTCTATACTTAAAAACTCCGTTTCTGCTTCCATGCGCTTGAATTAAAATTATTACAATTTAATTATGCGTATCCTTGAGTTTTTTGTACTTTAAAGCTTCTTCCCTTTGTGCAATTTTAACATTCTATTTTAGAAATATAGACTATGGTTTAACTGTCCGTCCTCACTATCTAAACTGATTAATTTGGCGCGTAAATAAATTGTTCCTATTTTTTATATACACAGTTGATAGAATTTTATTGTTTAGACCTAGTTAACCTATAATTCCACGTCATATATATATATATATATATATATATATATATATATATTGTAGTGGTTTTAAAAGGTTAAATTTAATTATAAACAAAGCAATTTGAAACACCCTGTATAGAGGAAACAACCAGAATTTACGTGCAAAATTTATTTCATTTAGTTCAGTTTAATGCAACAACTATTAACAAAAATTTACAATTAATGAATAAAATTTAGTTAGGGTCGTAAAGAATAAAATTTTAGAAGCCAATGCAATTTATTTATTAATTTAATGGAGTTTAATTACGTCTAATACGCATAAAGGCATGAAAAATCAATAAATCCAAGGCAAATAACGGTTCGTTGTAACAAACAAATAAATGGGTCGGGTTGAAATACCATGAAAAAAAGCTCCTAGAAATGTTGTGTTAAAACGTCGGTTAATTAAACACCTGCATGTTTCTAAATGTCAGGTTCCCCTTATTTTTATAGATAACAAACAAGTTTAAAAAAATATCGGGTAAACGGTTGGAGGGTTCGCGTAAATGTTAACTAAAAGTTTCCTTAAAGTGCAGAAAGGATAGAGGGTCAATGAAATACGTCGGAATGAGGCAGGCATACGGACAGTGCATTTCAAAGAGCACGTATTCAGTCCACATGGGGTAAATAGAACGTGGACAAGAATATCGATTCTCTACCACTCAAACAAGGTTAGAAGAAAACATATAATATGCATAAGAAAGGGACAGCGTTAAGATAGGGGGATTTTGAAGACGTCAATGCTTATACTATTGGTCGATATCGTTAGTTTTAAAACAGACAAATACGGGGATATTTGAAGTCGGGTTTATTGGAAAATATCGTAACGACGCGCTAAATTTCGGAGATTTCAAAAACGGTTGAAACAAAATTTGAGGAAGTGTTATTTTAAGTTTTTCACGGTAAGAGGGTCTGGAAAGGTTACAGTCGAAGCATTTAAATACTCGAGGCGAATTAGCACGGCTTTCTTATTTTATCGTTCTCTTAGTACTTTGATCGCTTCAGACTACGAACGAGCTGGTAAGTATATAAAATTATTTTATTTTAAATAGTACAGTGTTGGCCTCATAATTTGATACGCGAATAAGTGGCGAGTCTAAATTTTAATTTGAGGTGCAACATTTATTTTAAACAAGCTCGGGAAGTGACGTGAAGGAACGTAAATTTAAAGTAAATTAAACGAAAGTACGCAAGTAAGAAAGAAGTGGAATTAATTTGGATTTGGAATTGGATGCACCGGGAAAGCAGCACAACTTAAATGGGGTTCTTCTACGAATAGCTAGAAGCGGCCAGCAGAGCAAAGCGAAACAACTTTACCGCATCGTCAATGGAGTGGAGGTCTTCAAGAAATTCCAGGTAACGCTTTAAAATTGTTGTTGTTATAAACTATGAAAATTGTGTGACGTGTGAGAGTAAATTTTGAAGGGATTGTACATTATTTTGCGTATTGAAAATAATACGTATGACTAACTTTATTAAGGTATTTAAATAGAAATCTAAAGGTGTATATAAAGCTTATTAACGTTCCATCAGGAATTTTAATTTTTTATTGTGAAGAGTACATGGGTTTGTTTTTTTTTGGTTTGTTGTAAGAGTATGCGAAGTACGAAAGCATACATTATTTATAATTAACTGGGTTATCATGAGCTCACCATACTCCAGAGTATACAAATTCAAAATAAATTATAAATAAAGAACGAAAATAAGGTATTATTCAGGGCCCATTTACTACGGGTATATTCAATGTGTTTGATATTTTAAATTAAAATCCAGGACAGTACAAAAATAGGATTTATTGAGGTGTAACTTTATCTCTGAAATGTGGATAATCTTGAATTTTATTTGTAACTAGTGTTAAATAAATATTGTATGTGGATGTATTATTTTGTGGTTTTATTGAGAGTGTGCGTAAACGATACAGAGTATGGTAGTGAATCTAGGTATCCGGGAGGAGACCCAACTGAGCTAGCCTGGAAACTGAAGAAGAATTAAGGTGATGAAAAGAGGAATTTGGGTAAGAGATTTTTTTTATTTTTAAATTTTTCTATTGTGTGAAATTTATTTTCGATTTTGGAAAAAAAATAAAATCCTCGAATGTTTTTTTCTTACTCTGTCGATTTATTCATAAGGGTACCACGGCAATATATATATATATATATATATATATATATATATATATATACACAGAGCAGAACGGAACACATGTGCTTGCGCATTGTAATTATCCTAGTGGCGATGAATTTTAGCAATATACTATTAAAAAGTAACGTAAGTGGCTTTATGTTTTTGCCTTGGTATGTAGACTCGGCAAGAGCTTCCCATTGAAAGGAAATGGATAAAAATCTAACCGAATGCGTATTGGAACCGGCTAGACCTTTCTACTTGTGAATACATACACACAGTTTATTTTATTATACGCTTTCCTACAGTAATAGTAAAGATTAATTCTAGTTGCGTGTTGTAGTTAATGACATATTGTCTCATAACTTTCCTGTTATTATAATTCAAAGTAATCAGTATACAACAAGAAACTTTTCGGATTAGTTCCTCGATTGAATGCGGAAGCATTAGCTAATTAAAATTTATTAATCCCGTTAGAACTTTACTATAAAACTATTAATAAAGAGGTAATAAATAGCATAAATTCGTGCCAAATAATTCAGCCTTGTTGAAAAAAGGTTGTACGGTCGTCGTAGACCGGCACGAAAAATGTTCTCACAGGCACCCTGGCATCAAATGCACGAAAAATTATACATCCATAACAACAACTAAAAGGAACTTTTGAAAAGAAACAAATTTGCGTGTCTTAAATCTGCGGAAACAAGATGGGCTGATTAAAAAAGGTAGGAAAATAAAGTGACAACTTGTACCAGGCAATCAAGCACGTCAAAATAAGAGCGTGAAACATAAAGCATTTACTATTTTGTAAAAACTAGTCCACGATAACGAACTACCGAAGTTTAATTACTTTTTTTGTGTTGATGCTTCGTTCATTTTGTTCAGGATAGATGATGGTTTGAAATATTTAGTGAGCGGTGAGTTCTGGGGCAATTTTCATAACATGTCGCGGTTTAGTTTAACTTCAATGGACGTAGGACACGAATATTAAACAAGAATCACACTTTGCTTGCACTTCGTATGCGAGTGCGCGATTTGGTCTAGAAACAAGAAATATTCAAAAGAAATTTATCAGAAGAAAATGCAATTTTAGAAACGCGAGATCATTATCGTTGCATGAACACAGATTGCAAGAAAATACAACGACGTGTTCATGATATAACACAGTTTAGAAACTGAGTTTTTGCAATGATTAAATAAAGCCTTTTCGTGAAAATTTTTATCGTAGATATCTCAATTACGCGAAAATACGCAAGGTGAGGTTTGCCAACCGGAACACAAAACTAAAGCTATAAACAGGAGAGATACTCGTAAAAATTGAATTTTAAATTAAGATAATAAAAATATAGTAGCTTGTAAATACGTTGCAATTTCTGTCGCTGTCTGACGTTCTAATAGAGTAGTATTGTAAAAATAGATGAACCGAATACATTGCGTATTTTTCGATATCTTCCACACAAATCTATCGAACGATTTACTTTGTCTATTACATATTTCAAAGCGATAAAAGTAGAATGCTTCAATCAAATTGAAGTCGGTTCGTCTACTTAATAATAAATTAACTAGTTGAACCTGATACGCGTTAAAAAACTCCCCACAAATTATTTCAGTGAACAATTAATATGAGAGGATTTCAGATTGTAGGAACGACTGATGGGATTTTTAAATCAGTTGCTAAAGAGTTCTTCGTAAGAATTTGTTATGGATCGAAGAATTTACCACCCTTACGTATGGTACCGAGTCCGTAATGAACTTGCCATCTATTACTTACCTGTAGAACGACCCAACTGAATTGGTCTGTTCGACTCCGACGATGTTTCTTAAACATCTTCGAGAAAGTGATTAGGCTGACTGCGACCAACCAGACAACAGATGTTTTCAAGACGAGTATCCAGATAAACTTTGTCGAGTTTTTTTTAAGAAACCAAGACGATCAGTTTAAGTCGCCGAACTAGTTCTTATTGAAAGCCACGCTAAAAATGACACGACTAGCTGTGGTGTTTAATAGTAGGATTATTGCTAGGAAAGAATAGTAAAGTTCGTTGAGTAAGTTTAAAAACGGCGTAAGAATACCTGTTACGTCCAGTTCAGCTACTCTTCCGGTGAGGACTTGCTCTCATTTGTTACGTGCTAAATTGACGTTGTTTCTGAATTCATTTTACTCTACAGGGACAGTGTTGTAACAGTAAAATATTGCACCGACTTACTTACTTTCAATAGTATGGGGTGGGTTGTATAAAAGTAAATACAATACATTTAGGGGTATACAAATTCAAACACTATCAGGGTCTTTAAATTCTTTTTGTCTAATAAGACCTTTGAGCGTCAAACCACATAAAGGAAACCTCGAATAAAACCCTCTTGAAAGGTGGCTGTTCCAAAAGATGGTTTAGTGGTTATCACTACAGTTAGAGGTTGATTGCGCCTCATTTACACGTTTCTCACCTCTTTCTACTAGTTTAAAGTAAACACAATGATGAAAATTCAGCTAATTTAATTGTTACATATGAATTTTGTCCCTACAATAATGAATGTGTTTACCATACGCTTGCGCCAAAGTAATAGTTCTTCTTAATAATGAAATTTACACATTCTTTTTATTACCACCAATCACAATTATTAGTTACGAAACAGCAAGTAATGTTTATAATATAGAAGGCAAAAATGCAAAAGACCTGCATTTCTCATTTGTCTCAACAAAACTCGGTCGACTCTCCAGTGCCAAGTTGACTGCAAGTAAATTAATCACTTCAATTTGGTCTTAAATAACAGCTCCCAACACTAGCCACTTTTATATTTAAACCGGAATTTTTATATCCGCGCTGTTACTCGCGTTTTGTAACTTGATTAATAGCAGCCCAGGGGTTTTAATACCATCACTTTAATTACCTGATAATCAATCTTGTTCTACACGGCGAGAGTAGAGTGTCAAATCGAATTCGAAACTCTGCTCTATCTGGTCTCAAATAACTGAAGATGACTCGCTCTTTATTACCCGTAGGTGTTATAAATTTTAACACCCTAGAGATTATTGTACAATCTGTTGTTCTCAAGTGCTAGTGTGTCTAAACTGCTCGACTTTCAAGGTCAATGTTGTTCTGTCAGCATGAATGGTTGTTTCGTTGCCACGCTTTTACATTTGATGTCGAAAGATACATCATTTGTTTATGTTCCCAACACATTTTTTATGAGTGTAATTTATGGGCATATGATTATTGGGGTATATCAATCTGAGCCAATGGTTAACGTTTTCACAAACCCGTGCGAATTTATACAAATAACTTTATTATGCTGGTTATTTTGCGAATGTGTATCTGCTATTTTCTAAATTTGATACGAACGGTACCAAGCTCCGATGTATATATATATATATATATATATATATATAATATATATATATATATATATATATATATATATACTACTGTTTTGTATTTAATATAATTGATACGTTACCATCCATCCTAATTTAACATCATACTGAAGTAGCAACGTTGTTAAATGTACACTACCAAATATTTTAAATTTTTCAGGCTGCCTTCGTGTTTAGAGGCTCCAAGTCACGTGCAGTGATTGAGTTGTAAAACCGCAGCCAATGTTTAGTTTAAAGTGTATTTAACTTGCTTTGCCGTTATTATTCACGCCAAGATGGGAGAATGTAGCGTCAATGCCTGTTTTAATTAAACTTTTCTATTTGTACTGTAGGCTTATATATATATATATATATATATATATATATATATATATATATAAAGTATATGTATATATAAAGACAATTTCATGTTAAACAATTTTGATAAAAAAGGGTATTACCATCGACCTCAATAGCGGTGCTCCTCGCGGCCCGATAGCTTCAGCGATATTTTGTTTATAGTTGTAAATGCCTATGTTGTGGTTCGTAGTTTATTTTCACATGTCACCTCATATTTTATTTTTGTATATATTTTCTTTTTTTTATATATTTAAGCTTGAACGTTTTTATCATGTACTTTTTTTGCGGTTGTATTGTATTGCATTCTCGATACGTTTAATTTTATAGATATGTTTATTAATTGCACAGAATCTCCAAACCTTGTTCCGCCGCCAACACCACGCACGCAAAGTAGCACCCAACGTGACAAAACCCTTTTCACATAAAAAGCACCTACTAGCAATATTGTAATTGGTATTCAAGAGTCTAGTATTACTCCACGTACGAGCTTACTTTAATTAAATCACACTCCACACAACCAGTGATTGTTATCCTAATTAAACACGCATTTATTCCCTCATCACACCATTGGTGATTGTTATCCTGGTTTGAACACTACAGCGTTGGTGATTGTTATCCCGGCAGCATGCCATTACTTCATTATTACACAGCCACTGATTAATACTGTGGTGGCACAAAACAATTCTTTACTTTTACATGGTCAGTAGTTGCATTCTGACAATGTCCTTATTCGCTTACATCTGGAGAACCACCTTGACGACGTCGTCAATCAGTCAGATCTTGTCAACAGATTCAATTTGTTCAAACGTACCACAATGAACCGTGGAAGCACCAGCTCCGTCACCATCGCCAAGAGTCACTTCCTGACTATCTGATCTTTTTTGAGCTAATAATAATCCTTTGTTACTACATAATAAATTTCTTTAGGTTAAGTTTGTATATTTATATTTATTGTGAAATGGACTGCGGGTCTATTTCCTGTTTGTTCTTGCTGTGGTCATTAACATGCCTTCGTGCTAATCTGGTGTTCATTTTGCATTTGCACAATTAACTTAGCATTTGTTCTTGTTTGTACTTATTTATACCCACTCGTGCTAATCTTATTCATACTACACTTGTCCTCAACTGACTAATGCGGTTGCTGCATGTATGCTTGTGCTTTTAGTATATATAGGGATTGATAACCTTTTGTTCTTGTTTGTGCTCATTAATACGGGCCCTCGTGTTATGCATGTAAAAATTAATATTTGCATTAGCAGCCTCGGTATCAGACTGCACTAATCAAGTGGCGCTCAACAACAATTATCAAGATGGTATTAACCGTTAAGACGCTTGTGGAAGACGTCTATGACGTTACTACAACGGTCACGGAAGTCGAAAAACCAAAATTTTTGGGCACACTCCTGGACAACTCGGGGAACTCCTCTTACGAATGAAAACGGTAGAAAGTGATCTACGGAAAACAATAGCCTAGCTGCAAGGCTAAACAGCCACATGGTGGTCCTCCTTCGAGGCACTTCAACCTAAATACGAAGAGTTCAGGAAGCACTTCCTAGAAAAGTGTGACCCTATCAAGGCAAAAATAACGGTGGAATATAGGAGGAAACAATCAAAAAGCATCTCGACCAGCAGCGGCCTTCTTTAGCATTAAAGCGCGTCAAATTCACCGCTTCAAACTAAGTGTCAACAACAACTTAGAGCTGTTCACGGAGCTTTTCCTTTCCCACTCTACGGAACCTAATTCAGTATCACACGCCTACAATGTTATGAGAAATGGTAACGCGCGTCACCGATATAGAGAAAATGTAAAAATAGCTGCAAAGGTAACAGTGGGACCAGCGCCTCCAACAAAACCGTCGCCAAGTAGAAGCAATTACCCAGATGCCGTTTTTGCCCTCAAAGCCATTGGTATCGTCACTGCCCTATTACACCATTGGTAAATGACGCACCGGCCGAGCAGGCCTAGAACACCACCCGACCGAAAGAAAAACTGGAGCAATTAAACACGACATCCCATGATGACCCACCACCAAGGATTTTTATCTATATAAAAGGAACCACTACAACGCATTCTTGGACACAGGGACATTGGGTAGCATTGGGGGCGTGGTCGAAAGTGTAACTGCCACGTTTTATATGCAGATATAGTTATGATAGAATGGGTATCCATTGTAGTTGCTCATGCCCTTCTCAGCCTGCGTGAAAGAATATCGTATTATGGTGACCGACAGCTGTTTACTTTACTCTTAGACGATATGTAGAACGCCTACGTTCTAGCAATGTTAAGATGAATATTTTAGATTACTGGATGTGTCCAATAATTTGGAGATTTATATTTAAATGTACTATTGTGAAAATGTATTTTTTTGTGTTTTATATTTTAGTAGCTTCCGTTTAGAACGAATGCGGCCTGCATGAATATAGTAAATAATTAAGTATTTATTATATGAATGTTTACGCCACTGTGTAAATATAATTAATTAGTTTTTTGTTGTGCTGAAACAGATTGGTATTGGTTACGATGGTTATGTGCCACTTAGTTTTGTTATCCTATATTATGCGGCAATATGTAAGGGGTTGGTTGAATAACGGCATGCTTCTTTTGTTTCGTTTTTTATCATAAGGATTTTGTAATTGCCCAGTTAGATTTATATTATTCATTGTAGAAGAAACAAAACAACGCAAACCAGCCTTAGAAATGTAGTAAACTCACTTAACTAAAGTATTTATAAAATTGTTTTCTAAAGAATAATCACTGAAATTTCAAAAAAACAGAAATAAGTTTGACCATACGTCTATCTTTTAAAAACACCGCAGCCGCTTTACCTAATTACAATTACACGTGCAGTATTTATGAAATTCTTATCAAACGCATGTTTAGATAAGAAACTAGAAAGAATATAAACTAGTGGGCCTGTGAATTAATAAAGGACGATTAGTGTTTGTTGCTTAACTGAGCTGGCTTGAAATGACGAAAGTAAATAAAAGACGAGCATAGTTGGCTACCTAACTGAGCTGTCTTGAAATAATAAAGGTATAGGAAACTCACATATTTATATAGATAGAAATTCAAATAATTTATAAATTAAAGAAGCAGTAAATTAACAAAATATTAAATGGAACACAACAACATTACTGAATTCTGCGCGGCAGAAGGCAACTTGGAAGTGTATTACCAAAACGCACCCCTTGTTAGCGTTACAGCATTAAACGCTTCGAAGCTGAGCCACTGCTTTTACCTTAAAAGTACGTTTGAGATGACAGAAATTAATTTAACAAGCTCTGCATTCCTAAACGATTCCTCAAAGGCATGGATTTGTCTAGTATCGTTCTGGTTGTCTGGGGTCACTTGGTTAATACTTGGTTGACACAGAGATAACGTTTGTTTACATGATACAATATTGATATGAACGTATTATACATTAACATTAAAGGCATAACACACGCAAAGAAAATATAGACAAATGTCTTTGTACGCATAATTCAATTGCACGCGTTTTTACCATTAGAGCTGAAAGCACTTCATAAAATTGCATAACACGTTTCTTTGTGGAAAAATTGGATATTGCAACTTTACTAAATAGACAAGGGTCTGGTGTCGTGTAGATAATGATGTCCATTTGTAAACAACCATGGAGCGGGTTAGGCTTAATAAAATGCAGCACCTCGTGATGGCGATAGCAGTCGGGTTTCCATAGCTTTGGTACATAGTGGGTGGTAGACGGTCGCTAGCGTACGGGCGACTTTTTTGGTCGGTAAAAGTTGAAGCAGGGTAATGGTGAAATGTTTCCATTTCTTATGTGCTCTAAGAGGTGGTCATGATAATAAAGTAAGCCCAAGCTGTGATACGGCACGATCTTCCGCCCAAAGTGTGGTTATAAAAGTTTACTTCACTTTAACCTATTAGATTTGGTAGCAACAATGAGATAATCTGAAGGAAAGCTATTAGAGGACAAGGAGCTTAGCGACTTACATCTTGCACTATTCTTAATTTTCATCCAAGAAGTTTGGTGGCTTTCTTAAAAAGAAAACAACAAGAAGTGCGATCTAGCGTTTTTTTATACCGAGGTTTGTACATTCTGACAGCTCTATTTTGTATCCCAGGAGTGTCGGACGAGTCCATTATTGATCGAGGGGTGTTTTAAAAGTGCATGCTGTTTGATTGAATGATTCGTGCTTATTGTTCAGTTAGTTAAGAGTATGGTTGAGTACTCACTTGCACGATACATAGAGCCGTACATTTGGAAATTTATAAGATTTCTACCTGCAGATAATTTCATTCAAAGTTTGGGAAGGTGTATAGCACGTAGTGTTAGCCCAAGATCATATTTTGCAATAGAGGAACGAATTTTGTCGAATGGACAAACGCATTTTATAAACTGAAGTGGAATGTCATATGAAGGTTTTGTAAACAAAAGTGGATCCGTTGGAAATTAAACGTGCTATAGCCACTTGGTGGGTGTATAACTAATTTATGTTGCTACATATTTTTGTGTAATACAAAGTTAGGAAAATGGGTTCGTAGACACCACCTTTGAGGTTTCTTAGTAATAACCTGTGTGTAATTTTATGGTTAAAATAATTCTCTCGGTCATGGAACGGACATGACATTCTTTGACCAATAAGGACACGTAACGCACAAACGGTGGTGGGTTGTCAAGATGTTGAAAGTGCGGCCAAATAGGATCCTTCACGTGACCACCTTCGTCAACGACTTGTGCTGAAGCTTTACCAGTTGATTCCTTATCTTTTCCTATTTTAAGTTACACCATGTTTTGTTCACGGTCAAGTAGTAGGAGAAAACTGGCAGACTCCATCACAGAAAAGTAGAGCTGCAAATCGCACCTCTAATAAACCCTGATGCGTGATGTATAAATATCGTACTTGATGCTCAGCGTGCTAATATGTATTAAATTAGAAAGTAATCAGAATTCATAAATAATTTACATTGTTAATTTTGTAGCGTTTCTAAAAATCTATCATTATGTTTGCAAATTTAACCCAAATCGTTTCGGCAGTTTATGAACGCTAACTCCTGATTATTGTATACCCGTAATACGACTTAAGTATTAAGTATTGTTAGTAGCCGTTCTAGATCTTCGTCCTTACATTTGCTTGTTTGTGAGATGATATGCGAACAACCTTGCGACGCTTTTCGTAGTGGTCAGGTTAGTTCGACATATTCCAAACATTCGATCTTCGGTTTTCGCTTGGTTAAAAATGACTGTCCATCGGGAAATGAATTTAAAAAACATTTGGGGGTAGTTGATAGTCGGGCGGCACCGTGGCGTAGTTGGTATGCGTGTGACTACTACGCCCAAAGTCTTGGGTTCGAATACCGACACGGTCCGCTTGAAAAATGTTAGGCTGTAACGAATACATTTACCTGCTTCATAAATGTACGCTTTTGTTCTAAATATTTGCTTAACAAATATCCTTTATTACACAGAAAATATTTAATTCCAATTGTAGCAATATATTACCAATTCCTACTTAGAGCTCCGCCTATATCTAAGGACTTGTAAAATGTAAGTTTTCTTTTATCTGTATGTGTATTGATACAACATTTCCATTCTGCGCCTGCTTGGATAATAAAATTGCCTCGAGGCCAAGGTTTATCATTTAACATCGGAATGTAATCAGCTAAGCAAGTGTTGACACGTGAGCCAGCAGGTTTGATAAAACATGCCGTCCCAAAGGCAGCTGAAATGGTGTCGACGTATACCGTGGCACCAATTAGTAGTTGAATCGACCTAGTGTGACTGTGAAATTAACATCATCTACGGTAGGTAAATAATTTTCAATTTTGCATCCAAATCTTTTTCTCAATTTTTTTCAGCGCAAGTAAAAAATGTATATACCGTGTTGAAGCGCAATTAAAAAGTGTAGATACAATATTGAAACGCAAATTTTGGGTTGATTGCTATAGAATATCGAAGCAAGTTTTAGGTCCAATTTTAAAACGCAAATTTTATGTGGTTACAGTATTGAAGCGCAAGCACGTAAATGTATAAAGTATAGGGGCAATAAATCTTTTGTGTGTGATCGTTATGGAACACTGAAGCACAATTTGTTGTTAGCTGTATTGAAGTCTAAAGTCTCAAATGTTGCTATGCAGTATGGTGGAATTTTTCGTAAATCTTATTTTGTATGAAAGTCAAGTTGTAAAACCTGACACGTGTGAACTGTGCACACCTGTTGTCGTAAGTACTCGAGATGGTTGACGAACTCTGATGTCTGGCAGATTATTTGTGGTGAGTCATCTCTAATTTTAGTTTAATTTTTATTTCATGGAACTATTACTGGAAATGTACAACTAATTTCTGTAAATACTATATGTTTATTTAAATTGGTATACGTAATTTTTGTAAATTTTATATGTTTATTTAAATTGGTACACAAAATTTTTGTAAATTTTACAAGATCATTTAAATTAGACACGTAATTTTTGTTCAGAATTTAATAGTTACATATTGAATAGAAATTCTTATAAACACAAAGAAATTTCTATAAGATAATTTTTGAATTTACAAAGTTATACTAAAATGTATTCGTAACTAAGCACGTGACACGTTGATATTTGTTTGTCACATTATAAAATATAATTTTTTACACAGTACACTTGAAGTACAGATTAGTTCAAACCAAAAGTATTTTTGATCTTTGATTAAATCAATTAAATTAATTAAAGATGTAGTTCTTCAATCTAAGGAAAGTCAAAGTATTTAATCAATTAATTGTAAAGCCGAACAGGATCCTATTCAGGTATCAAATACAAATTGTAGAATAATAACAAAAACACTATATTTCTTCTAAAGAACTATGACAAATTTACAATTATAAAATTCATACAACTAATTAGAGACTAATACTAGACTTAATAAAAGTAGATATCTCAAAAGTTTCAGTACGTATAAAATTGTACAAATGATGTATATATTTCTTTGTAAATCAATAGAAAGAGTAATAAGTTGTTTTAAAGCTTTCTTTCATTGAAGTCAACAATAATTTTTCTATAGAGGCAAGCAACCATATTTATAAAGTTTTTGTAGTGAAAAAGGATAGATTATTGGTATTGTGTTTAAAAAAAATTTTGAAGTGTAATCTTAACTAGGTAATCTAGTTGGAATTTATTTTTTTGTGATAAATTGACTAGGCTCTAATGTAGCCCTAGTTCTAAAATGTTTAGAAGTGATTAAATTTTCAGATAGTACGAGATCGTCGTTCCAATTCCAGTTTATAGAGTCATAAGTAAGTATTATATTTATGTTTTGTTCGTTAAGAATATTCTGTCGTTAAGGATATTCTGTACGGTGGCGTCCATTAAAAATTCTTTTATTGTTTTGAGTGTGATGTTGGTATTTATTGTAAAACCGTTATTTATGTAAACATTGATGGAAATATCTTTATGATTACTTGTTGTTTTTGTCTCTGAATTGGCTGTAGTTTTACTTATCAGGTATATTATGTAATTTTCAGGTAGATTTACAATTTTATTTAACATTTTTATATATAAATGAGTGTTGTTTGGTTTATCGACCGAAAACTAATATTTATTTATTTGAAATAATATTTATTTAGTATTTAAAACAGGGTTGTAACTCCAATTGCATTGCACCTGTTACCGAATCAATAGTAAATGTACCCTTACTGTAATTTTTCCGAGCAATTAGTACCAACTCATTGTTTCTTGAATATATTACATCAAATTATTAGGAAAGTTTGAATATGAACAGTATTATATTTCTACGTTATATTTGTTTGTGGTTTTAAGACAGTAATTGAATTAAGCTCAACGTTGTGTATATTTTTTTGTTTGTAATTTGTAATGCCACGATGTGTTTAATTTTTAAAAGTACGTTTTAACCGATGCAATCATAATGAAAAATTGTTACCATTTGCTCACTAGAGTTAATATATTTAATTAACATGCATTTATATAAAGAATTATCGCATGAATCTGGAGTTGTATTTGTGCTGTAAAATTTTGATAAGTATTTGCTGCCTACATGTTTTATAATGTTTAATTATTGTGATTCATTTAAAATTTTTATTTTATGTGTAATTGTTTTATTTCAGCGTATTATTCACATTTACAACTGCAACGCTCATATCTCGGTTTAAACAAATTAAATGTTTGTTGTTTTGTTTATCCTATTATCTAGCCGATGTTCCTATATAATTAACTGGCATTTAACGTTTGTGATAATTATTGTGATGTAATTAAATTGAACCTCTGGTATGACGGACCATCTTTGTGCCTTTCGCGTTTGCATTTATGACTATGTTGGAGATAGTCTATTAAATAATAAGCGCTTTTTTAATTATGCGCAATCATACCATAAGTTCATTTCAGTGATTTACGTTGTCTTGTTAATGTACTTGTAGTTGAACCTTTTGCAAATAATAGGAAGTCGGCTAGCCTTTGTAAAATATTTTATAACACGGGCTGGAAACTGTTAATGTATGTACGTGGGCGCGTGTGATCAAGCCTTGGTGAATATTACTAACATTTTATGCCCGTGCGGGGAGGAACATTGGTAGTCAAGGTGCAGGTCATCTTCCTGGTGTAGCCCCTCTTCAACTTTAACTGGGTAGTATTGACATAGCCGACTTCAGTACCTACTAGAAAAGACTAGCTGGTTTACACTAACGTTTCTTCAATTGTTATGTGTGGTATGGCTGGGTAACAGTTGAGATCCCGTCAATTTCAACGTTGGTAATCTGGGAGCTTGTACGTCACCGGTCCTTGTTGAGATGTGCCAAATGCAGTTGGAAGTGTAAGGGCAGTTTGGGGTTTTCTTTGCCGTGCTCTTTCCCCAATCGCGCAGGTTGAGTACGGCACTGTTTGCTTTAAATGTCATTTTTCGATGCTTTCGTGCCAATGACCTATTTAGTGGTTATTGTTTTGATTAAAAGTCAAGCTAAGTAAATGCTGTAGTTCTATTTCAAACCTTCCCGCCTAAACGCCATCTTCCCAGTGTGAATTTGAGTTACATTATAACAACAACGTAGGTGTCGTCAAGCCACTGCCACTAGATGCTAGATCACAGATCCCGAGATGCCATATATTGTTATAATGCACGCGACTATTATAGTTTAAGGTATAACCGTTAAAGTCCCGGCGTAATTGATAAGAGCCACTACGACAGTTGGCAACATAATAAACACGTACATAATACTGCACAACAAGGTATTACGTCATTATTGCGTCTCAAATTGTATCACATACAAAAAATATTTATTAGGATATAAGATGAGCCTTATAGGAAAAGATAAAATGTACTCACGTAAAATGTGGAGCTCTTCACGACATGGCGGTTATTCTTGCTGTAGGAGCCATGCCCTTTTCGCGGATCTCGGCGTTAGTTGGGCGTGGTTCGAGCTTCGCCCTCGTTGAAACCAAATTAATTTGTCTTCCCTCTTCTTTTTATAGCGGTACGATAAAGGATCAAACAGATAAGGAACGATAATAGGTACGATAGAGGAACCTACATTTTAAGAGAAAAGACAAGATAAAAAAGACACCGGTGAACTTCACTGTTCCACCTCTCGTTCACTGGTCCCTGTCGTGTCGGAAAACGCGCACTTCCTTCCACACTCCACGTCTGCGCATTCCCTGGCGCCGACGCAACTGTCCCAAATTACAAAAATGCACAAGTCTTTTAAAATATTGGCGCGAATTCACTCGCAATTTTTGGCATGTAACAATATAGAGAGCGATTGGGTCAGTTTTCAGGTCGGTTACACTACAAGATGTAGGTCCTTCTGCCCTCAGATATCCTAATAGCCAAGAAATACGGGCCGAGAGAATCGAGCGTCCCCCTGATAAGAAAGCAAAGGTGCTGGAAGATACAGCTTTGTGTAAATAATTGTGTGAGAGCATGCGCGTATGCGTGTTTAAAGTTAGTGTGTAGGTAGTGCCTGTATGCACGCTTTTGTGTGTATGTGATGTAGATGATCCTTAGCTTTCCCTTACGCTGGATTGCGTAAAGAGAACTGAGCCCTCACCACTACAAGATGATAATGAAGGAGGGACTATAAAATCGTCTTGCAATTTTTTTTCACATTTGAACATTTGTAAATTGATACATTAAAATTGTAGCTTTGTAGAAGTACATTTCTTTTACTATTTTTTTAAGATTTTCAAAAATTTACAGGATGATGACGCAACCGTAAGAGTCCTGTCAGGTCATTACTTTCTTAACTAATAATACCGAAACATCAATTAACAAAATTTTACCCTTGTGATAAACACGTTACTCGGATCTCCCGCTAGCTCTTAGAATAAAACACCCGAACCAAGAAGGTATCATCATGCACCTGATTAACCTAAAACCTTTGAACATGTATAGCAATTTTTGTTTAACCTTTCTTCTGCTAAGAGAGACGTCAGTTACTACAAAAGGCTCTATTTTTAACGCTCTAATTAGCACAATAATTAAGAAAAACGGTATATTTTGTTTAAATATATCTGGGTAATTTAGATATTACTTCTCATACAAAATAATCGGATTATCTCGTGGCAAATGTTAAAGTATAACTTTATTATAGAGCATTCCGAAAATTAACATCCCAATTCTAGCAAAAGCTCCCGCGTAATTCAAGAGTTATAGCAGCGTCCTTCTGCACAATGGCTGTCCGAGAAGTGAAATTGGCTGAAAGGCCTTTTAAACCATTACATTTAATTAACTCTAGAAAGTTTACGACTCTCTTTACTCTTTGCATACAGGTTAAGCCATACATTTAATAAATTTATTTGCGTAATGCATCGATCTGAAAATGTTAGAAATTCAAGTAGATCACGAATAAACCCAAGCTGCACGTATGCAGTGTAATGTTCTGTAATAAGATCTAGTTGATGTAAATCCTTTTGATTTATGACTCTCGTAAAATGGCCGTACATATTATTATTGAGCGATGTTGGTGCTATCACCGCCTTGTTTAATAAAGCTTTGCAATGCTAAATAAAATCTCTTAACAACTGGAAAAGATGTTTAAATCCTTAACCTTCGGGAATGATTCGTGACTTGGCTTTTGCCACTGTAATAAATTTATATTTTAGTGCTAAAAGAAAATAAGGAAGATATTTGTTGTAATAAAATATGTCTGACATGTATTCACGCTATGTTTTTTGTATGAGGTGATTTGTTTAGTTCTTGGAGAAACTGTTCCTTTTGTTTGGTTTATCTCCTTTTGTTTGCAAAGATTTTTATTTGTTTTTTTTAGCAAACAGAGACTTCAATGTGTGAGTGAATTAACCATTTCTTTTTTTTAAATTTTATTCAAGAAAGTAGAAAATAACATTTGTTCATTGGGCGACAGACATTTCAGAAATGCTTTTATCTATGTAGCTTTATTTTAACTAAAAATAATGTGGTAAAAGTGTATTTGTTATTTAGGAATTGACAGAAAGGATTTTTAACAGGGTGTAGCGCTTTGCGCCAGGTTAATTTTGAGGGACAGAATAAATATAAACACACACTGTATATAGTAGATTTCACGAATAATTAATACATTTTGCTTAAGCAAAATAAGAAATTATCGTCACTTCAGCGACATTTGTGATTGCAGACACGACAGGAATTTCTTGGGTAGAATCATTTAAGAAAGTGGGAACATACTCTTGAAAATCTAGTTGCAAGTCACTAATACGAAGTATGGGCTGCACTGGTGTTGGAGACACAGTTTGGGGTGGAAGTGAAAACATCGGGTCCGGTTGGTCATCTTTTGACTCGCAAAGGACAGAAGAAATTATGTTCTTGTTAGTAGAGGTTCGGTAAGTAGGGGCGTGATAGCCGTAAAAATCATTATTATATTTCAAAGGCTCACACGGCTGAAAAGGATATGAGGTGATGGTAGTAGGGCGAGCACAAGGCGGTGTAGAAAAATATGTAGAACTAAAGACGGAAGACGGAAGAAATTTTGCAGAAGAAGGGTATGTTTTGATAGTAGTAGCAGGTTGACCTGGATGAGGTACAGAAGAGAGCGTAGAGTGAGAAGCAGAAGAACTTAGACACCTAGAGGTGAGGACAGAATTTGAAGTATTATTCGAAGACTTATTAGTAGTAGGATGGCAGTCTGGATAGTTGCGGCGAGAAACTTCCTTATATCCGCAACCATAACAGTGGAGTGTTTGAGGACGAGTACAACGTGTCGAAACATGACCGGGTTTGTCGCAATTAAAGCACCTGACCTGACGAGTAGAAGCAGCGCTAGGAAGAAAAACAGTAGAAAGTACGGAAGAAATATCTTATCTACCCGTAAGCGTAAGAGAAATCTTAACAACTCGGTCATGTGAAGTAAAAGTATTTTTCTCAATAGTAGCAGACTTATAAGCAAGACCCAATACAGAATTTATTTCGTTTAGTAGGCGTTTATTATAATCCACGGATAGGAATTCATCGTTTAATAAAGTAACAGCGTCTTTCCAAGATCTGAGGGACCGCTGATATGCGCGGAAGAGAAGTAACGCCCTACCGGTAAGTAATTCCAGAGTAAAAAGAAAAAGTTGCTGAGCAGAAATATTACGCGAAACACTGAGTTTCTTAATACGAATCAAGAATTCTGGTAGAGAGCCGTCACCTGAAAAAGAGACATTCAGTTTAGCAAGCGGGTATCGTTTAATAGGGGTCATAGTGTTGACGGTAGTAGAAGTATCCAATTCTTCCTCGGAATCAAAAGAACGATAAGGAACCTCTCCGGTGACGGTGGCAGCTACATTAAGAGTTTGTGGGCTCGAGGCAAGCAAAGGTAACACACTTGAATTTGCTAACAGTCGCCTCAACATCAGAACGAATGGTCTGTAAAGCGAATAATCATTTATTTTTCGGGGGCTTCCTCCTCAGAGTTAGCCACCATCAACTCATAACGTCGCTGAATATGTACCCATAAGGAGCGTAAGCGGGCAAACTTAATATCAGTAACATCCCCGGCAAAGTCGTCAGAAGACGGTCCAAGTTCAGCAAGCGCACGTTTAATAGCCCCTGATCGTATAAGGACTAGGAGTAAAAGACTGATTCATTTCCCCTTGAATAGCGTTGCGGACGGCTTTACGCAACCCCTCGTCTTTAATGTCAGAGTCAAATCCTCGAGAAGATAACTTATATTGGAGTTCGGGTTTTAAAAGCCTATTCACATCCAACCCCACGTAACTATTGTGATAAAAGAAATACACACTGTATATAAGAGTAATGCAAAATCATAAACTTCAACCGAATAAACTATAAAATATTAGAAGCGAGTCGCAATGAAATGATTTTTTCAAGAAAGTGATAAAAGGATTTAATTTCAGAAGGACTACGAAACGTAAAAGAATAAAGTTAATAAAATCAGAAATAGGGCGCCAGAGTTTTCAAAGGGTCTACAATTACTGGCGAAAACACAAGTCCAATAATCTGAAATTAGCCAATCACTGATGTTGAGCGATTAAGAAGGAAAGCAAAACTAAATTTTAAGAAAATCGAATCCACCCAAGAAATAAAGAAACGAAATGAATACCAGTTCGGATGTACGGAAAGAAAACATAAATAGCATCAGCCCGATAGATGCGGGTAAATTCGAAAATCAGGCAGTAACAACAAACAAAAATTGAGCCAGATTTTAAGCGAAATCAAATTGGAGCACAAATTAACTAAAACTGAAATCGAAGCAAACATTACCCAAGACAAAATCGGGGCCCAACGCCAAGGCGTCGAAAATTTATGCTGCGTTCAATGACGTAGCCTAAAAGAGAAGAAAAGAATGACCGGGCTCAGTCGGTGAGTAGGTGGGGTATTACACATACAAAAATTTAAAAACGCCTGAAATAAAAATACACACACTCATTCACAACTAAACATACATAAGAGAAATCCTCTAATTAAAAAAAATATGTACAAAAGCACAGTAATACCAAAAGAAATAGACAATCAATAATTACAAGCTACACATATCAACAAAGGAGCAGAAGAGCTCGAGATCCCGCAGTGTGGGTGTTCTCCCATAACAAAAGGAGCGGCAAAGCAATGGGCCGTGAGGTCCACCGGAGGAGGAAGCACGCTGTAGGGCGTACGCTAAATTTTCATAAAGAAAAACAAAAACAACCAGAAATATAACAAATGTTTTCGTTGTGTATATCGAAAAGAAAGCGAATATTAATTTTGTTTAACTAATAACCAGAGCTCACAGTAATATTGTTGTTATCAAACATGATTAGGAAATTTGAAAGACGGTTTTATCGGATAATCCAATACCTCATTTCAACGAGTTTTAAATTGAAACAATAGAGAAAGTAATTACACCTTATCCCAATGTATAATAACTTCAACATTTTTTTCTATAACTTCATTCAGCTATTAAGGTATATAATTATTTCTTTTATACATTGTAAATGTAATAATCTAGGCCGATGTCTTATTTTAAAACCGCAAGTAGGAATATTGGATGGTACTGGGACACCTCCTCACTCACCTCCCTCCTCGATTACATGTAAATTCCCATAAGGAAGATCCGCTGGGAGGGATTTTCTTTTTGCACCCTTCTTGCTCCTCTCCTTGCTCGGCCGCCCCCAAACATCAGCCATTTTGGTTTCGTAACAGCCGTCATTTTGATTACGTCGCAAAGGTGGTTAACAATGCAAGAAACAACAGGAATAATAAATTAATAATGATGCAACATTATTTATATACAACTTTATGAAAATAATACATATATTTCATACAGACATTTAATCTATCAACAAAATCCATATCGAATAAAAACAACGTTCTGTCGAGCGCATGTTAAATTGTTATCTTCGTGCAGTGGCAATGACTTAAACCATCATTCTTTCTCTGCAGCTGCTTTAGGCTTGGAGCTTGTTACGTCCATTTTACGACTAAATTAAAATCTACCCTTTTTGATTCATTATTCATTTACTTAGATTCTGCTCAAATCCTCCAGCACCTGGTATATTCGACCTTCCTACAATAAAATACGCTTCTAGTAATTTTCAAGTTCAAATCTATTTGTTTTAAAATGAAGAGTTTATTCTATAAATTAAATAGTCTGTACCATGTTTTAGGTATCCGTGAACTTACTATACATTGGGATAAGGTGTAATTACTTTCTCTATTGTTTCAATTTAAAACTCGCTGAAATGAGGTATTGAATTATCCGATAAAACCGTCTTTCAAGTTTCCTAATCACGTTTGATAACAACAATATTACTTTGATCTCTGGTTATTAATTAAACGAAATTAATATTCGCTTTCTTTTCGATATACACAACGAAAATATTTGTTGTATTATTGGTTGTTTTTGTTTTTTTTTATGAAAATTTAGCGTACGCCTTACAGCGTGCTTCTTTCTCCGGTGGACTTGACGGCCCATTGCTTTGCCGCTCTTTTTGTTATGGGGGAACACCCACACTGCGGGATCTTGAGCTCCTCTGTTTCTTTGTTGATATGTGTAGCTTCTAATTATTGATTGTTTATTTTTAGTATTACTGTGCTTTTGTACATATTTTTTTAATTAGAGGATTTCTCTTATGTATGATTAGTTGTGAATGAGTGTGTGTATTTTTATTTCAGGCGTTAGTAGACCATTTAGTGACGAATCAGAACCTCATTTCCCCCAGCATCCTCATTTCCCCACACATCTGGACCAAATTTACATGTAAAAACCCACTATAAAGTCTTATTTTTTAGGAATCTCCTCCTGCTCCCTCCTTGTGGAGATGAATCTCCTCCTTGTGGACCCCCTTGTGGAAGTTTTACCCCAACCATCCCTAACCTAAAAATCGATAACCTAACCCCTAAAATTTTTGAGATACTTCTCGGTGCCTATTGGCACCGCACCCACGAGATAAACCTATCTTGTTTGGTATCAATTAGTATTAGATTGCATGCACCTGGTTCGCATCGTCGATGGTGCGAATGCCGTTAGTAGAAACATCAGAAACGTCTTCCATGTTATACGGATCGCGTGCATATTAAAAATTCAAAAGGGTGATAGCACACGCACACAAATTGTGTGCAAGTCGTGCTGTAGAAGATGCAGTGCTACTATAACCAAAAACTTAATAAAAACACTTTAAACCATTACTAAGGAAATACCAACTTGTTGTCTACAGGATACTTACTAATAAAGCAATTTAATTTTAAATAACTGCTACGTCATATTTTAGGAAATAGAGGGCTTGAATATTTTCTAATTAAATCACCAAGCGAAAGTATATGCTTAGCGGTATTAAAATTAACCATTAATTTCCAAATTTTACGACCGTGGTTAATTATAGATTAAAATTTAATTTGTGCACGTTCGAGCTTCTCGTAAACTAACATATTTTATAGCAACAATGCGCTGTATAATACATGCATACCCCTTCGCCGTGCTACTGCTATTCTTGTAATTGCTAGAAAAAGTCACTCTCCTTTTTACTGTTAGGACCGATGCAAAGCACCATTTTTTTATACTTTCTATAGCACATCGCGCACTTTTTCGTCTGATAATTAAATTTTGCTTCTGTAGGCTTTTACACTTTTGCATAGCGGTCGACCGCACGTAATGATTTCTAGAACCGGTAAGTACTGGATATCGTCCAAATAGAGAATTAGATGCTCGATGTCTGTCAACTTCCAATTCCCTCGTAAAAGGAAGAAAAAACTCAGTAAATCATCCATCTAACTTAAACTTCGACCCGCTCCTGTTCTGATAATTTACAAACATTTTTCAAACGACAATGGGCCGAGAATTTTTAAACCTCCGAAGGATCTTTAAGTCGTGATCAATTACACATCCGAGCTACGCGTAAACTAACATATTTTGCAGCAACTGTGCACTGTATAATACATGCATACCCCTTCTCTGCGCTACTGCAATTCTTGTAATTGCTAGAAAAAGTCACTCTCCTTTTTATTGTTAGGACCGATGCAAAGCACCATTCCATACTTTCTTTATAAGTGTAGCACATCGCGCACTTTTTTGTCGGATAATTAAATTTTTGTTTATGTAGGCTTTTACACTTTTGCATATTTAAACATCTAATACGATCAATTAACCACTTTCGCACCATCGACGATGCGAACCAGGTGCATGCATTGGCGCTAAATGTATTGGACGATCAGCAAGGATTATGACGTCATTTAGTTCCCCGCTGAATCCTCAACATCGTTCGGTCGTCTGCGGTAACCTTCGGTATGCATTCTTTATGTAGGCTTTTACACTTTTGCATATTTAAACATCTAATACGATCAATTAACCACTTTCGCACCATCGACGATGCGAACCAGGTGCATGCATTGGCGCTAAATGTATTGGACGATCAGCAAGGGTTATGACGTCATTTAGTTCCCCGCTGAATCCTCAACATCGTTCGGTCGTCTGCGGTAACCTTCGGTATGCATTCTATAAAGAACATAAATCAGGTACGCTAGAGTAAGCTTTTTAGTTATAAGTTAGTTCGATTACAAGTTTAACCAAAGTCATATAGTGCGGATTTTGTTTTGTACTAAACGTTTTTAAATGCGAGCCCTGTCACGTCTACTTTACCAGGGGGGATGCTCTCAAACGGCACCAGAACAAATGTCGTGGTGTAACATCGTCCACGGTTAAGCTTATACATCCGTCGGCAGCAAAGTACTTAAACTGTGGGTCTTGCAGTATCGCTTTTACAAGAATAGCTTACAGCGACACAAGGAAAAACAGCACGGTATGTCATTAAGCAGTAAACGTTCAGCTCCGCCAGCTGTTAAAGGGTCTTGTACGAAACAGCCACGAATTATTTGTAAAGTGTGCGACATGGAGGTGTTAAAGTCTGCACATGTAAACACCAACTTTATACCCAATTAATAAAATCAGTTTGTCGGGTGAGGACAACAAAAAGTACATCATTCCTAATAGCACAGCAACCTAATTAAGGTAGGTCAGTAAGCAATATTTAATTGCTGTTAATTGACTTGCATTTAGCGTACTTTCCTATTGTAATAACCGCATTTGTTTGGAGAAGAAATTATATACAGCTTTCTTAATTATTAACCGCGCGATGCTTACGTAAAAGTCGACCTTCCCATCTATATATTTAAAACACATTACTTTGGAATGTTTTTACATTATTCTCATATTGTTAGGTTAACGACAATATGTCTTATTGATTGAAAACACGTCTCCTCCTTTTTAAACAGCACATTAATCTTTCTTTGTTACAGGTTAAACTACTTGGATTCGGCTACACACAGGAAATAATGTTATACTTTAAAAAATTGCATTCTATAAGTTTATTAAACTGTAAATTGGATAAAATAAATTATTAAAATTTTGCGTGCTTATTTCTTTGTATTGGTTAAAGCATATGTCATAAATGAGCAAAAATTTTAAAGAGGTTTGAGTGTTTTAAAGTATAACTTCGCAGGGGTGGTCCTATTTCAAATCTGTTTACAGATTCGAATTCTGCGTAAAATTCTAGACTAACAAGATGTATCGCATGAATAAAAAATTTATAAGAACGCTCAAAAGTCGCTACAGGTAAGAAATCTTAAAATAAGGGTAGCTCCCTTGGGGATGATGCTATCTGAAAAATTCTTAGAGATTCGGGTAGCTGAGAAAATTCTAATATTAATTCATACCAAACAAGGTAGGTTTATCTCGTCGGTGGATATGTGGAGAAAGATTTATCTCGCAGAGGGTATGTGTGTAATTTTGCAGGGCGTGGTCCTATTTCAAATCTGTTTACAGATTCGAAATCCGCGTAAAATTTTAGACTAACAAGATGTATTGTATGTATAAAAAAATTTATAAGAACGCTCAAAAGTCGCTACAGGTAAGAAATCTTAAAATTAGGGTAGCCCCCTGGGGGATGATGCAATCTGAAAAGTTCAAAGAGATTTGGGTAGCTGAGAAAAATCTAATATTAATTGATGCCAAACAAGATAGGTTTATCTCGTGGGTGCGGTGCCAATAGGCACCGAGAAGTATCTCAAAAATTTTAGGGGTTAGGTTATCGATTTTTAGATTAGGGATGGTTGGGGTAAAACTCCCACAAGGGGGTCCACAAGGAGGAGATTCATCTCCACAAGGAGGGAGCAGGAGGAGATTCCTAAAAAATAAGACTTTATAGTGGGTTTTTACATGTAAATTTAGTCCAGATGTGTGGGGAAATGAGAATGCTGGGGGAAATGAGGTTCTGATTCGTCACTAAATGGTCTACTGGCGTTTTTTAAATTTTTGTATGTGTAATACCCCACCTACTCACCGACCGAGCCCGGACATTTTTTCCTTCTCTTTTAGGCTACGTCAATGAACGTAGCATAAATTTTCGACGCCTTGGCGTTGGGCCCCGATTTTGTCTTGGGTAATGTTTGCTTCGATTTCAGTTTTAGTTAATTTGTGCTCCAATTTGATTTCGCTTAAAATCTGGCTCAATTTGTGTTTGTTGTTACTGCCTGATTTTCGAATTTACCCGCATCTATCGGGCTGATGCTACTTATGTTTTCTTCCCGCACGTTCGAACTGGTATTCATTTCGTTTCTTTATTTCTTGGGTGGGTTCGATTTTCTTAAAATTTAGTTTTGCTTTCTTTCTTAATCGCTCAACATCAGTGATTGGCTAATTTCAGATTATTGGACTTGTGTTTTCGCCAGTAATTGTAGACCCTTTGAAAACTCTGGCGCCCTATTTCTGATTTTATTAACTTTATTCTTTTACGTTTCGTACTCCTTTTGAAATTAAATCCTTTTATCACTTTCTTGAAAAAATCATTTCATTGCGACTCGCTTCTAATATTTTATAGTTTATTCGGTTGAAGTTTATGATTTTGCATTACTCTTATATACAGTGTGTATTTCTTTTATCACAATAGTTACGTGGGGTTGGATAGGAATAGACTCCAAAATAAGTTATCTTCTCGAGGATTTGACTCTGACATTAAAGACGAGGGGTTGCGTAAAGCCGTCCGCAACGCTATTCAAGGGGAAATGAATCAGTCTTTTACTCCTAGTCCTTATACGATTACGTTTAGAGAGAATCAGAGGCTATTAAACGTGCGCTTGCTGAACTTGGACCGTCTTCTGACGACTTTACTGGGGATGTTACTGATATTAGGTTTGCCCGTTTACGCTCCTTATGGGTACATATTCAGCGAGTTTATGAGTTGATGGTGGCTAACTCTGAGGAGGAAGCCTCCGAAAAATAAATGAATATTCGCTTTGCAGACCATTCGTTCTGATGTTGAGGCGACTGTTAGAAAATTCAAGTGTGTTACTTTTGCTTGCCTCCAGCCCACAAACTCTTAACGTAGCTACCACCGCCACCGGAGAAGTTCCTTATCGTTCTTTTGATTCCGAGGAAGAATTGGATACTTCTACTACCGTCAACACTATGACCCCTATTAAACGATACCCGCTTGCTACACTGAATGTCTCTTTTTCAGGTGACGGCTCTCTACCGGAATTCTTGATTCGTATTAAGGAACTCAGTGTTTCGCGTAATATTTCTGCTCAGCAACTTTTTATTTTTACTCCGGAATTAGTTACCGGTAGGGCGTTACTTCTCTTCCGTGCATATCAGCGGTCCCTCAGATATTGGAAAAACGTTGTTACTTTATTAAACGATGAAATCCTATCCGTGGATTATAATAAACGCCTACTAGACGAAATAAATTCTGTATTGGGTCTTGCTTATAAGTCTGCTACTATTGAGAAAAATACTTTTACTTCATTGACCAAGTTGTTAAGATTTCTCTAACGCTTACGGGTAGATCAGATATTTCTTCCGTACTTTCTACTGTTTTTCTTCCTAGCGCTGCTTCTACTCGTCAGGTCAAGTGCTTTAATTGCGACAAACCCGATCATGTTTCGACACGTTGTACTCGTCCTCAAGTACTCCACTGTTATGGTTGCGGATATAAGGAAGTTTCTCGCCGCAACTATCCAGACTGCCATCCTACTACTAATAAGTCTTCGAATAATACTTCAAATTCTGTCCTCACCTCTAGGTGTCTAAGTTCTTCTGCTTCTCACTCTACGCTCTCTTCTGTATCTCATCCAGGTCATCCTGCTACTACTATCAAAACATACCCTTCTTCTGCAAATATAGCTTCGAACAAAATTTTTTCCGTCTCTAGTTCTACATCTTTTTCTACACCGCCTTGTGCTCGCCCTACTACCATCACCTCATATCCTTTTCAGCCATGTGAGCCTTTGAACTATAATAATGATTTTTACGGCTATCACGCCCCTACTTACCGAACCTCTACTAACAAGAACATAATTTCTTCTGTCCTTTGCGAGTCAAAAGATGACCAACCGGACCCGATGTTTTCACTTCCACCCCAAACTGTGTCTCCAATACCAGTGCAACCCATACTTCGAATTAGTGACTTGCAACTAGATTCTCAAGAGTATGTTCCCACTTTCTTAAATGGTTCTACCCAAGAAATTTCTGTCGTGTCTGCAATCACAAATGTCGCTGAAGTGACGATAATTTCTTATTCAGTCAGAGATGGTTCTGTTGAAGTCCATGAACCTGCATCGTTAGCACCTGTTGCGGTTTTTGTCAAAACTTTACCTGTTCCTGCTTCTTAAATGATTTTAGTCAAGAAATTGCTGTCGCACCTACAATAGCAGCTGTAGCTGAAATGACGATAACTTCTAATTTAGTCAGCGAAGGTCCTGTTGTCTGTCAAAATTTTACATGTTCCTGCTTTCTTAAATGGTTCTACTCAAGAAATTTTTGTCATGCCTGCAATAGCAGCTGTAGCTGAAGTGACGATAACTTCTAATACGGGTAGAGAAGGTTCTGTTGAAGTTAGGAAACCCGTAGTTATAATGCCTGTTGCTGCTGTCGTCTAAGTTTTACCTGATCCTGTTTCGTTATCTACCATTGTCAAGGAATCACTTCCTATCGTTGCTGAAGCTTTGCCTGTTCCTACTCTGTTGTCTAACAGTGATGAAGTCTTACTTGATTCTACTCCTTTATCGGACATTGATGAAACGCTACCTACTCTTACTCATTTTTCTCATGCGAACAATATGCTACTTGCTTCTGTTTTTTTAACTAAGGTTGGTGAAATCCTAGCTGATGTCCTGTTGTCTAATGTCGACGAAGGTCAACCTGATCCTGTTTCTTTATTTATTGAAATTCTTTCTGATACTGTTTGTTCTTGTAAAGTTGATGAAATTCTTTCTGCTGCTACTTTCTTTCATGTTGATAAACTTCATTCGACTCCTTTATCTAACATTGGCAAAGTTCTACTTGATACTGTTTGTTCTTGTAACGTTGATGAACTTCTACCTGATTCTGTTCCTTTATGTAGTATGTGGAAGTGCTAGCGGATTCTTTTCTTAAGGTGGAAACTCCTACAGCCAATGCTGTCCGCGTTCCTAACTGTGATACTTCTAGTCCTTTAACCAACTTCGTTGAAATTTTATCTACTTCTTTCCCTCTATCTCACGTAACTGAAGTGTGCTCTGCTTGTGTTTCTTTTCGTAAGGTTGATTCTCTTAAAGGCAATATTTTTTTTCTACCGTTGATATTCTGACAACCCATGATGTTTTCTTTTCTGCCGTTGACTTTCTTACCAAACAACGTTCTTCTATGACGTGTTTTGAGTTTTCTAAACTACCCTTGCCACCTCCTAAACCTCGTGCTACAACTACTACACCACCTGCTGTCTCTTTTTTGCGGAAAACTGCCCATAGGAGGCAGAAATTTGCCTATACTGATTCAGAACCTCAAAATGTTGGTTGACGAAATCCAAACGTCCTTAATCTCGTTTCGTTTTCTTGCTGGCGGCGCAAATGTCTAAGCACAATATCTAATCCTCTCGCCCCAGATTCTTATGCCAATTATGCTTTCCTTAGGACTTGATTTCTGAACGTAACGATTTCTTTTTACTTCCCTGTTTTGCTGGGTTTTCTTACTTTTTTCTTTTACCTGTGTGAGTCCGGGAACAGAATAGTCCCACGGTACGACCTGTCTGTCGTAAGAGGCGACTACAACGGTCCAACACATTACACACGCACACTTTATTTACGCACACTACATACACACACAGTTTATATACACGCACTCACACACACACACACACACGCTCACATACACATACATCAACAACACACTCATACACACACGCGCGCATGCACACGCATACACATACTCCTACATAACTACACTGGGATTCTGTTTTATTTCTTTTTTTGCGATTCTTATGTTTTTCGTGCGTTCTTGTACTTGTTGCTTGGTGTTATTCTTTGGGTTTTTTCTCTTTTTTTTCCTCGTTCCTTTCGTCCCACATTCCTCGCCTTTTAATCTGTGGCTGGTGTTACTTTCTGGCTGTCTTCGTGCCAACTTGATATATTTTTTGATCCACTTCTTGTGGTAGGAGCTTTCTAGTCCGTTTTTCTTTTCTTCGGAAACCACGACTTAGTCGACTTTAGGCCTAGTTAGCTATTCTTTTCTTTGGCTATTCCTTTGTTGTGATTCTTTGGGTACCACAGCTTGAAGTAATTTATTTTTTTCTATCGAGCATTCTTGTTGTTCCCGAGCATACTTTGGGGCTTGACACTTTTGTCATTTTGGCGGGTACTGTTTGTTTTCATCCTCGCTTCTTTTCTTTACTTTTGTTTTTCTGCAGGAAACCATTCTTATTTGAGGTCAAAGACTTTTCTGTTTCTTCTCTGCAGAAACATCCATTCTTTGACGACTTTGACAGTGTTGACGGCGTTCTACCTTTGCCTTCACTCCGTGCTCCTACCTACCTATCTTTCCCTTTGCTTCCCTTCAATTTTTATTTTTTTGCTTCATCCGGTACTTTGTTTCTTATTATTGATTGTCTATTTTTTTTTGTACTACTGTGCTCTTGAACATTTTTTTTAAATTAGAGGTTTCCTTTTGTGTATGTTTAGTTGTGAGTTGTGAAAGCGTGTGTGTATTTTTATTTCATGTCTTTCTTTAATTTTTGTATGTGTAATACCCCGCCTACTCACCGACTGATCCCGGTCATTTTTTCCTTGTCTTTTAGGCGATGTCAATGTACGTAGCAGACTCCAAACATTTCCACATTTATAACATTATTCCACGGCATACACTTGAATATGACACGTTGCTATTACAGCCCTTTCACATAAATTGTAATATGAAGCGGTATAATAGTTTGCAGATATAATATGAGAACGTCTGGCGATAACAGATTTGTTGATAAGTTTTCCCAGCTAAGCCCGTGCAAGTGCCTCTGAAGCCATGCGCAATGCTTCTTGAAATTTTCACTCAAATAGCTATAGTCTAAAGGCATCTTTAACATTTCGTGACATACTTCAACGTTTTCCACGTCAAAAACTGCCACATCTTTAATAAAAAATTCGCTTGTTTTATGCTGGAAGCATTGTACACCCAGGATGTAAGCCATAGTTCTGCGTTCTTGTCCATGGTTGATTCTCAAATAATCAAACTTGCCATGTTTGGTTATGAAATTAGCCTTTGTTTTGAATTTGTTTAATTGTTGTTGTCACTGTGTTTCGTGCATCGTTGACTCCCTTTGGCATTATAGCGTTATGCGTCAAAGTCCAACAGGTGCAGAAGATAAGAAGATATTCGGCGTTGAAGAGATCACATGCCTAATATTGCGATGAGTGATTTTTAAGTTATGTACCAGATATTTTGTTAATTATTATGTATTCAGATCTATAATTGAACTTCTTCGCGACTATCGTTAGTCGATTACGCAACATTTGTTGGTTCTTCGGCCGTATGTTGCTGTTACCGCCATATTTCGTAAATTGAGGTTATGTCAAAAACGCGCATTTCATGAATAATAAGGTTCATTTTCGCGTGCACATCGAGTGACATTTAACCTTAAATATTTGAACGACATTTGTGTGTGGGTTCAGATTCGCGATCTAGTGTACATAGTGCGCAGATTAAATAATCGATTTATTAATTATCGAATATTAAATATCAATTGAACAATTCAAAATGGAAAAGAAACCAGAAGAAATGTTGTTGAAATTGGGAAAAATGGTTTTCGCAAGTGACTGTTTATTAGAGCGTATGGGTTTAGCAGAAAGCAGTAATGACGTTTAAGTTATTGAAAATGACATAATTAGAGCCGACAACTTTACCGAAGTGTTAAAAGATTTAACGAAGAAACACGCGTCGGTATATTCGGAAGCGGGTTCGTCTGAAGTGACTTTAGAAAAAGCGCATTTACTCTTACTAACATTTAAGGATATATCTTATTCGATTCGTGTAAAACAAAGACATTTACAAAGAATGTTAAATAAAATACTTAATGCGCAAGGGGAACTTAATGCCTCGGGCAGTACGGGTCACGTCCGGGGGCCATATATTAGGTTATCCCCTATAAATATAAATACTTTTATGGACGAAATAACGGAGTATCAATCGTTCATCGAATTGTTCAGTAGTTTAATTGGCAATTCGTCATAAATCAGTAATGTTGAAAAGATGCATTTCCTTTTGTCTCATCTACAAGGTGAAGCTCTTGCACTCGTTCGTAATTTGAAGGTCACTGCAGCCAATTATCAAGTTGCTTTAGATCTTTTAGATAAAAGATATAGCAATACTCGTTTAATTGCTAATACTTATTTAGAAAATTTATATAAAGTACCCATCGCTGCCGATCAATCTTCTAGTTCCATAAAAAGGCTGTTGATCGATTTACAGAAAACTAGTCTGCTTTAGAGGCTGTAATTCCAGAAAGAGATAAACAACTAATGTTACGTCATCATTGAACAATTTAGCAGTGGTGACAATAAATACTATTAGTGCGAGTACCCTACTGTTTGAGTGTAACCTTATGCCGCAGTGCGAATGCGTGAAGTAACAGTCAGTCGTACTCAAACGGTGACGGAAGACAGTTGTACGAGAGCCCTGGAAGCGACACAACACCGAGTGCTTGTGTTCTTTGGTGTCCGCTACCTGTTGTGTGTGACTTTTATTGCCCAGCGCTGCAAAAGCTTTAAGGTATATATATATATATATATATATATATATATATATATATTGTGTATTAAGTAGTGTGTCGTAGTTGCTTTGTTTATTACATAACCGCTACACTGCCATCAGTATTGCTACAAAAATGCAATTGGTCCTTCATTATAATTATTATTTCTAGATCACCTTACCATCCACCCAACTAAATTTGTTTCTAGTTAATTTGCTGTTTAAAAAGTTAGACCCTATTACCAGGGAACATTTAGAATTAAACATGGCCGATGATGATCACGGTACAATACCTTCTATTAATTCGGTGCTCAAGTCTATTGCTAAAGAAAACCATGCTTTAGATAATATAGGAGCCAAGGGTCTGGTTGGATCAAATATGAAGGTAAACAAAAAGGAGTCATTCTACAATGCAAAATTTAAATCTCATTCTTTGCTTGCAAGTGTCTCGAATCATTGCCCATTTTATTTGGCTGAACATAATTTACTTTTGTGTGAGTCTTTTGAAAGTAAACCGGCTTACCAAAGATTGAAATGGGTTAAAAATAACCCTCAATGTTTACTTTGTTTGAAAAAGGGGCATCCACTGAGTATTTCTAAAGATCATACCACTTTTTCACATTGCACTGGTCGTCATTGCACATTACTTCACTACGCCAAGCGTCAGGGGTCCTATAGTGTGAGAATAATTCGGTATCACCAGTTAACAGGCCATCGCAGGCTCAGAGTAGTTCGGCTATTGACAATGTTAACCCTATTGTAGAGGTCTCGAATTCTACTGCCTTTTTGGGCATGGCTGAATCCCAATCTACAGTTCTTTTGGAAATAGCTATTGCTAATGTTTGTATAGCAGGGAATTATAAGTCACCTACTAGGTTGCTTCTAGATTGTGGAGCGCAGTTGAGTTGTACAACAGAAAATTGTGTTCAACGACTGGGACTGAAGCGTACCAAGTCGTCAAGGTTTATTAAGGGCCTTGGTCAAAATCCTACTTATAGTCGTGAATTGGTTGTTTGTTCGATACGACCTCGCCAATTACAGTAACAGCTCAAGTTTTATCATCTATCTGCAATTACATGCCTTCAGGGGAAGTTGTCGATACATCCGAGAATCATATTCTTAACTTAAATTTAGCCGATCCTAATTTTCATGTGAAAGGATGTATCGACATGTTATTAGAGGCAGATGTTTTTCCTCGAGTGTTGTTGGGCAATGTTATTTCGAGTCCAAGTTGTTCTGGACCCTCTGCTATAAATACCATTTTTGGGTATGTTGATTTGGGGAGAGTCTCAAAAAAGAAAGAAACACGGGTCTCTTGTTATTTTATTCAATCTACTTTAGAAGATAATGTCAAAAAAGTGTGGGAACTTGAGCAAGTACCTTCTAGTAGGGACATAGAACCATGCGAGATGCATTTTGTACAAACACATCGACGTAATTCAGATGGTAGATATGTTGTTTCATTCAAGGGAGGATATCCTCCACAGTTTGGAGAAAGTTACTCAACCGCCTTGCGTTGTTTAACTTCCGTGGGGAAGCGTTTGTTGAAAAATAAGGACTTGTACATTTTATATAAAAGGGCCATGCAGAATTATATTGATTCGTCATATATGGTTTTGGCTTCTGAGTCTAAGCCATCCTATGTTTATTATATACCAACATCATGGGGTTTTGAAATTGGAATCCTCTTCCACGCAATTGCGTGTGGTTATGAATGCTTCTAGTAAATCATCAAATGGGATTTCGTTGAACGATTCATTAGAACCGGATCCAAAATTAAATACAGACATTGTTGAAGTCTTGTTAAATTTTCTAAAGCATAGATATGCTTTGATAGCTGATATTAAGCAGATGTATCTGCAGATACTCGAGTCTGAAGAACATCAGAATTTTCAAAGGGTTTTTTTTGGAGATTTTTTGTTGATGACCTAGTTAAAGAATACATTTTAACGCAGGTAACGTTTGGAGTAAATTCGTCACCCTTTCTAGCATTACGTACTATTAATCAGTTGTCTGAATTTCTTACCGCTTTCAAGGTTTTAGGGACGGACATTTATGTTAATGATATAATTACCGGCGGAAATTCTATTGACGAAACTTGCACTTTAGCCTTTGAATTAATTTTGTTATTGAAAAAGGCAGGGTTTGAGGTCAAGAAGTTTGCGAGCAATGAACCTTTGGTGTTAGAAAAATTGGCTGCATCGCCTTGGCAGTCTATTTCATTTGACAAAGATGATCCGACCTATATTAAGATTTCGGAACTGCAGTGGAGTTCTACAACAGATTGATTTTCTTATAATATTTTGGCTAGAACAGTTTTATGTACTAAACGCTCCATTTTGTCGGAGCTTGCAAGGATGTATGATCCTCTGGGGTTTTTATCGCCAGTTATTATTTTTCCCAAACAATTAATCCAGTTGCTTTGGACTTTAAATTTGAATTGGGATAAAGAAGCTCCAGAAGATATTGCCAAAACTTGGAAAATATTCCAAGAAGAATTACAATTTTTTAAGGAAATTTCTATTCCTCGATTTTGGAATCTAACTACTTCCACAATTTGTGAATTACTGGGTTTTGTGATAGCAGTGAGATTACTTTTGCCGCCGTAGTATATCTGCGTGTAGTTCACTTGTAACAATTTTATTTCTTGGTTATTAAAACCATCCATAAAAGTGCAAAAATTATAAAACGCTTTTATTAAAATAATAAGTAAAATACATTTAACAACTTTGGTATTACGCTAAAGCTGTATCTATATGTAGCATTCTATGTATAGTCAAATATCTGTGCCTTCGATAACAATTCGCAAGCGCGTTTTGGTTGAAAGCCCCCTCCTGGAACAGGCCGTTCGTCCGAGCGAGCGTGATAACCAGTCGGCCATGCGAGATAGTAGAGTCAAAATGTACGATAGGAGGCAGGCCGCCAATTTGCGGTTACATTTTAAGCAGTCGAGACCCATCTTTAAATAGCGGTTGGTATCCTACGAACGTTATTTAATTGTTTAATTGAGATATTTTATTTAGCGCAAAAAACCACAATAAAATGCAACTTTGAAAACAACTAATCCAACCACTGATGTTAAAACCACTTTGTATTACAACCTGTAAAAAGCAACTTAGATGATGGAAAATTTGACTAATTTATAGACGACCGTTTTATTACAAAACGTAAAGATGTTATTTGGTAAGGCAGCGGGGTTCAACATATTGCAGAAGCTGACGGATGTATGGTGATTACGTTTGAGATTACAACACCTCTTAACAGCTACAAAACGCAGCTTTGGTTCGTAGATAACTTTAAGTAATTTTTCGTGTTTCAAATTAGAAACACGCTATTTTGTTTAGTGCATAAAAGCACGAATATTATAAAATTTCAATTATTTGTTGTGCTGGAATTTTCCAGTGTTAAAATTATAATTCACAATTTTTAATGGTTTAAGAAACCATACACGTGGTTCATTTTGTACTGTTAGTAACAGCGACAGGTGTTATTGACGTCACTTGTTTGTCTGCAATATACTGCTGACACATGTGTTCTAGAAAACATATGCTTCGAACAGCGTTTGCCCAAGTTGAGTAAACAAGAATATTTTTGTGATCTGCTTTTTTTATTTGAAATTGAAACTAACACAAATAATTTAGAAAAGGAAACTTGAGTAACAATGTTTTAAATTGTAACCTTCTTGTACAGATCTGCACGGGTCGGACTTTTTTTTGTGTAACAAGTCACACTAAGCTGTAAAATGATTGATTATCAACTATTTTGATAAACCTTAATTTAAAACTCATGAACTCATTTAATTATTTATGAAATTTTTTTGCATTGAATTTTGTTTTAAAAGAGAATCTTTTGAGTACATTATTGGTTCAAGATTAAAGTTTTTTATTTTGATCAAATATGGTCAAACCTAACAACAGGAAACTAATATCCTTAAGAGTAGAATTTTGATGTCAACTTTATATAGAAAATATTTTTTTTAATATTTCTTTAGGTATGTTTGTGGGACACAAATAGTGTTCCACCCTTCTATTAAGCTAATTATTGCAATTTCTTACAGGAGCAGCGTCTTATTCAGTTAAGACGGGTTTTTGTCATCGAAGGCGATTTTTTTTCTTTGGGTTTCCACGTCCGCCCCTAAAAATATACCACGCAATTATCATAAATAAGTCAGGACTTGGTGGCGCCTATTTGTTTTGGATTAAGTTCAACTTACAATCAGAATTCGACTTACCCCCATTTCTCATAGCTCTACCCAAGGAATAGACCCCTAGTTATGTCGGAAGACGTCGTTACACTTGCTCATAACGTGAGGCCAGCTATATATAAGAAAAATTAGTTTCACTGGCTTTCAATAAACGTAGGGCAGGTGCCTCAAAAAACAATATTCGTTTCACTGGCGCCGGCAACGTTTAGGCACTAGAGAAATATACGTTTCACTGGCTCACAACGTGGAGCTTGTGCTTTTAGAGAACAAAAACTTTTCACACTCTAATAGAGATATTAAAACTTATTTGGTTATTAGTCAAACGCGGGTGGCTCCTCTTAAGAAGCTGTCAATTCCCCGGTTAGAATTGTGTACGGACTTGATGACTTTTGTGAGAAGAGTTTTTGAAAACAAAATTAATTTGGTGAAAGTGAATGGGTCTGATTCGCAGGTCGTGTTAGCTTGGTTAAGGTGGAAGACTTTTATGGCAAATAGAGTGGCATTAAAACAAGAACGGCTACCTAGTAATCAGTAGTTTTATGTTTCATCACAAAGTAATAGCTGTGATTGTGCGACTAGGGGCCTGTCTCCCTCTCAGTTACTGCGTTGTACTCGTTGGTGGGCGGGACCTTCGTTTTGTGTGAGCCTTATGAGGAGTGGCCAATGCAGCCATCTTGGGGTTCAACTAAAGAGGAGATTAAATACAATATGTGTCTAACGGCAACCACTGGAAAAATTTGGCCTGTCGCCTTTATAAATAGATTTTCGTCGTTGTCCAAGTTACAAAGAGTTTTTTGTTATTGTTTGAGGTTTGTTAATTTGTGTCGTAAAGGCAAACTTATTTTAGGTAACTTTGCAAACACCGAAGTTCCACATTTATTATTAACGTTAATTAAATTAGTTCAACAAGTCGACTTTAAATTGGAGATGAACCAGATCCAAAAGGGTAAACTTTGTTGGAAGCTGTTACGTTTATTTTTCTACATAAATTAAATACTTTAAATAGTGTACCTGTTCAGTATAAGCCCGCTTAACATAATTTTAATTCAAATCCACTTTACTTTTATAGCAAAAATTTATTCGATAAATTATATAGTCAATGAGTTGTTTTAAGTATCCGTTAATTTGTTAAACATTCCGATAACGTATAATTGCGTTCTCTTGTGTTTGCCATTTAAAGACTTGTCAAAATAATAGATCCTACTATTATTTGATAGTGTGTTTTCCAGTTTGCTAATTGCGCTTTCAATAACGCGAGGATTGTAGTTTGAACTAGTGTTTTTTGAACCCATTTTGAATTTGATTCTGCAGCTTGTGCGTTGAAATATTTTCTACACTATTCGCCACAGTACTTCAAAGGCAATACACGTTTTATTGTTCGACAAATAGAAAGTATCTTGCGTGTATTGGTGAGTTTTCCCGCGCTTACCCATTCTGATCAGATTCTCTTTTCAACTCTTAGCTGGAGGCCAAATGGGTTCTTTCTTTATGTAGGACTAACTGTTCGTTGACGTAGACCAACTGCTTTTGTCTGTAAACCGTTGCTGCAGTTACGGTGGCAGGGCAAATGGATCCTGACTGCTGTGGCGTTGCTGTGCTGACTCACCCCCGACGGATTGCAAGCAAAGTATCCAGACGCATACAGGTATACAACTTGTTTTCTTTTGTGTATATCAAGGGCATATTCCGTATTTGCGTTTGGTGTAGTTACGTGATAAGAAACTTGACACTGTAGAACTATTGTTTGCTGCTGCGAACCGATATTATAGCTCTGCAGGTGTGATGTACTACTGTTAAAAATGTTTGACAGACACCAACACCAACCGCAACACAAACACCGCCACCAACTGCAACGTGTACAATAACAACTCCAATTGCACCGGCCACACAGCAAACCATAATAGAAAGGCACAGACCTTAAACTAATAGGGATGCTTTGCAAAATACTCCGAAGAATTTAGCAGTCGACAAGCACATACATGTCGGGAGCATCAATTCCTAACATGCTATAGCACGCATTCGTAAACATTTCAAACATCGTACATAAACAGTAGATCCCCAACAAACTCAAATTACTCTCCTGGATGATCAGTGAAATTTGTAACAAAATTACCGAACTCAAACGCTTCCTGCATGAGAAGGACATTGATGTGGTGCTCCTAGGTACAACTAAACTGATGCCGGTAAACATCTAAAAATGGTTAACTACAACAATTACCGACAGGACAGATGCCTAATTCCAGAACAACAAACACACGGAGGAATAGCCATTTTGGTCCGTACGACACAGTGACACTGCTACCAATTCAATTCAGCCAACAAACATCTCTACTTTGAACCAATCTATACGAACTCGCAAGATTGTTTGGTTTTTTATTTACCACCGTCCATAATCCTTTTGTTTATCCTAATATTGTATATTGATACGCGTCGTACTTGATGCTGCTTTTCCAGCCTTTCCCAAATAAAATAAAAGGCGTATAGTTTGATATATAAACTGCACGATCCGACAAGTGATACGTAAAAATTTATATACCAAGCTATTAAAATAAAATTTGTATATAGCAGTTGGTCGATAAGGGCTTGTGTGAATAAATTAGGCGTGGAGCGGCGTATGTAGATGGATTTATAAATATAATATACAGGTTGTATTAGGAAAGACATTTCTGCTGTAGATATTCATAGTAATAGTAGACAGTTATAATCTTATGTAAAGACTTTCAGTAGACTTGTATTGGACCAAATAAACAAGTGTGAGTAGGAGTACATTATATACTTGGTAATTGAATCTCTTTTTCAATTTTGTTCGTGATCCATGAAGGCAAAGTATAACCGCGTTCTGACTAAAAATAAAATTTTCTTACTTTTAGAATAATTTTTCTTGAAATTTATATTGCAAGTTATAAATTTTACTGTAAAAGTATGACGTTAATAAGTAAAATACTGCTATTATAAAAGCAAATTAGAAAAACTCAATTTCCGTTTCCAATACTTAAAGTTACACAATAATTACAGATTTAGAGGCAAGATTTATTAAAATGGCCAGCAAAGCACTTATGTAAAATTTCAGGACCGAGGACTACCTATTGTAAATTCACTCTTTTTATTAAATCCCCAACATCGATCAGGTTTGCCCAAAGCTGAGGATTTTGCAGTAAGGTGAGTGTCTATTGCACATGCATTTCTACTCTATCTCAACTATATTTTCCATTTGTTCGCACACTTTGACTAGCGTTGCTCTGCAGGCGCATAAGATAAGGATATGAATAGCGCTAAAACAAAAACAGAAATTTTTCATAGCTCCGTGATTTCAGTATGATCAGCATTCAATTTCAATTGCAACCCTTACAAGGTAATGTACTTTTGAAAATGCCCATTTACTACATTATCTATAATCAAATGCACCGAGATATCGGAAGAGATTTTATGGCTTGAGTTATTTTATGGAGGTGGATAAATAGTTGGCATGCATATAAATGTCATAAAGGGCGTTTCAAAGAGGATGCAACCCTAAGATTAAAAAGGTAGAAGTAGACATATGTAATTCTTATTTAACTTACGTCCAATGGCAAGGTTAATAGATTGTATCATTTGAAATGTCTTTCTCGTGCACCACTATTATTCTAGTACCCTAAATTGTAACACAGTCTGTAATATTGTGTGTTTATTTTTCTAAAAGTAACTTAGATGGACGTATGTAGTTTAACCGAACGTTAGTAAAAAGAATATCTCCATAAATTTTTCATGTTCATCATCCCGATTTATCATCCCTTTACAGAATTTTATATCTTTTTGATGATCTTGTAACAGTTTGTTTTTCCTCTTCTAAAATAACGCATAAAAATTATGTGTTGTGTTATAAAATTTTTAAATTTACTTTTATAATTCAATATAAATTGTACTTCTACAATTAATACAAAGTTAAAACAAAGTATCATAATTTTGAAACACCCAAATTATTGTCCTTCTTTATTCTAATTATATAGTAAATAAAGCGCATAGTTATAAATGTCCAGTTTGTATTGTAAAGCCATGCTAAAACTCGAACAAGCTGTCCAGAATTTCCACAAAGTATCTTCCAGGTGATATCGAATAGCGTGCTTTCGCGCACCTACTTGCTGAGGTTGTTGTCGACAAGTCGAATCAGTCGGCTTTTGATCATTCTAACGTCAATATGGATAAATTGATATCCAAGACTGACTTGCAAGTCGCAATTTAGTTTCAAACAATCCATCGATCTGAATGCTTAGAACTCATCATGCGCTACACAAAAGAACTAATGAACTAGAAAAATAAAACAACACTTAAGAAATGAAGCTGTAATGGTCGTGCGAGTCCGTTAAATTTTTACTGCGTATAAGATATATACATTACTCATGTTTCAACATGAAAATTTCGTTTTAATTCGGAAGCAACACTTTAGAGCTGATTATTGGTAGTAATAAGAAGTTAATTGAATTGCGTATAAAACGATTACGCATTGGAAACTTACAATATGGTTCTAGTTTACGAGGCGTTGTTATAACAATGTAAACAACTGCTTTTTCATGTATCTGTTCAATGTTGGAAGTCCACATGTGAATCGAGCTTGTTTGTTAACTGGTCTGTTAGCCGCTATGCCCTGAATTCAAGGTCGGTAAGTGATCTTCCTTTTTGAGACAGTCATCTGTTCGACGTTCACGTCATGTTAAACCCGTAACATTGGTAGTTTGAACCCATGGAAACTAACATTTTTGTGTTAATATTTAATTATGAACTTAAATTTTCAAATGTGGTTTTGCATCAAAATTATGCTTTATAAAATTGTTTATCGAACAAAATCTTTATGAATTTACATTATGAATAATATAGTCATATATTTGATTACACATGCCAGCTTTTTAACAAAGATTAAGTTTGCTAATATAAAAGATCTTATTACAAAACTAATTTTGTTTACATGTGAGTCATTTAGTCAGTACTGAAAAGATGACAAAAAAGCTCATAATTATGTTAATGATATTTATAGTGCCTATTTGCTTTAAAGGCTTTTTTTATTGAAATTGACTAAGATTAACAAAATAAGTATATAAAATTAAATGAACATTCAGAACACTTATAATAATTATCTGTCAGAATAAATCAGAAATATTTTTCAGTTAATATATGTGTTGATACTTAACAGCCTTAATTTCTTTATAAACTTAAACAAGGTAATTACACTCCTAGAAGCACTTAAGCAATAGTATTTATTTTGTGCATACTTAATACTGGATTCTTTGAATTATATATAAACCAGTAGTGCATAAATTTAATAAGTAGAGTGTCCATGCAAATTACACTTAAGAAATTAATCGTAGATGTACAAAACCTGTCTGATTTATTTGATTTTATTTTGAGGCGCAAATTGCTGTCTCTAATATTATTTTATTTACTCTGTTTTATTTCAGGATAAACGTAGTACCATCTAAAAATACAAAATCTTGTTCTCTTATAACAGAATATACTCGTTGAGGTTTCTGTATTTTTCTTACCGATTTTTGTTGCTTTTACACACTATCTAAGTACAGTGGCGCTCTATTCCTCCGTATATATTTAACGACACCCTTGATAGTTTCTCTAAACCGCTGAAGATAGAGTTCAAAGCTAGTGCGGCGGAAGTCTTCAAAAGTCAGTAGTGTTAATACGGATAAAACTACATCTTCTGCACGACTTTTATAAGAAAAATAAACATCTTTTTGGAAAGTTGCACTAACGCCCACGGCACTGGGCCATGTTGTGCGCAATTCGTTTTCAGTAATGCGTCGCCATCATGCTTGCCTTAAGCAGTTGTAGTGTTCTCGTTAATTTGTTTACAATTATTATATCTTATCAGCTACACACCTGAGACGTAGGCGATTTTATACCTATGGTAGGCCGGTCACTTGTGCATTTAACAGAACCTCCATTTTGAGCACAAGAAAATCCTTTTTTAACGGTTCTACGAGGCTATTCTCTGAATTTAGTTTTAAGTATATTTATGTCTTATTTTATAATTTTATTTCTATTTCTGTTCATACATCTGCTACGTGTAAATTTGACGCTAGTGACCATTGAATTTACTTTAATCCGGAATGTAGCAGAAAGATTTATGCCAGCTGGCTCAATGGAAAAGGGCGATTTAAAAAATAATACAAGGAATTCTTTTAGGGTGTACAATTTTAACATTTACATCCTGCCTGGAAAGGGTCTTTCAACTAGCAGACCAATCATTAAATGTTAAACGCTATTCCACCTTGAATAGATGGTGAGCAATCTACAATACGACTAAAGAATTATTTCAGAGGTTGAAGGAACCCTGGTCACACTCACTTCCTCTACTACTTTAACCTAAGGACCAATAGAAAAACGGTAAGACTTTTACCAAACTTATATTAGTAATCATGACAATCATAAGCTTTAAGAATTACCACCAACACAAATTATTTAGATTGTAACCTTAATTTTGGCCAAATTGCGTATATCTAAAAAAGGCATCTTAGATTTATCTAATTATCCAACAAATTCGACTGTTTATATAAATTTCGATGAACACAATCATGGTGATTATTCCTAGTACATTTTGCTAGTATACAACATGTACCCACGTAAGGGTTTGAATGCTATTGAATCAAAGGTGCATATGGTCAACAAAATATAGCAGGTAAAAAGTTGAAGGTTTTATCACTTACAGCTTTCCGGTTCAATGTACTGTTCAACTACGCGTTTCCAACGCATGACAAACTTCTGGTGTTAATAAGTAATCCTCTTTAATCCAACTTGTGTTGCTAAAGACTTTCCGTGAATCTAGGTCACTTTCATGTAGTTGCGGTAAGTGATTCAATTCCACGCTTACGAACGCATTATGGAAAATCTTTCACTGGCAACCACGAATTTAAACCACTGCACTTTTGATTATTTAACACCTGTGATTGCTCAATTTGATTGATAGTTGAATGTCTAACCGCTAGAAAAGCACGGCTGATCGATTGTGCTTTAATGCTCTCTACTATTACGATTCTATGGTATACAAAAGTTAAAATAACCCGGAATTTTTGTCTGTACTACTTCACAGAGTTTGTGGATTTGTACTAACCATGCGAGTAGGGTAGCTAAGCCGGTTTGGCAACAGAGATCCACAGCAAGATATGTATACGCCGGTTCGAGAACAATATGAACAGCTAAGCCGCTTTGGGAAACAAAACGTGCAGCAAGATATGTATACGCCGCTTTGAGAACAAAATTGTCTTTGTGTGTAAATTTGTTGCGTCGGGGGTCGTTAGGTCTTTGGGGTGTGCGTTCGGCGGGGTCGTTAGATTTTTGTCGTGGGGTGGTGCGCGTGCGCTGGGGTGGAGATATTTTCTTAAGAAATTTTTAGCAGCGTTCCCGACGTTAAATATTAAATATTAAATTTTAAAAAATGTTGTGTGTGTAGAAAATGGAGTTCACGTGTTGGTTCGTATTTTCTGGGGTAGGTTAAGCTAAAATTAAAACGCCGCTGTGAAGAATTTTTAATATTAGGCAAACGCGTGCAAGTGGTAAAAGTGTTTTAGCTCTCCTCATAAGCTGCGTTTTGTACGAAGTAGCAAATAAAATTAAGAAAATATACGAAATGTTATATGATGGAGGTCAAATTTTAAACGTTTGCAGGTAAAATCTTGTAAAAAAGAAGTCGTTCACATCTCGCAATTTCAATGTCACGATAAAATACTAAGAATTTGCATGCAGTCGAATATAACCTCGTGCTTTTATCTGGTAATATATATGTAAATCACGTCGACATTCGACTTTTAATATAATGTATTTAATTAACATAAGGTGTGTTGCAAAAACATTTCAAGACAGGTATGCCGTATATTTCCTTATTGGTATGCAAATTATACCACCTTGCATCACGATTTATTTGACTTTTAAATAAAAATTAATTTAATCTTATATCAAGGATGTCTTGCTTACAAAGAAGTCGTTCACTTCTCGCGATTTCAATGTCACGATAAAATAACAAGAATTCGCAGTCGAATATAACCTCGAGTTTGGAATTATAGCTCTCTGGTAATATATATGCAAATTATTCAACTTTTAATATAATGGATTTAATTAACATAAGGTGTGTTTGCAAAAACATGTTAAGACTATTTCCTTCTTGGTATGCAAAATATACCACCTTTCATAACGATTTATTTGACTCTCAAATAAAAAATTAATTTAATCTTATATCAAGGATCTCTTGCTTACATTTTAGCAATTTGAATATATTTAAATATTTAAATGTAATTATACATTTAATTTATGTGGCAAGAAAAATTCTTTTACTTTTAGCGGTTTGGTGATTGTATGTAGATGACGTATTAGACATTGTATATATATAACTCGTTTAATTGCACAAACGTGATAAAAAATTTATAGGTTATGCAAAAACGTGCATGTAGTGAAGAATTTAGCGGTGATCTTTAGAGCTTCGTCATTGTTTTTATTCTCGTTGCTTTAGTTAATTAAAGAGAGATTTTTAGGTTAAGCAAAAATAGGAAATGTGGTGGATGACATAATCACTCTCAAAATGATGAATGGTGGGGAAGGAGCTTCTAAACGTGCCCTAAACGGGGCTCTGCCCCATTATTTTTGTATTAAATATCAAAAGAATAGGAGAAATTATTCGACTCGTATTTTATAATGGTTTTAATTTAAAATATTGGTGTGTGTGCAAAAAACATGTTAAGACAGGTCACTCGTTATTTTATTCATGATTGCACCACCAAAATAATTTATACAACCACACTGAACTCGTACCCGGATCTAAAATTTAACCTTTAAATGTATGCAAATAATGTCGTTATTTAAAACGTGGTGAAGAATTTGGATAGTGATGTAATCATTCTCAAATGCGGAATGGTACTCCATAAATTCTAAAAATATATGCATATCTATGGCAGGCAACCCAGCATACACCAATTATATATTCTTAGTGTAAAATTTTATTGTTAGGTGAATAACCAGCAATTTATTATGTAATATTTATTGCTACAAGCATGGTAATAATAATTTGCAATGTGCAAAATACCTCTTTTTGTTGTTAAAAGACCGATTTAATTAAACACTATAAAAAGATTGTGAATTATTTATTCTAGTTAAATTTTACAGTGCTAGAGACACTAATTATTATTAGTACTAGATATAGGTATAACAAAATTTGTATTCCAGATGATAGTATGTTCAAAGGATATTATTATTTAAAAGACTCTGTAAACATGATTAGTGAAATTATTAAAGTTAAGGAATGTAAAGCAAAAATTTGTCCATAAAAGCAAATATGTTTTCTAAAAGATATGCATAACTTACGGATCTAAACGTTTCAACATCTCGCAAACTGAGATAAATATTACTTATTTCTTTGCAAAAACGTTCATATAACGCCCTTTAACAACCGCGTTCAGTAAAGTGCATGGTAGTTAATGACCTCGGCGATTGGGTTATTTATAGTATAAATATAACAACATATCTCCATATGTAAATTATATGGTTCTGGTTTATACCTAAAACAACTATTTTGCATTATATTTTGTTGATCCTGGCAGAATAAATTACAAGTATAGCTACATTGTCAATACATTTTATTTTCAAACTCGTTTTAATTATTGTAGAATTTAGTGCTTATAAATAACTTACTTTAATTCAATAAGTTATTCTTAAATTAATAATTATTGTCAAGAGAAATATATACACATATGGTAAATAATTGCAAGAATGTCTATAATATATCTGAGTTTTAATTCTGTTAAATGGAACATATGGCAACAAGGTAACTTCAAAACATTTTAGCATAATTGTCAATTACCAAAATTCACAATTTTCATCTTATATCAACAAATGTTATTAAATTGATGCTAAACAATAAAAATAATACCGTTATATTTCAAATCATTTTAATAGAATTACGCAATGTTAAGTCGTTATTAAAAATTAATTTAAACAGAGTTTTTATTGTTATCTGTTGCTGTCTGTTGAAGAATCGTAGCAGAATCTGAACTATATCGCTTTTACAAAGCATGTATTCAAGATCACATTTAGTTAGTTTCAAAAACTTTTCATCATTGTATACGACTTGTTTTAACTTGCAGTAGGTATCAATGACCGAATCAACATTACCACCCGAACATGGTTGACAACTTTAAATTTTATTTTCCTATTACTTTCAAGGTATTAATCATTGGTATATATATATATATATATATATATAGATTTAGCGACATCAGACAACCTTTTTCTTAATCTTCGTTGGGAATTAAACCACTCATAGTTTTAAAATCATCTTTCTTTACGTTTCGATCCATGACCTAGGATCGTTGTCAAAATTGTCAAAACCACAACAATCATACAGGAGTATTTATCAGGCAACATATTTCTCGCATGGCTATGACAGCTTTTTGTGCTCTATGTAGAGTAATGATTAACGTTATACTCTTTTGATTAATTTGCAATTTACCGGGCATGCATCCTTCGTTAAAAGTAAAGGATATTCCATAGATAATTTGAATAACAATCTATCACCACCAAAACACCTCTAATTGGATTTTCCTTAAATATATTGCTCAAATTCAACAGAGTCGCCTTGCCAGAGATCATCTCAAGGTTGTTGATTTATTAATGCTGTTACAAAAACTAGTGGGGGGTTTATCAGACGAATAACTAGGTGATGCTCAGTATCACAACACTTTAGCATTACCTATTTTGATGAATGTGCCATAAAAGCTAGGTACTTGGATAGATCTCGCAGTGAGTGGAACAACAACGATAGTGGTGCGAAGTTTTCAAGTTAACATGGACAATGTACTGTACGATTTGTTCGAGAGTGAACAACGCATTTTACACCAACATCTGAAACATGCCATAGTATTGAATGATGTAGACAAAATCAAACGTATACTGTTCAGAGTAGGTGTTCATGTTCCTTTAAAGCCTTCAAATGGCTAACGCTGACCAATGATACATCCATTGATGTAATGGACATGCTGTTTAAACAACAGAGTAGGTGCGATCAATTTGTATCAAACTTCATTGATGCTTGCAACGGCAAAACAGAGTTAAAATGTCATCAGGTGCGCGGTGTACTAGACGCAATAGAGAGTAATTATAGTTTGAGCGATGTATATTTCCTTGAAGAATTACTAACCAACCGAGCTGTATTGAGTACGAAGGCATTTCCTATCATGAATATAAATGCAACTATAAATCACTGGTCACAGCGATTGACGATATGATTGTAGATGTTGTATATTTCGCACAACCTATGGTATTAAAAAAGTATTGAAGTTAATTTTAAAGTATAAGGTAAATTATAAGTACCAACCTAATGTAGTTGGCCCTCATAGAACAACATATAACTGGCTCCTCAAGAATTTGGCAATGGAGGGCTCAAAACAGCAACCAGGATGGACGTGTGGTCCGGATTCGGGAAAATGGCCATCAAATAGTATAGATGATTATAAAAAAGTGTATATGCTATTAAAGTTATTGTTTTAGTTTAATACTATTTTTTGTATGTAAATTATGTCATCTTGGTAATCCTACCTGATGCGCTATAGATAGCACTTATTAGATATAATGGAGGATGCTATTGTACGTGTCGCATACCTTTTACAATAAATATATATACCTCGAGTGTTGGTCAAGTACGGGGAGAAATTGTTAGCTGAGAAGGTAATGTGTTTTACCTGCTTGTTATTTACACATATTCACGGACATCGAAATACTCAAGTTCAACCAAAACAGCGAAAATCAACCTACATCAACGTTTTGCGCTTCGGGCATGAGGAATTATAAACAACTTTCTTGACGTAGAACTAGTGTAGTAATTAGTAGTACATAGATGTAATTTGTGTGTGTGTGTGTGTGTGTGTCGCTATAATAAAGCATATAACAGTAAAAAAAATTTTATTGATGAATGACATATGATGGTAAACAAACACGTAACAGCAAATCTACAAAATATGATTTTGGATATCCAACTATTATGGCTAGAATCTAAATTTAACCATTTCACATATACTTGATTTTAACTCTCTTCAATACTTTTTCCACTAAATATACATCCGGATAGTGTGTTCGTTGAAGTTCTTCTGCATAGAAGCCGCCTAATATTGGTTGTCCTCGACTATCGCGCAACAGGTACGTTAAAGGATTAGTCAAATGCACTTTGTACACCGTAAAAATTTCGTTAGACCAATTTGGTGTGTATCCCTTGGTAAATTGACTTCTATGTTTACTAATGCGAACATGATCTCCAACAGAAAATTTTTACTCTTTAAGTTAACTGTTTTGATCGTACTGTACACTGTATTGAAGAGTTTGCGTTCATTGCGTTTTGACACATCTACAGGTCGCATGCCGATTGTTCGATGTTTGGTGTTGTTATATGCAGTCACGAGTGAGGATAGTATATTCAGCCATCGATACGAACCATTCAAACTAAATTGTTTCCACATTTTTGACTTTAAGGTACGATTAACGCGTTCTACTACGCAAGCTTTTTATTGCTGTACACACTATAATGTGTAATCTCATATTTTTCCATTAAAGCCTTAAATGTTGAATTATAAAATTCTTTTCCCAAATCCGTTTGAATGTACCGTGGAATACGATGGTCTTTGTTGAAAATTGATTGAAAAGCGTTTGAAACAGCCTTACCCGTCTTGCGCTTAACCGGTACGGCCCATAAGTATTTAGAAAATACATCGATAACAACTAGAATGTATCTAAATCCTTTATTTATCTTTGCATATGGGATCATTTCCACCAAATCGGCTTGAAACAGCTCGTTTAATCCTTTTGTGATTACATGTCTTCTAGGAAAGTTAATGCGAGCAGGCTTATGTAACTCGTGGACGATTTGCTCCTTTACAGACATATTGCTAATATATGTGTGTGTGTATGGTTGACGGCTATATGCGTGCGTTTTAAGTTTCTCTTGCAACTGTTGAATATCTGCTTGAATTCGTGCAATGTCTATTCTAAATTGTGCTTTCACTTGTTGAATAGCAGCGTCTAATGTCTTATATATGCTATTCATAGAATCATCTATCCGTTTGGTTACGATTTGTGCAACATTAGCGTTCACAGTGGCTGGAACAAGGTTACGCATCATCTCTTCAAAATGGTTAAAGTCTGATCTTGTAACATACTCGCTCGAGAATTGTGTTATCATACTGTTTGTTGTCTCCTTCACAAGCGTGTCTATATACTGCTGAATAGTGGAACCACTTCCAAGCGTTGGTTCGCCCTCTTGCTGGTGTAGCGTTGCTAACCGCGATTCTAAGTACGCTTTCGTGACTGCATCATCATCTTCTTGTGGTGTAGCGACGCGCGCTAATCTCATGTTGTCAAAATCGTAGTAATCATCATAAGAAATATATGAAGCACAGTCAGACGCATGTCCAAACTTGTCGATAACCATCGTGATAATGAATAACAAGTCGCACAATCTACGCTATTATACGCAATTCGCGTAATTCTTCCATAATCGATGTAATTTCGTTTGTGTGACCGGTGTTACCTGCATCTTGCGAGGCGACCAGAAGCTTGAGCCGTTCGCACAGTTCGTTGGGATCATCAAAGTATACATACTCTAGTGGCTTCTCGTTATAATCCATGAGTAGACCACGACCACTCGGGTTTATAGTTTGCTGTCGTAAGCTATACATTGCATTACTTCTTTTTTTAATGTCCGCATAATCGTTAATTTCTTTAAGTGAGAATTTACCCAAAGGATTGAGAAGGAACAGCTGCTCGTACAACCCTTTGCTACCGTTGTAGCAAAATCGTTCTACACACACCTTTTCACCAATCCCGAAGATAATGTCCGAATCACCAATCATTAATTTTCCTGTCTCCGGATTAAAACGTACTTTATCCCTGCGCAAGTGCTCCGTGTCATTGTTATAAATACCAGTAAAGTTGGAAAACAGATTATCGACATAGTATCTTACCGATGGTAAGAATCGTTGTAAGTAGGCCTGATGTTCTTCGCTGTTTAGGTACCGTTCGTACTCTGTATGGGTCTCTGGAGTGTTGCCGCTACTCTCCGATTCTTCGAAGGTGGACTCCACAGACTGGACTGGGCTATGAGGATTGTGTTCCCATGCCTCCTCTATTGGTGGTGCGGCGATTGGTGTTGAACTGCGCACCTGATCGAGAAATTTAGGGCGTCTTTTAGGAGTAGATTGTACGTCATGTTGTTGTGGTAACCAGTGCTGGCTTTCGATCTTGGACTCCTGTTTAATATCTTTCAGCAGACCGGTCTGAAGTGTTTGTAAACGTTTTGTAATAGGTGCATAGACTTTACTTAATGCAAGCTCCTTTTCAACCACACCTGCTTTTAGCGCTTGTAATTTCCTCTTGACTGCCTTTCGTACTTTTATGAGTTCTTGTTTGGTTTTCACGTCGTCTGCCATCGTCTAGAAACGGGTAGGAAGTGATATGCTATTTATGTGCTTTATAAGTATATATAGGTGTCAAAACCTTTTCGGTAACGACCGCTCTGCAAATCGCCATCTTTATTGATCACCAGGAACCCATACCGATCTCGCCAGCATACGCCGCACAATTCTTTAAACCGGTTAAACGACATATCCGTGTTTACATGGTCAGCGTATACGTGTTTTAAATTGAGTTCGTCTTGTTTGAATAGCACTAGGACATTAGCATTGTCTCTAATCAATTGTTTAGGTATTTTGGAATAGGTCTGACATAGATAAAAACAATCAATGGCCTTATGTCGACCTAAAGAAAAATATTCTCGCATTACATTTTGTTTATCGCACGACACGTCATCGAAAATAAATATCGAATTAGGTTTTGCATCCGCTGGAGTAACAATTGCATCCCATTTGTTAAACGCAAAATATCCTATTTCTTTTATTGGTTGTAATAACCTCTCTAGGTACTGATACTTTGGTTGATACAAGGATTTTGAGTAGAGATAAACGTTTTCAAAGCGTACACCATTCGGATGTTTCAAGAGACCGATGACTACATTAGTTTTACCACAATTGGATGGACCTGTAATGATACACCGTATTGTTGATGGTAATAGTAGTCCATGCTTTTGCACGTTAGTGTTGTTGCTGCAGTTGTGGTCCGTAATTGGCAACGCCAATTGTTGCTTTACCAGACGCATTCTATCCATATACTAAAACGTAATTGCAGTATGGTAAGCATTTAAGCGAGTAATTCTACACGCATGACCAGTCTCCTTTAAACCTTTCGACTGACAAGATTAATGAAATCCTATCGTGGCTACGGGTTACTCAATAGTGCTATCAATCGTTTACCGGTAGAATTACATTTACCAGGCTATCGCTTCTGTGGACCGGGTACTAAGCTTCAGAAACGCCTCGAGCGTGGTGATATAGGTCGTAATCCCTTAGACGAAGCCTGCAAACACACGACATCGCCTACGATCTTTCTACAGACTTAACAACCCGACACCAAGCTGATCGACGTCTTGCCGAAACAGCACAAAACGTCGTACTGCACCCGACGCTTCGTTAGGTGAAAAACTTGCTGCGTTTGCTGTTGGTTCTGCAATGAATGCCAAAGTTAAATTTGGTATGGGTTGTCGCAAAAAACGATAAGGTGTAAAGGAAAACGATGTGGTCAGCGTCTACGTACAGGAAGTGGTATACCATTCAAGCGTTTAATTCGCACCATTTGGGAACGCATTAAAACGTTCGTCCGACCGATCTTATTAAAACTGCTAAACTTGCAGTGGCACCGATTAAAGAAATAACAGATGAAATTCGTGGCATCCCACGTGTAATCCCTGTACCCAAAACTGGTGGTTTCCTACCTTTGATACCTATTTTGCAGCCCTTTCCGCAATTGGAGCGTTGTCGGGTGGAGCAGCTGGGATTGCAAAAGCTGTCAACGATGCTAAACTTGGACAACAACAATTAGATGAAGCGAAACGACATAATATGGCACAAGAGGCAGTGACACTTGGAAAGGGTCTCTATTTGAAACCTTATCGCCGTGGACATGGACTGTACCTAAAGCCTTTTCTTACACACGGGCAAGGTTTGCGTAAACAAAGACAACAAAAAAACTCAACGCATTCGTTAAATCTACCTATGCGAGCGTTGACCAATGTTGACTTGAACAAATACATAAAACGTTTACCAATATCCCACTTTCGTGGAATATTCATGCGCAATTCACTTCCAAACACAATTCGTTGGCGAGAATGTGGTATTCTTAATCATGATACTACACGTGGTGTGGGAACTCATTGGACCGCGTACAAAAAAGATGGTTCAAGGGCAGTCTATTATGATAGCATTGGTAATCTACGACCTCCGAGGGAACTTGTCAAATACTTAACCTCATCAGGACCATGCACTCTCTATTATAATTATGAACAATTTCAACCGCTTAACACTGTTACCTGTGGACACTTCGTATTGAAATTTTTACTGCAAAATAGTCCTCCGCTAAGTTTCTAACAACGTTATATATTATTTGATTTTAGTGTATTTTTAACTGTTTTGTATAAAAAGTGTTTAATTAAAAACCATATATTGCAAGTGTTTCAGGAATTTGCTTTTTATTACCCCATCCCAACTACGAATACGACTAGTTGTTAGTTTATCGTCAACCACCGAACATGTACACATTTACTTTAACTGGAACTGAATCTACGCTCACCGCAATCATCAACCCACCAATTGTTCTCGATGATGACCATGAATACGTTATTGGTCTTACAAACTTTGATACATATTTTTCAATTCCCAATGTAACGGAAGCGAACAATAAATTTTACATTGATGACATCGTGCTTACTTTACCAGAAGGAACTTATGAAGTGGCAGATATTAATAAGTTCGTACGACGTAATCTGAACGATCCCCGTGAACGCACTTCATCCAAACGTTATCTTATTGATATTCGAGCCAATAATAACAGTTTACATACAGAAATCAAAGCATCAGGTATAGTGGACTTTACACAACCAAATTCACTTGCTTCGTTGCTGGGTTTTGAGAAACGTAAACTACCAGCTCTCACTACTGCTATTTCGGACCATCCGGCACAAGTCTTTCCAATCAATTCAATATGTATTGAATGTAATCTTGTGGTCGGATCGTATCGGAATAGCAAACCTGTACACATTTTGCATCAATTCTTTCCTGCAGTTGCTGCAGGGTACAAGATTATTGAAAACCCCGTGAACGTCACCTATATGCCACTTAATACACGAATCATCGATCGCATCATTGTTAAAATAGTTGATCAAAACGGTAATCTCATCACTTTTCGTCGGGAAACCATCACGATTAGACTTTATCTAAAGCGTCTTTAAACAATGGTTTTGCGCTATGAGCATAAACCACCAAAACCTATTAATAGACGCATTATCAGCACCTTTACCAGTTACAAGACACCAGTGCACCGATTAACACCGGAAAACGTTAAATTTCTGCAAACATTAGGACTCAAAGTGCTACATAGCTAAAATGGATAGTAATATTTTAAATGTTACGCAACGTGCTATATTTGATACAACCATCATCAATGCCGACAAACATATGCATACTCCGTACTCCAATACCACGTATGAGAAGAACGATGTTATACGGATTCCAATAGAAAACGAAGATGTCTATACACTACCATGGGACAGCGTAATTTATATTGAGGGTACAATGAATAAGTCAGATGGTGGCGTTTCGCTTACCGCCGATTTTGTCAACAACGGAGTTTTATTTTTATTTGATGAAATTCGTTATGAACTTGGTGGAAAGACTATTGACCGCGTTCGTAATCCAGGTATAACTACGACTATTAAAAATTTCCTATCCTACGATTATAGCGAAAGTCGTCGCTTTAGAAACGCCGGTTGGTCCCCATCGATAAGCTTGATCTCGTTGATGCTAATGGTCATTTCAACGTATGCATTCCCTTGCGCATGGTTTTAGGATTTGCGGAGGACTACCGAAAATTCTTTTGAATATCAAACAAGAGCTTATTCTTATTAGAAGTAGTGCTGACGATGCAGCTATATCGAATTCTGATACCAAAGAGTCAATCAAAATTACTATTACACATATATCATGGCGGATTCCACATATAACCGTTGCAGATGCAGAGCGCTTAAAACTACTCAAACATATTCAACGCAATGCCACCATGGACATAAGCTTTCGCAGTTGGGAACTACACGAATATCCAGAATTACATACAACACACACGCATACGTGGGCCGTGAAGACGGCTTCTCAAGTGGAGAAACCACGTTTTGTTATTGTCTGCTTTCAAACCGATACATCGCGCAAAAGGGGCGCAGTCAGTTCGACCACTGTAAGTTGACCAATATGAAATTACATCTGGGTTCATCTATGTATCCTTACGATAATCTTAACATTGATTTCGATACCAATCGCTATTCTATACTATATGAGATGTATGCACAGTTTCAACAATCGTACTACGGGGTATCAGCGAGCCGATATTAACACCCAATGAATTTCAAACGCACGCTCCACTTGTAGTCATCGATTGTTCCCATCAAAACGAAATAGTGAAAGTGGGAGCGGTTGACGTACGATTAGAATTTCAAATGAAAGAAGCGCTTAAAGCTCACACTACAGCGTACTGCCTCATTCTACACGATCGTTTGGTCCGCTACAATCCTGCAACCAATATTGTGAGTGAAGTCTAAAATTAATAGTCCATTAGTTGTCGACGTTCAAAAGTTTAAAATTGCACATAATAACTTTGTGTTTAAAGAAATGGCTGTTTTACAACTATCCCTATCGAATGGAGTTGCAATAACATATGTGCTGAAACCACCATATTCTTGGAACTGTCTATCAGCTCGCTTCAAATACCAAAAGATATGGTTAAGCAACTTTCACGGTATATCTTGAGATGATGGCAATTTACAATGAATTTCCACACCTAAATGTTATTAACCTAGAAGATTTAGGGTGTACTCCTCTACATAAATTAAAGTATTACACCAATTCACACAAGTGTTTCTAGCATACCACACAACATTCGTCATTCAATTGCGCAACCACAGATGTAATTGTACTCAAAAACTGGTTTGTACATATAACCAATTATTCATTTTAATAAAGAATAATGTTTACATTAAGTAGTGTTTTTATTTGTATATTTTATACCTACATACATACATATTCCTTGAGACTAGTAAGATGTGTTTCAAAAATGTCTTGAAATAAGTTTAATTGTAAAACTTACTAACGAATCTGTAAGTATCATATTGAAAATTCCTCTTAACGGATATGTATTTTGCATTTTTATGCAAACTTTATGTTACAATAATACAATTAAAAATTATATTCTACTACCGAGGTATTAAATTTTAAAGTATGTTATAGTTGTGTAAACATAAAATGCATTGCATAGGTTTTATCATCAAAGTAGTACATTTTATTTAATCCCACCTGTAAAATGATTAATTTCTTAAACCTAAGTTTCATAAAATTTATTCTCCAAAGATCAACCAACTATAAACCAGAACTATTAAATTTACATAAATTTCAGTGTTATTTTAATTTAAACTATGCTCATAAAAGTCGTTTATATATATAGCACCAACATTGTTACTACCTATGAATATCAAATCTTTAAAGGAATTTATAGTCATGATTAATTAATAAGTGGTCTTTTCATTTGTACACATTTTGTATATGTTGTTTTAGTTCCATTGACGACCTATTATTAGTAATCTGTTTATTATTTTATTGACGATATAAATTTTAAGATTGGAAGGAACGATAAGAAATCTTCCTCTGACATTTATATGCACTCCGCATAGTTGTTTAAGGTAGCAAATATAAATAAGCTGTTTAATGTGTTGTAGAAGAATTTTTACCATTGTATTATCGGTATGTATAAACTTACTTACTTAATGTGTTTTTAACGGAAGTAGAAATTATGAATTTTGGTAATTAACAATTATGCTAAAATGATTTGAAGTTATGCAGTTTCCATATATAATTTACATATATCGGTATGTTGTTATAAATATCACAACCTCGAGGTCATTAACTACCATGCACTTTACTAAACTATAATTAATAAAATCCCGTACATTTAACTAAGATACATTTTTCTTAATGTGGAAGTCTTATCTATATTTTATTCAAATAAGAATCTGCTACCGCCACCTACAAAAGATAGGGACAATTAAAGAATGTAAGTTTTGTAAATAAAACATTAAAATATTGTGTGTTTCTTTTAATATTATATATTTAATACAAAATAATTTTTGAAATTCTCGGAGATTCGTCAACACGTGCATGTTTTTGCTTAACCTAAAATCTCCGAAGTATTCAATCACCTAATGCGTGCAAAGCCTCCGTTCAGAACGCCTTATGGAGTACCATTCCGCATTTGAGAATGAGTACATCCCCATCCAAATTCTTCACCACCTTTTAAATAACGACATTATTTGCATACATTTAAAGGTTAAATTTTAGATCCGGGTACGAGTTTGGTGTGGTTGTATAAATTATTTTGGTGATGCAATCATGAATAAAATAACGAGTGACCTGTCTTAACATGTTTTTACATATACACACATATTAAATATATATTGAAATTGCTAAATGTAAGCAAGAACACCTTGATATAAGATCAAATTAATTTTTATTTGAGAGTCAAATAAATCGTGATGAAAGGTGGTATAATTTGCATACCAAGAAGGAAATAGTCTTAACATGTTTTTGCAAACACACCTTATGTTAATTAAATCCATTATATTAAAAGTTGAATAATTTGCATATATATTACCAGAGAGCTATAATTTCAATAAAAAACACGAGGTTATATTCGACTGCGAATTCTTGTTATTTTATCTTGGTAATGAAATCGTGAACAACATGTTTTTACATGCAGACTTTATAATTTGATCCATTATATCACATTTCGTATATTTTCTAAATGTTATTCGCTACTTCATACAAAATACAGCTTTTGAGGAAAGCTAAAAATTCTTTACCACTTGCACGTTTTACTTAACATAACAAAATTCTTCATATAGGTAAAATCACCACTTCGCTATGCTCTCGGCTACCTAGTTTCGGCTACTTTTCCAAGGTCGTTGTGACGTCATAGCCTTTTATAAATAAAGAACAATGTAATACTATTTTAAAATTTTATTCTGGCATTATACATAACAAAATTTAAAAATATTTAATGCCAAGCATGGAGCCATTTAAACTTAATTTTAATATAAATTCGATTGTTTAACATGGCTAACAACCAATGCAAGAATTAAGATATACAACAAATTTGTGTGTCAGATAACAAATCCTGATGTTAATAAACAACTTGGAAATTATATACTAGATTTTTACGTTGTCCAGATGCACATTTAAGAGCAACATTCGCTAATCCCTTAAAAGACTGTTTAACCTTATTGGAAGATAGTAAGTTATACTTCCTAAAGGCGCCAATGTACTCGGTATCGCTAAAATGTGGAGTAAGTTATCGGACAAGCTTCAAAATAGCTGCTGTTTAGTGTATAATAACCTGCTACAGTACATGTATTGAGGAACGGCAATACAAAGAAATTGACGGGCTTGCAAATTAAGTTGTCAGAAAAACCAGAGAAAAGGGAAAAATTGATAAAGTATGTGCTTTCAGCTTTTAGTTTTAACTATTTACCTGTAAATTATTTGGAGATAGTAGAGTAGGAAAACAGCCAAGATAAAATAAAAATCTTACACAAGTGCTACATTAAAGCAGGTAACATATTTTACACAATCTGTAACACCATATTCTACAATTCCAAAAGAAATAACCATTTCGGTATCGGGGTTGATAAGTACGCCTAACATTCGCCCAGAGGTTGTACGACAACGCGTAAATATTGGCAGTAAACTCTCTCCGTTGACGCTGCAGGAAATTGCCCAATTATGAACGCCATACTCTGTAAGTGGAAAAAAGACAGCTGGAATTAGAGGAAATGCATGCAAAAGGCGAAAGTTGGACTAAATAGAAGACACTGCGACAATACGCGAACAATACAAAGATGTGTTAGACAAAGAACATCTTATTAGAGAAAGAGAAAGGATTAAAAGATTATTTTATGTGCCGATGGACTGACTTGGATACATCCGCGTTCTACAAGCTGTATGTATTTGTGGTTAGTAAGAAAGACTCTTTTAGAATTTTAGAATAGTATTACATTGCTCTATATTTATAAAAGGCTATGACGTCACAACGACCTTGGAAAAGTAGCCGGAACTAGGTAGTCGAGAGCATAGCAACGTGGTGATTTTACCTATATGAAAATGAAAATAAAGAACTTTTAAATTTTTGAATAAATTTTGGTAGGAAATATTTAATAAATAAGTATATGTTAATGAAACACATATTTTCTAAATGATATTGGTGCTAAGGAAAGCTATTTTATTAAGTTCTATAGTTTGAGAGTGACGTAAAACCTTGATGCTACACCTTGAGTTGTAAAAGTTAATACATAAGCCTTGATATAAGATCAAATCAAATAATTTGAGAGTCAAATAAATCGTGATGAAAGGTGGTATAATTTGCATATATTTTAAATTCATACGGGTATAATTAAAAGATTATATGTTAGATCCGACTGCAAGTTCAGTGTACTTGTATAAATTATTTTGGGATGATGTAACCAAAAGGTAATATACGACATACCTGTCTTGAAATGTTTTTGCAACACACCTTATGTTAATTAAATACATTATATTAAAAGTTGAATAATTTGCATATATATTACCAGATAAAAACACGAGGTTATATTCGACTGCATGCAAATTCTTAGTATTTTATCGTGACATTGAAATTGCGAGAAGTGAACGACTTCTTTTTACAAGATTTTACCTGCAGACGTTTAAAATTTGACCTCCATCATATAACATTTCGTATATTTTCTCAATTTTATTTTCTACTTCGTACAAAACGCAGCTTATGAGGAGAGCTAAAACACTCTTTACCACTTGCACGCGTTTGCCTAATATTAAAAAATTCTTCACCTCGGCGTTTTAATTTTAGCTTAACCTACCCCAGAAAAATACGAACCAACATTTTTTAAAATTTAATATTTAATATTTAACGTCGTGAACGCTGCTAAAAATTTCTTAAGAAAATATCTCCACCCCAGCGCACGCGCACCACCCACGACAAAATCTAACGACCCCGCCGAACGCACACCCCAAAGACCTAACGACCCCCGACGCAACAAATTTACACACAAAGACAATTTTGTTCTCAAAGCGGCGTATACATATCTTGCTGCACGTTTTGTTTCCCAAAGCGGCTTAGCTGTTCATATTGTTCTCGAACCGGCGTATACATATCTTGCTGTGGATCTCTGTTGCCAAACCGGCTTAGCTACCCTACTCATGCGGTTAAGATCAAGCTCTGTCTTGGAGCATGAGATAGTAATTACAACGGAATGCTCACAGGGTCAGTATTTAATATTAGCATTTGCGTTGGGGTTTAGTACCTCCGCATTTAATTAAACTTTTTAGATACTTTACAATGTTTTCTGTAACATTGCAATGCATGTGAACATTGTCAATTTCACGCTTGTAGGTCGCCGTCATGTAAAATATGTTAAAGTTTGTCGAATTTCAAGCCCTATAGTAAGATCGCGTTCTTTTAAATTGCCGTTGAGAAGGAATGTTTTGTGTGCGTTATTAATTAGTTCAGTACTTTACTTCAATAATATGATGCCATTGTCGTCCCCTTTTAAACTGTAAATCACTCAACTTTCTATAAAAAAGTTTGTATAGTTTTTACTACGGTTCCTAAACCAGCCAAAATTGAAAAATGTTTCCCCGTATACTTATGTATGTATGCATAACTGTTGCGTAAATGCTACACATTTTGACATAAACAAATAAATCTCAAACGTACGTAATAATTAATGGAAGTAAATTTCCGACAATGTTTAGAAGCCACCAGTGAGATAGTTTAACGTGTACGGTTGTTTGGGGTGAATCGTATGATTTTTTCTTTATGTGTAAGATGAGGAATGCAAAATTTCAAAAAACAAGATCTTTCGACGTGGTTTTTATATTTTAAGCACGGAGACGCTGGTACGCTGAAGTCCGATGAAACTTCCGTCGAGCTTCACTTTGAATGAATATCCAGACGCAAATCGGTGTCGTGCCAAAATTTTCTGGGACTGCTTATCTTTTAGAGAGAACAAGCCACACAAGACTCACAGTTATTAACGGACTTTATTTGTTACGGGTGAATAAATCGGCAGACGGTTAAATTTTGAATTGCCAAAAAGTGATGGAAATCCGTAACAAATTGAGGTAGCATCGGCTAACTACAACAATGCGGTTTTGATATGTTGAAAAAAATAAGAAAGATGTTAAAATTATTAATCTACATTACTATAAACACTTGCCCTTAAAGGATTTTGGTGTTGTCTTAATGAAAGAGCGCCAACTCGTCTTGTTTAGGATACGGTCTACTGGAAGACGAGTTTTCCAAATGGACCTGCTTGTATCGGCCTGTTGGTGGAATGACCTTTTTTTTAAAACCAATCTATAATTTAAACAAAGACAACAAGCACTTTCGTGTCACTGCGTCACCTAATTCTATTTGACCACAATATTCATAACATTATCTTTGTAAACCGGTATAAAAAGAATTTGTAAGTTGCATAAATAAATTCAATTGTTATTGATCGTAACATTATTACTATAAACGTGTATACATACAATTTCAAATTACATAAATACACTCAATCTTGAATTTGTAATCACTTTTAAATGGCCAACTATAGTCATTTGCTTCTGTCATCAACCCGTTTATGTAAATTTCAATATCCAGTGCGTTATATTTACTAAATTAAATACGATTATAGTGGACGTTTTAAACTTTTATTACTATCTTATCAATATCAGTTCATAAATGATACCACAATGAAAAATATTTACTACAATAGGTTACAACTTTCTGTCCTTTTAGTGATTCTATAAAGAAACCAGAGTGAATCAGGTTGGAGTCCGCAATGTAGAAGTTAACAGGATATAGTTATGTTGACATCTCTTAAACCTATTTTCGTCTGTCGGGGCAATCTACATTGAAGTTCATGGGTATCGCTACGCTGGAATCATTTGCACTAACTATTAGCCAAATTTGTTTTTTCTCAAATCCCTGGAAACGAATTACTCCAACATGCTTTCTGTTCGCGGGGTTACTGGTAATTAATTAATTATTTGTTTCCCTCTTCTGTCTAACTCTCCACTTACATACTTTCGAGAGGTATGGTATTGCTTCCTTGGTTAATCATATAGAGATTGCATTATATCACGTGAGGAACGCATATTTCAGCGTGTTTCGCATGTTACCACCATGTGGGTTGTTATCTTGTAAACATTTATTTTATTATTATGTCTAGTAAAATCTTTTGTAACGTGATATTTTATAAATTCGACTTAGTATATAGGTTGTGTATCAAGATGATTTAATTGTATTGTAATAAAGTTAGATTTAAATCTGGATACATCGTAAGCGGTATATACCTGTAAACGGAATAATTTCCAATGAAGGGTGTAAACAGCTTCCTTAACTATAATGAAATAACATGTAAATTTTATTTATTTAATTTTTGTTTAAATTTAAATTTCATTACCAACGGTTTGTCCAAATTACAGGTGAATTACATGATATAATCTAATACGGTGTGTTTGGTCATTAAATAGTGTAAATAGGTATTACAAAGTACGCATATGTTGGAATACATGTTTGACTATTATAAATAACAATAGCGATATATTGACAAAATATTGGCAATTCTACTGTTATTTAACCATTGATTATTTTAAAAGCTTTCTTAAAGTAATATGATTCTCTTATAAAATTTTACCGTTGCGTTCTACCCAACGTAACTATGGTAATTATCTATACTTGCATGTTTGTATTTGGATTCGTAATGCGTAATACTGGAATCCGTTTTTGAATTTGCATTTTTTTTAAATAACTCATTAACCTGAGCTACGTTCAACTATGCACTGTACAAAAATTTTTGTTGTGGTTTAAGTATATTGCCTTAGTTGTCTTTCTAGAATTCCATAAAATCATAATAAACAGGTTATATATGCGTATTTATTCTGTCCGTTTTAAATTAACTTTTACCTTTCCTATTTGGTTTATACCTAAAGTAACGCGAACGTGTTACACATTGTCAGATAACTATTACAATCTCTATAATGAAGTACGTAATCATCTCCACAAATAAATTTTCTCTCATCTTACGTCTTTAAAGCCGAAATTAAGTCCAAAATATCTTCTAATAGTAACGCTCGAGATACAGCTACTTGACATGCATGTCATATTAATGTAAATGCAACAATATTTCATTCATGTGTCTCTATTGTCACTGAAGAAGATCTCACAAACGAATATAAAAGCAGCACGGTAAAGTTTACTTAACCGTGCTGGCTGTCGTTAGACAATATAAAAAATAGCAGTTAAAGATACATTCAGGTTGAGACGTCACAAATTTGCCCTAGTTTCCTTTCATTCGTAATTAATCGAGGTACAAATCCAAAGTCTTGTTAAATAGTTTCAGGTTAAACCAAACGACTAGAAATAAAGACACGAGTTAATCACCACCAGCATAGATACCATCTTTGCGCATGTAAAAGGAAAGTTTGTTAATTGGCATTACGTACGTTTCTCCTTTCTAACACGGTGTTTTGTCTTGTACGTTCATTTACAGTTTGCAAGTTTGTATATATATCATGTTCTACAAACTCCAAGGTATTAAGTTTATGTATATGATAGACTATATATTCCGGGTAGTAAAATTACTCAATTCATAGAAGCGCTATCAATGTCTAAGTGCATTTAGTTAGAAGTGATAAGATAAATAGGAATTTTCGGAAGGGTTGCAACTGAAATTTAATAATGTTCGAACCAAAATAGCAGTTTTGAGAGTGTTTTATACACTCTTATCACTTCGGCTGAAAAGCAACATTTATTCAGGCTGCGCGATTAGATAAATATAACTGAAAGAGTGCTTGACACATGCTTACGGAGAAAATTCTGCCACGGGCCAAATTGATTTATACGGTAAAATTAATTAAAAGTGTGAGTAAAGCAAAACCACCAAGTCATGCTTTTGATAAGGATTATGTTAAAGGTATAGGTGCAGTAGTTAATCGCGTGCTCGCTTAGAGGGCGTCCACTGTACCAAAACAATTTACAAACAGAATCAAATAGTGTACTTTTCAAAGTATAATGTAAATTAATTGATTCACTGCTTACCTTTAAATTAATGCATCTTAGCAAGCTTGCCCACCAATGGTTATTAATTTTCTTAGTTTTTGGCATAAGTTTGGATTGTCTCATCTAGACATTCTTGCAGTAAAGTTTGTTGTTGGTTCCTATAACATACACAAAAATACACTTAAGTTACAATAAAAGGAAAGGTAAGCACTCCACTGCTTTGTCTATAATACACTCTCGTATGTCTTTTAAGATAGGTGGTAACGTCGAGAATAATTATGGAGGTTCTTGCGCTTTCTACATTCTGATTGGTTGGACAACGCCATATCCGGTCTATGATCCGCGCGAACCGTCTTTACCACAAAATCACACAATAAACAGCTATTACTAAAGCACCACAAAATTAATTCGCTGGACCTTACTCTCTATAACTAGATTATACACATATGTGTAATGTGCCTAAATTAATTGTAGAAAAAGTTCCCTACAATAATTATGTACTAAAATAATTTTGGGTAACTCTTTTTGGCGCGTAAGTACATGGTGATTTCTTCTCTGTACATTATATGATTATAGGAGATATTCAGATATATCGTTATACATTGTTTAATGATTGTCTCGCAGTCCTTCATTACTTTCGAGGATTTTAAAGGGGATTATCTTTATTATGATAAATATTTTTGCCAGCGTATCATAATAGTTCCCAACACTATTAACCATCAACTTGGATCCCACTTTTAGATATATGTAACGTTTATCAAATAGCGATAGTGCAGATAAGATTCCGCATTAGTACACAACAGAAGAGGGTAAAGTTTTACTAGGCGTTAGTATTCATATAGATTTAACAATTTTTATATATTAACAAGCTCGTATTCATCAAAGTAAAAGGTTATTGAAAAAAAAAGGCGATGGAAAACTAATCCGATTATGCATGGGGCAAATAATCATAATACAAGTGGATGTTTTAAAAACTCTTCCGTGTATATTTTTATTTGGGAATATCGGTGTTCTGGAAGATCAACTAATTCTCCGACTCTCTCTTTGCGTAAGATTAAATTGTAATCCAACTTTAATATTTCTGTGGAGCAAGTGTAACATTCCTTTGAAATATTTAAAACCATATTTTATTTTATTAGTTTTTGTATCGGTAAATCTACCTATTGGAGTTGCGTGTACTTTCGTTAAAAATAAAATTCTTAAGTAACATGCATGCTTGATCTGACAATAGGATTATCTTTGTGTCTTACATTGTTGATACTCAAAGGGTGTTATTATTGGCAAACCCAACATGAGATCCTTGGTTCTACTCTTTTCTTTGCCTTGTTTGGTCGTGAACATATCCTCTCCGGCGATTATTTCGGAAAACAGTCTGGGATAAACGACATGTACGTTCCTGATCCCGAACATCCTTCCCCTGATGATTACGAACACTTCAAAAATATTCGCTCCCATGTTCTTAAGAAAATATCCACGGCCTCCCGTAACACCCATAACCGGTATAACCTCCGTCGTCACCGTGTGTCTTTTCAATTAGGCAATTCCGTTTGGCGTCGTAATTTTAGATTGTCCGACGCTTTACGCCATTTTAATGCTAAGCTCGCTCCTAAGTTCTTTGGTCCTTTACCCATCTGTAAAGTAGTTTCTCCTTGGACTTATGAGCATACCGATCTTTCCGGTTCCAACAGCATCTAGCACGTCAAAGACCTCAAACCTGCCCATCCTAACATACCTGATCTTGCTTTGTTTTCCTTCTGGCGAGGCAAACGTCTTAAGTCTCATTACTAGTCCTCTTCGTCTCCAATTTCTATACTGACCCCGCCCTTTCATAGGACTTGATTTTTGGACTTTACAATTTCTTGTTTTTTTTAATAATTTTATTGTTTTGATTGGGTTTCTTTCTCTTCTATCGTTTTTGCTTCTCGTACTCACCCAACATCGTGTGGGTCCAAGATTAGAATATTCCCACGGTACGACATGCCTGTTGTAAGAGGCGACTAAAGCGGTCCACACACTTCAGACATACACATACACCTCATAAACACAAACATACACACCCGCTCACCCTCACACACATACATATTTTAGGTTGTTATTTTTTTTAGTTTTGGTATTACTTTCTTATAGTTTTATGTTTAGGTTAGGGGTTTTTATTTTTTAGTTTAGCTTCTCCATTTCTTTTGTTCCACTTTCCTTTCCCTATCCCTCTGCTGGTTTTCTTACTGCTAGTTCTCTTACGAACTTAGTTAAACTTTTCGATCTGCTTCCTGTAGTAGGTGCTTTATAGGTCTTTTTCTTTTTTCGGAAACCACGACTTAGTTGATTTTTAGGCCTAGATAGCTATTCTTTTCTTGGGATGTTCGTTGCATACGATTCTTTAGTATCACAGCTTTAAGTATCTCAACTTTTCTATCCAACGTTCTCATTATTCCCTTGCATACTTTGAGGCTTGACATTTATTGTCTCATATTGGCTTGTACTGTAGGTTTTCCTTTTTTCTCCTTTTCTTACTTTAGGTTTTTTCGCGAGAAACCAATTTCTTTTGTTGAGGTGGAAAAGTTTACTGTTTCTTTACAAGAGATATCCGTCATTCGACGACTTTTTGCAGTGTTAGGCCATTCCATCTTTGTTCTCGATGATTGCTATCTTGTACCTTGCCTTTACACCTCTTGACTTGGTCCGGTGTCCTTATCCTTCAAGCCGGATAAAAACTTTTGTGTTAGCATTTGAGTTTTCTTGTAGTTTTGTAAGATTTTTTTTTATTTATTTATCCTATTAGTGTACTGGTCCTTCAAGCCGGATAAAAATTCTTTTCATTCTTTTCATATTCTTTGTTTTATTGGTACACTGACTGCTCCATTGCTTCTGCTTCCTACCCCGACCTTTTAATTTTGCTGGGAGGAATTTGTTACGTTCAAAATCCTGCAAATAATTTTTTTTGCATTCATATTTAAAACACCCTAAAATTTCTCAACAAGCTCGATTTCCTAACACTTGAAATTAGTGTTATTTAATGAAATTTCTCAAGTAATTATTCAATAAAATTTTGCTTTATAAAATCAAACACCTGCTTAGGAAACGTTGCGTTACAAAGTAGTTGCAATATGAGTTATCATCTGCAGAGACTACATTTTTATTAAACGCTGCACGTATATCACAACTTTCTTCTGAAAGACAAGACCACTTACCACCTGCCCACATCTGCTTATAATGGGTTTGTTATCTATAAGTATACTGTTGTTCCGCAGCTGTTAAGATGTTTCAAAGTAATAAGATTGCTTTCGTTTGTCTAAAAATCCTTTGATAATTGCGTTTTCTGCTTGTTGGCAAGCTGTTAAAATTTGTATTTTGGCAGCTGTTGTCTGGGAATACTGCAGACTTGATTCTTTGGCGATATCTTTGAAAGCCAAATACCTACACCATACGTGATTCTGTCCTTATAAAATAGAGACCGTGCTTTGAAAGGAGATTGAAAACAACATCTTCTTACCGAAGATACATGTTGTAAAGTCGCGTTACTAAAAATGCTTTCTGTGCTAGTATGAGTTGAGTTGGTAGTTTCAGCATCCGGCCCATAAAGAAATGCGGCCGCATTTTTCTATCCACAAGATGATACCAGCATAAAGCCGATAGATCAAGGTACAGTTATCTGTTTTTGTACTTTTTTGATGCTGCTGTGAAGAATAGACTTTTCATTTGCTGTTATTACTTATGATTATTCAATGAATTGGCACCACCACGTTCCAAACGTACATGCACAATGCACGAACGACTATGTAGTCATTCTACAAGTTAAAAATTAGTTAATCAAAGTTTATGTTAGAGTCCGTTTTTAACTGTTTTTTTGTCTTTTTAACGTAAACAACTTACTTATAAATTTAAAAGTAGTTGACACTTGATTAAGTTAAGTTAGTGCGTATAAGATTAATGTTAGAATATTCCTTGAGGAGGTGCACTTCACAATGCAGCATGTATATATACATGTATATTTCTTTTCCTAGAAGTACTGTATAGTATATGTTTTTTTCGTATATATTTAAGGTGAAGCATTAAGTAAGTATTTAGATTATAAGATATTATATTTATTTTGCTTACCAATTACGATAACCGATTACGCAAATTATTTGATTCTTTGGTTTTGTAAATAGCCTTTTGAGAATGTAAGTTGAAAATATAGTTTCACAAAGGTTTCCAAGGTGTTCTTTCTATATCATCCACGACGTTTTTCAACTAGCCCAAATTCTACCATTCTGCCCCCGTTCTGTTGCGGTATTCGGCGTAAACAATTTCTTTACTTACTCTTACTGTTTTCTTTCGTATTTGCGTGGAATACCGCAATAGTGTTAAGTTTATTATGCTGGTTGTTAGTGTTACGAATAATGTCGTCATTGCAACTTTGTATTCTTAATTAGTATAGCTTTATGATTTATTTGTTTTGATTAATAATGTGTAACGCTCGTCTTTTTTATATGCAAAATTGCGCTGATTATGAAAATAAAACTCCATCTCTCTGTCTCTCTTTTTATTTCTCTCCCCCTCGCTCTCTCTTTGTCTCTCTCTTCCTTTCTCTCCTCCTCTCCTTTTTGTCTCTCTCTCCCACTGGTTCAAATTAATGTGTCAGAAAGATAATTAATATTTCAGATATTAGATAGGGAAAAACAAATAAAGTAATTTCAAATTACAGTCGTCATTTATTTGTTCAAATCGTCCGTTGAAGATAATCTCGAATTGTTGTATGAAGGGAAGATAATTCTTTGCTAAGCACTTCGGTATTACCATCGAAAGATAACATGCAAACTTATCTAGGTACCGTTAGCCTTTGATAATAAAGTAGTGAACTGATTGTTGCGAGTCAATCAAGTTGTGAATCATATCCTACCAGGTTGGTCACCTTTAAATTTACAAACAACTTTATCTAGAACAAAGACATCATTATTAAGAACATCTATTTTTTAAGTCCCAGTAGGATCTGGATGAAACAAATTGAGTCCAGGAGATAATGGCTGTTAGTTGTTTTTGAGGTATTTACAGGCAAAAATTGCTTATTGTTTATTTCAATAAACCATAACCTACAGTAAATGTAAACAAATAAATATTTTTATTTAATTGCATAAATTTATAAACCTACCCATAGTACGTTTACGAATTTAAAAATAATTTTGTTAGCCGAACACGTTTACCATTTTGCCAAGGAAATTTTAATATATTTGATTTTTAATTTTTGCTTAAAAATGTTTATATGTGCTTGTAATGATTACGTTTGCGCAATAGTTCTATATTGGTGTTTATCACAACTAATATATAGGCAAAATAGTTCCAACACTTATGTAATAAGATACAGGGTGTTTGAAAAAGAACTCCCTAGTTTTAAGTATAAATTTAATGTTGAAATTAATAAAAAACTAGATCAACGAGTACATACAATAAAAGAGAGTACTTTCAAGTTTTGATTTAGCATTAATGGACTTTACTAATATACGAAATATTAATTGTCTTTCTGACACATTAAGTTGAACCAGAGAAAGAGGGAGAGAGAGAGAGAATGAGAGAGAGAGAGAGAGAGAGAGAGAAAGAGAGAGATGGAGAGGGAGAGAACGAGAGAGGGAGAAATAGAGAGAGAGAGACAGAGAGAGAGTTTCATTTTTATAATCTGCACAATTTTACATATGAAACAGGCGAGCGTTTTGCATTATTAATCAAAACAAATAAATCATATAACTATACCAATTAAGAATACAAAGTTGCGATGACGATATCATTCCTAACACTAAAAACAGTCATAATAAATTTGACACCTTTTGAGTATCAACAATGTAAGACACAAAAATAATCCCTTTGTTAGACCAAGCATGCATGTTACTTAAGAATTCTATTTCTTAACGAAAGTAGCCGCAACTCTATTACCGGGATTTACCAATACAAAAACTAATAAAATGAAATATGATTACAAATATTTCAAAGGAATGTTACACCTGCTCCACAGAAATATTAAAGTTCGACTACAATTTAATCTTACGCAAAGAGATAGTCGGAGAATTAGTTGATCTTCCAGAACACCGATATTCCCAAATAAAAATTTACACGAAAAATATCTTAAAAGATCCACTTGTATTATGATTATTTGCTCCTATGCATAATCGGATCAGTTTTCCATTGCTTTTTTTTCAATAATCTTTTGCATTGATAAATACAAGCTTGTTAATGTATAAAAATTGTGAAATCTATATGAACACTAGTGCCTAGTAAAGCTTTACCCTGTCCTGTCCTGTTGTGTACGGAATCTTATCTGCACTATTGCTGTTTGATAAACGTTACGTATACAGAGTGGTAGAAAAGTCCCGGAACGGTCAAATATTTAGGGAAATACTCATTGCATCAAAAAAAAAAAAAATACGTGTTCAATATTTTTTAAAAGCTAGCCAATGACACCAAAATTAAACCCCCACCCCCACCCCCTGGAGGTAGGGGTGGGGCAACTTTAAAAGTTTAAGTGGAAACCCCCATTTGTTATTGCAGATTCGGATTGCGCAGGATAAATTACCCCAAATTGACCTACGATACAAGCCATTTTGGATGATAGAAGACGTTGTAATTGACAGAACCAAAATAGGGTACAAAAACATTTGAAATCGAAAAATGTCAGAATTACATTCATCTTTAGTATTCATTTCGTTACTAGCTTTTGATATTATTTCGTGATTTCTCTGTCTGAAAGAGAAAGAATAATTGTCCTGATAATGCGCGGGCATGGAGATAAAGAAAGATCATTGCAGCAAGTCGCAGATTTATTCAATGAAGTCAATGCGGAACATCAACCGATTTCTAAATCTACTGTGAGTTGAACAGTGAATCGTTTTGAGCGAACTGGTTCAGTAAAGGATGAACCAAGATCTGGAAGACCTAAAAGCGCGACAAATGATCAGAAAGCATTAGAGATGTTACTGCATTTTCAAGAAAACTGTCATACATCGAGTAAAAAAGTAGCTCAACAGGTAGGAGTGAGTCATCATTCAGTTATTAAGGTTATGAAGCTGCACAGATACCATCCCTATAAAATTAATCTTGTACAAGAACTTTTAGAAAATGATTTTTATCGTAGACTTGAGTTTTGCGAAACGATAATGCAACGGTATGATAATAATAATAGACTTTTTTTTTGCTTCTCTGATGAAGCTACTTTGAAATTAAATGGTTCTGTAAATCGGCATAATATGAGATATTGGGCTGATGAAAATCTTTATTGGATGAGAGATTTTCATACCCAGTATCAGCAAAAAGTCAATGTCTGGGCAGGAATTTTGTGTAATGAAATTGTAGGGCCAATTTTTATTGACGGAAACTTGACTGCTGAAAAGTATTTGCACATGTTAAATGAACAAATAATTCCTGCTATACAAGAAATTGTTGGAAATGCATTTGGCCATGTATGGTTTCAACAAGATGGAGCTCCACCACATTACGCTGTTCTTGTTCCAAATTTTCTAAATAATGTTTTCCCAGAAAGGTGGATTGGACGAAGAGGTGCATTAGAATGGCCACCAAGGTCACCTGATTTAACTCCTTTTGACTTCTTTTATTGGGGTTATTTAAAAAGTAAAGTTTGTGAGACAAAACCGGTAAATATTGATGAACTAAAAGAGAGAATACGCAATGTTTCAAATTAAATAACTCAACAAGTATTGGAGACTCTTTCTGAACAAATGTATTATCGGTTACTTTGCCAAGAGCAGAGAGGTGGTCAATTTCAACACCTTCGGCGGTAATTTCGTTATGTATGAAATAAATAATTTATTATTTTACTTCTTTTATTTTCTGATCCATCAATTCTTCTAGAAATAGTTAATTTTTGTCGATTGCAGCGCCATCTGCAAAAAACCTAAAAAAATTATGACTAACATTTTGTGGCGAATCCGAATCTGCAATATCAAATGGGGGTTTCTACTTAAACTTTTAAAGTTGTCCCACCCCTACCCCTAGGGGGTGGGGGTAGGGGTTCAATTTTGGTGTCATTGGATAGCTTTTAAAAAAATATTGAACACGTATTTTTTCTTTTTTTGATGCGATGAGTATTTCCCAAAATATTTGACCGTTCCGGGACTTTTCTACCACTTTGTATATAAAAATTAAATCCAAGTTGATCGTTAATTGCGTTGGCAACTATTATGATTCGCTGGCGAAAATATTCTTCATAACAAAAATAACCCCTTTTAAAATCATTGTCAGTAATAAGGGTTCGCTAGACAATCATTAAACAACGTATTACAACATATCTCTATTACTTCTATAAGCGTATAATGTACACGAGAAGAAATCACCATGCAACGCGCCAAAAATAGTTTCCCAGAAGTAAATAATTATTGTAAAGAACTTTTTCTACAATTAATTTATGTATATTACACATACTTGTTTAATCTAGTTATAGAGAATAGGGTCCTGCGAATCAACTCTGTGGTGTTTTAGCAATAGCTCTTTATTGTTTGATGTTGCGGTAAAGACGGTTCTCGCGAATTATAGAACGGATATGACGTTTTCCAACCATTCAGGATGTAGAAAAAGCAAGAGCCGCCATAAATTATTCTCAACGTGACCACCTATCGTAAAAGACATACGAGAGTGTATTATAGACAATGTAGTGGAGTGCTTACTTGCTGAACCGTTATCCTTCCTTTTATTGTAATTTATCTGTATTTCTGTGTATGTTATATGAACCACCAATCAACTTTACAGCAAGAATATTGCCTAGATGAGACAATCCAAACTCATGCCAAAAACTGAAAAAATTAATAACCATTGGTTGGCAAGCTTGCTAAAATGCATTAATTTAAAGGTAAGCAGTGAATCAATCAATTTATATTGTATTTTGGAAAGTAAATTCGTTGATTCTGTTTGTAAATTTTTTTGTTACAGTGGACGCCCTCTAAGCGAACACGCGATTAACTACTGTACCTATACCTTTAACGAGTAACAATGTATTTTTAACGGAAGGAAGTTCTGACCTTTCAAACATAATCTTTATCAAAAGGATAACTTGGCGGTTTTGCTTTATTCACACTTTTAATTAATTTCACCGCATAAATCAATTTGGCCCGTGGTGGAATTTTGTCAGTAAGCGTGTGTTAAGTACAGATGCATTTCTACACCCTGAGTTGCTCTTCAGCCGAGGTGATAAGAGTGTATAAAATACTAAACTAGAACCATAAGTTCTTTAAAACTGCTATTTTGATTCGAACAGTATTAAATTCCGAAAATGCCCATTCATCCCTTTACTTCTAACTAAATACACTTAGACATTGATTGCGCTTTTATGAATTGAGTAATTTTACTACCCGGAATATATAGTCTATCATATACATAAACTTAATGCCTTCGAGTTTGTAGAACATGATATATATACAAACTTGCAAACTGTAAATGAACGTACAAGACAAAACACCGTGTTAGAAAGGAGAAACGTACGTAACGCCAATTAACAAACTTTCCTTTTACATGCGCAAAGATGGTATCTATGCTGGTGGTGATTATCTCGTCTCTTTATTTCTAGTCGTTTGGTTTAACCTGAAACTACTTAACAAGTCTTTGGATTTGTACCTCGATTAATTACGAATGAAAGGAAACTAGGGCAAATTTGTGACGTCTCAACCTGAGTGTATCTTTAACTGCTATTTTTTATATTGTCTAACGACAGCCAGCTTATAAGACGGTTAAGTAAACTTTACCGTGCTGCTTTTATATTCGTTTGCGAGATCTTCTTCAGTGACAATAGAGACTTATGAATAGAATATTGTTGCATTCACACTAATATGACATGCATGTCAAGTAGCTGTATCTCGAGCATTAATATTAGAAGATAGTTTAGACTTAATTTCGGCTTTAAAGACGTAAGTTGAAAGAAAGTTTATTTGTAGAGATGATCACGTACTTCAATATAGAGATTGTAATAGTTATCTGACAATGTGTAACACGTTCGCGTTACTTTAGGTATGAACCAAATAGGAAAGGTAAAAGTTAATTTGAAACGGACAGAATAAAATACGTATATCTACCCTGTTTTTATGATTTTATGGAATTCTAGAAAGGGAAGTAAGGCAATATACTTAAACCACAAAAAATTATTTTTTTACAGTGCGTAGTTGAACGTAGCTCAGGTTAATGAGTTATTTAAAAAAAACGCAAACTCAAAAACGGATTCCAATATTACGCATTACGAATCCAAATACAAACATGCAAGTATGGATAATTACCGTAATTAGGTTGGGAAAACATTTGCCACGTACCTAGACGTAGCTGGAAGAAAGAAAACAAAACTAAATCAAGGACATTAGTACTTCGGCGACATACATCTTCCGGCTCGGAAGGAGCATAGAATAATGTCTGTCTCTGTTAAACAGTTTTCTGCCACACAGGAACAACAGGGGGTGTAGGAGTTGTAACGTCTTACGTTTAACACGGTGGTTAAAATTAAAAGTTCGATAATTACAACACCGGTAGCATGGTGTAATAGACACTATCAACAGTTGGCTGCACTTATTCTTATACAGATTTAGGGCGCGTCAACTATCAATGATGTCATCAATATTACGCAATCCTACGCAAATTTACTACATTTTTAAAACCAAAAATAAGGCATGCACAAAATAAAAATACGTAAAAGATTACTCACATCAGGTATTCTGCTTCCGCCTGCAATTTCACTCGGTAGGCCTCTAACCACTCCAGTCGGGCTCCTCTCGGAGGAATTAGAGATGAACGTCGGCGCTACCAAATGCGTGCAGAGCAGCTTCGACTAGCTACGGTAGACATGAGGTCTCTCCATCTACAGATGTGGAGGTCGGTAGGCCCTAGGTGACGCAGATTCTTACCTATGTAAGGTTTGGACAGGAGAAGGTATGCGGTAAACAAACAAACGATAATTAGGAAAGGAACTACATAGGTAAACCCTAACGATACGTTACCAAAGATAGAAACGTGCACTTAACACGACGATACCAGGTAAAAGCCACGTTATCGCTCGAGAAGCGGAGAACTCTCCCCCCCCCATTGTCTAGTATTGCCATACCCCTCTAGGGATAAACGCACTACGCAAACTCGCTACCATGACGTACCGGAAGTACCGCCTAGTCCATTTAAAAGTTCCCGCGTACCGCGTATTTGAAAATATGGCGGGAAACTTCCGTACACCAAAAACTAACCTATAACAACATGTTGAAGTGCAATGGCACGTAACAAACGGGGGTTGAGAAAGTGGTAGCGAGGGTGGAGAAAGTAGTGGTTGTCGTAGTTTATGAAACTCAGAACACACTATGGAAGAAGGTTTTGTGTTTTTAGAATGGGTGGTAAGAAAGTGAATGGTAGAAAAAAAAGTATGAGTTGTACGCGAATCAACCTTACGAAAAGAAACACAAGCAGAGCACACTTCAGTTACGTTAACTAGAGGGACAGAATTTGATAAAATTTCAACGACCTTAGATAGAGGACTAGAAGTATCACAGTTAGAAACGAAAACAGCATTGGCTGTAGGAATATCAACCCTAGGAAAAGGAGCAACATACAATAACACTTCAACCATATTACTTAAAAAAACAGAATCAAGTAGAAGCTCATCAACGTTACAAGAACAAACAGTATTAGAAAGAACTTTATCCCCAATAGATGAGAAAGCAGAAGCAGATTGATCTTCGTCAACATTAGATAATAGGACATCAACTAGAATTTCACCACAACAACAAAAGTAAGTTAGCCCAGTCAAATAAGGCAAAAAAAAGGGCAAACCTCGTATTTTGAGCGAGTAAGCTGAAAATTTGTATAGACCTTTATTTAGACGTTCTAATGACTGACAAAAGTCTCATATCATATCATGCCGGCGTCATAAGTTATTCGAGGTCAAAGGTCGGGTAAAACGGTTTTTTGCAATTATTTCGTTTTCTATGCAAAATACGGCATTTGAGGTTATCATAAATTCTGTAGATCATACACTTATCTACAATTTTTATTAGAACTATTTTTCTTTAACTATAACCATTCTTAAGATATAGCGCGGAGAGTGGGGAGCGCGCATCCGTATATGTAATATCTATAGGTGACCGGCGTCGCTAGGTGAATAGATGACTATACAAAACTTTTAATTGAATATAAAATATAATTATTGCAATTGTATGAATTTATTTATTTATAAAAATATGTTCATATATTACTTATAGCTGAAACAGTTTTATTATAATATTTGCAAATATATAAACTAAAAATTGAGTCTTTCAAATATATTATAATTCATAGAACATACATATTACATATTAAAAAAGTGAAAGTGCAGGTATTGAGGGGCAATACGGGGACCTTGAGAAAGTATGGTTCAGTATGGAAATCATATATATACCCCGGTTTGCCCTCCGTACGGTGTTTCGGCCCTTGTACCCTATATACCTGACCCTTATATGGCTGTATAGAGAGTCTAAGCAGATGTTCTGTTGTAAAGTTATATTAGTTTTTTTTTCAAGGTTTTATTCTCTATTCCATGTCTGTTATTTAGTTGAAATACGTATCTCGACGTTTATTTTAGACAATTTGAAACGTGCTAAGCATTTCATATAAAATGACTGATTTGTGTTTCATATGTAATAAACTGCTTTCGGAAGGAGAAACAGTGAATGTTGTGCGCGGTTTAAAACATTAAAAACTGCAAGTATTTCTAGAAACGATGGGCATATAGAATATTTAAATACTGTTACTTCTGTGAATGTGCATGTCGACTGTCGTAAAGTGTATATTAGTAAACATTCGATTACAGCGTCTAAGCGACGTCATGAAGATGAAGAACCCTCAACATCATCAGATGAACGTAAAAAGAGAACTGACATTTTGACTTCAAAACGTTATGTATGTTCTGTAGCGAAGCAGCTGATGAAGTAGCGGAGATGAAGAAGGAGGAAAATATAAACGCACAATTAGTAGAGTGAGCACAATTGAATTTAAAAAAACTATCATGAAAAGAGCAGATGAACGAGGCGATTTATTAGGCAAGTTAGTAAAAGATCGCATTATTTTTGAACACGACTTGATAGCTGCCGAGGCCAAATACCATAGTATTTGCCATGTTAATTTTCTTCGTCAAACACGTTTACTTGCTACAGATGAAGTGCCTCGACGAGATGACAAAATAATAGCAGCAATGCAAGAAATTTTTTGTTATATTGAAAACAATGAAGACTCGCAGTTTACATTAAAAGAACTGAGGGATGTCATTACGGGCTATGTTCCAAATGATAGAACAATCATTTTAAAATTAAGGGAAAGATATTTAACTAATATAATAATAACGACGAAAATAGGATCATTTACTATTATCTCTTTTCGTGATACGCAAGCTAATATTTTATCTAGTGCTTGGTATAATAATAAAAAAGGTACTGTGGAAGAAGAACGAATGCGTGTGGTAGAAACTGCTGCTGCGATTATTAGAGAAGATATTCGTTCTTCTGTTGTCGAGACTAAATCTTATCCGCCTCCAAGTAAAATGATGGACGATATTAATAGAGAAATTCCAAGAACTTTACTGCATTTTTTGGAAGAAGTTATTGTAAAAACAAAAACTAAGAGGATCATTTACAAACAAAATGTACAGCCATAAGTCATGCTATAATGGCTTCAATGCGAGAGCGATCATTCTCATCACAGCTATTACTAGGTCTATCTGTATTTCTTCATAGAAGATATGGATCTAAAAGACTTTTGGATGTTTTGTCAAGCTTTGGATTCTCTGCTTCATATAACGATACCGTGAAGTATGAAGTTTCTGCTGTTTTGCACCCACAACCTCGTATTCTACCATCAGAGACAGGTGTATTAGTACAATATGTTGGAGATAATGCAGATATAAATGTTAATACTCTTGACGGTAATAATACCTTCCATGTAATGGGAATGATAAAATTATAACTCCAAAAATGCTGTTATTTACGATGAACGTATAAAAAATGTTCAACAACGCCTAGTGCAAAAGAGTTAGCAGCAGTATCACATGTACCCTTCTAACATACGAAAAGCATGCTATACCTGGATTGAGCAGAATTGAAGTTAAAATCTTAATGATGAAGATGTACTTACTGAATATTCGTTTAATACTGTTGATTTTTGTGGATGTACGGAAAGTGGAGAAATATTTCACCATTGCCAGGATGGAATGGATTTATAGAGGAACTAACAAAAATAATAAGAATTTTCAGACTTCTCAGATAATGTTCCTTCCTTTATTGATCAACCTGCGAGTAATATGAATACAATTTACACTACATTACAATGTGCTATAAATATTGCTAAGACACACGGACAAAAACGTGCATAATAACTTTTGATCAGCCACTCTATATAAAAGCTCGAGAAATCGTAGCTGCATCAGATGCTAACTCAGACTTGTCTCAAGTAATTGTAAGACTAGGAGGTTTTCATATGCTCATGTGCTTTCTTGGAAGCATAGGATATATTATGGATGGAAGTGGGATCAAGGAAGCTCTCAGTCAAATATATGCTGCTAATTCTGTCGACAAAATGTTGGATGGTCATGCTTATTCAAGAAGTATCAGAGGTCATACGCTATTACGTCTTGCATTATCAAAGGTGATTTTTGAAGATATGGAGATTGAAAATGATAACGTTTTAGATGAATTAATTGAACAGATGATGAGTCACGAAGTAACCTATGAAAATTTAGAAGGATGTGCAAATAACTGCCAGTTAATAATCAATCAATATGTCGACAAATTTAATGAACTAAAAGCTCGAGGTCCCACAGCTCAATTATGGTTACAATATTTCCATATGGTATCAATAGCACTAGACTTCATTCGCGCTGAACGGCTCGGACTCTTTGAGGAGCATCTTAATGCGGTGAAAAAATGCTTCCGTATTTTCATGCAAGTGGTCGCTTTTATGCCAAGTCAACGCATCTCTACCTCCAAGATATGATTACTTTGAGAGATACAATGGACCAACAGAATTTTGAGAATTTCAAAACGGTTTTTCACGGTAAAACGCACAGATAAGTTTAACTCAGGAACGTGGACTGATATGATAATCGAGCAAAGTTTGATGAAGTCCATGAAGACAGAAGGAGGCGTATCAAGAGGTCGGAGTACACAAGATAGCGTTTTGTCCAAGTGGGTATACAGCATGTATGCTACGTCTACTATCTGTGACGAAATCGAAAAGTTGTGTAATATTTCCTTAGACTCAGTAGACCAGCATGTCGATTCTAGAGATTCACGAATAAAAGAGACAACACAGATGTAAGTAAGCTTGTAGAATGGTTTACACTTCACAATCCTTTCCCAAATATAAGGCAAGTTGTATCAATAGCTTCAGGAATTGTGGGAAATGACACCATAAACTGCCACAAAGCAAGCACTATCGGCCTGGAGTCAATGGAAAAATTACTGGATTGACATTCAATGACATAAAATTGAAGCGTGCAGACAAAGTTGTTCCACTTTCTACAGTCAACAGATCTATTAAAGTGAATAACTGCAAAGTCGCAATAGATCCGTTGCTACTTTTTCAGAGAATAACTGTAAACAAGAAGTTTGACCACCATCTTGAAAAATATCTACAATATGAATTAAGTCCATACCCAACATCACTATTTGATAATGCTGGCATGCGAAAAGTCCAAAAGCCAAATTGTTCAATATTATGGAACCTGTTGATATTGAACTTAATCAGAATAATGTTACATATATCATCGATGGTGGATTTCTTTTGCATCGCGTCGTATGGAACAAAATGATACTTTCTCTGTAATCGTCAATAAATACATCAACTATTTGCAAAACCATTTTGGTTCAAATGTTGTTGTTGTATTCGACGGATATGCAGATTACAGTAAAACATAAAAGCAATGGAGCAATTGCGACGAACCGCAGCTTTTTCAACATCTTACGAGGTACGTTTTGATGCAACAATGATTGTGCCGACCAGTCAAGAAAAATTTTATCAAACAGGAACAATAAAAAATTTCATTGAAATGCTTATTGAACAACTAAAAATCATTAATATCGCTACAAAACAAGCTAGAGATGATGCTGATGTCCTGATTGTCGAGACAGCCATTGCAATATCCGAACAACAAAAACTGCTGTCATCGTTGGAGAAGACATCGATTTGCTGGTCATATTAATCGGACGAACAAAATTATATCAGCGAGAAATTTTGTCAAAAATTGGCAAAGGGAATATAGAAACAAGAATGTATTCATCAAAAGTTTGGACAAATATCCTCGCTGCAAAGAACATATTTTATTTTTGCATGCATTTACTGGGTGTGACACGACATCATCACTATTCAACAAGGGAAAGTTGCAAATTATTAAAATATTTGAAAACATCCTGATTTGTGTCAGTCAGCGCAATTATTTCGGCAAGAAAACTGTCCTCCAGACATATTATATAATAATGGAGTACGTGTTCTCTTAGCAATGTATAATGCTCCGAAAACTGAACTGAATATCGACAATCTCAGGTATCTGCAATTTATTAAATCTACAAGGCTCAATAGACCGGTGCAGTTATCGTCCCTTCCACCTACGAGTGCAGCAGCTCAACAACATATTTATCGGGTGTACTATCAAACTCAAACTTGGCTGGGAAAAGATTTATCCCTGAGGAATGGGGGTGGTTTTTAGAATATGATATTCTACTTCCTACAACAACATTATTGCCACCAGCACCAGAAGAACTGTTGAGCATCATCTTCTGTAATTGCAAAAAGGGCTGTGGTGCTAATTGTGGATGTAGGAAAGTAGGGTTGCAATGCTCTGCGGTATGTGGCCAGTGTAATGGCCAAGCCTGTCTCAATGCTCCATCGACATCAAATAATATTGATGAAGAAATTGAGTATATGCCTCAAGAGATATTTGATCTCTTAGAGACGAATATTACCGATACGGAAGATTGCGATAATGATCTACTCATCGACTTTGAAGATCAAGACGAAGAAGACAATGACGAATAAGACCCATTATAGAAATTTATCTGACAATTTAAGTCATTAAGAATAAATATAAATATATTTTTTGTAATTACACAGTGTGATAAATAAAGAATAAAGTTAATATCGTCTTATTTCTTTCAATATTTGCCACATTTTCCTCTGTTATTTATTTTAATAATTTATGAATATTAACGTTGAGATAATACTATACAGACTCGCCGAGAGTCATATACTATAGAATAATAAATATTATTACGAAAATTTCTTATAAATAATATATTTAATAATTTTTATAAATAAATAAACTTATTACATCTATAAATAATGAAAAATAATATCAAAAATTGTGCTCTTACTTTATTAATTATTTTGTATAGTCATCTTTTCACCTAGCGACGCCGTTCACTTATAGGTATTACATATACGGATGCGCGCTCCCACTCTCCGCGCTATATCTCGAGAACGGTTGGAGTTATCGAAAATAGTTAATTCGAAATTGTAGATAATTGTATTATCTACAGAATTTATGATAACCTCAAATGCCGTATTTTGCATAGAAAACGAAATAATTGCAAAAAACCGTTTTACCCGACCTTTGACCTTGAATAACTTATGACGCCGGCGCGATATAATATGAGACTTTTTTGTCAGTCATTAGAACATCAAAATAAAGGTCTATGCAAATTTCCAGCTTACTCGCTCGAAATCCGAGGTTGAAGTCTAATTTGACTGGGGTAAGTAGCATTTTGTCAGCATGACAAAAATGAGTAAGAGTAGGTATCGTTTCATTAACGTCCGATAAAGGGGTAGAATCAAGTAAGACTTCATCACTGTTAGACAACAGAATAGGAACAGACAAAACTTAAGCCACAATAGGAACTGATTCCTCAACAATAGTAGATAACGAAATAGAATCAGGTAAAACTTTTACGGTGACAGCAACAGGCATCACAGCTACGGGTTCCCTAATTTCAACAGGACCATCTCTATCCGTATTAGAAATTATCTTCACTTCAGCTACGGCTGGGATTGCTGGCACGAGAGAACTTTCTTGAGTAGAAGCATTTAAGAGAGCAGGAACAGGTAAAATTTTGACAAAAACGGCAAGAGACATTAAGGATACAGGTTCATGGACTTTAAGAAGGCCTTCGCAGACTGAATTAGAAGTTATCGTCACTTGAGCAACATTTGAGTTTGCAGACACGACAGGGATTTCTTGGGTAGAATCGTTTAAGAGAGCGGGAACAAACTCTTGGAAAGCTACCTGCAAGTCACTAATTCGAAGCATAGGTTGTAATGGTGGTGGAGGCACAGTTTGGGGTGAGTAAATAAGTAGGGCGAGCAAAAGTAGGAGTAGAATAGGAGGTAGAACTAGAGACGGAGGAAATTTGGTCGAAGCTGTATTCGCCGAAGAAGGGTAAGTTTTGATAGAAGTAGCAGGATGACCTGGATAACGGACAGAAGACAACGTAGAGTGAGAAACAGAAGAAATTAGGCAGCTAGAGGTGAGGACAGTATTTGAAGTGTGATTCGAAAATCTATTAGTAGTAGGATGTCAGTGGGGACAGTTGCGGCGAGAAACTCCTTTATAGGCGCAACCATAACGATGGAGTACTTTAGGACGAGTACAACGTGTCGAAACATTACCAGGTTTATCGCAATTAAAGCATACGACCTGACGAGTAGAAGTAGAACTAACTAAGAGAAAGAATAGTTGAACGTACGGAGGAAGTATCGGTTCTACCCGTAGGCGTAGAAGAAATCTTAACAATTCGGTCATGTGAAGTAAACGTATTTTCCTTAATGGTAGCACACTTATAAGCAAACTCTGGGGGTTCAAAATGTTGAATCCGTAAATTAGACAACTTCTAGTCAGAAAACCTGTGTCGGTAAGCACGATACCAAAGTAACGCTATAGCCTCGAACAAGTCCACTGCAGACTCAAACAACTGTCATTCTGACACATGTTGAGTACGTCGGAGTTCTTTGACCCGTCCCAAAAAATCATGTGCGGTAAAAGTGTTTGGGTTACCAGAAAATTTCAAATTCCACTCCCACACAGAAAGACCTTGGTGGCAAGCCAAAAAGAAGTCATTTTGAATACGAACAAGAAAGAAATTGGTAGAAAGTAACTAAATAAAGGATAACCGTAACTTGATAGAAACCAAAAGAAAATTATTGCGAATACAGGGCAATCTAAAACATATCCGACGGATAAACTTCAGGAACACTAATGGAAGCGAAACAACAAAATAGAAATTAGAATAGGGCTGTAGAATAAAAGAAAAATCTGGGAAAGAAACCAACTCTAGACTTGACGGGGAGAACATAATGTACCGAGAAGAAAAAAGGAAAAAGAAAAATCTTGGGCGCCAGCATTTTCAATGGACTAGGATTATTGGCGAAAACACAAGTCCAATAATCTTACTTGAGCGAACCAAAGATATTTAGCAATCATGAAAGAGAACAAAATCCAAATTCAAGAAGATCAAACCCACACAAGAAATAAAGAAAATCGATCCTAATATGAGGAACACCAAAGAGCCGAAAGAAAAAGAAAAAATAAACAATAGGTTGAACGTAAAGGAAGAAAAACAAGTAGCATCAGGCCGAGAAATGCGTGTAATGTAGGAACTTAGGCACTAACAACTAAAGAAAATCGGAGCAAAAATTAATTAAAACAAACTCAGAGCAGAAGTTAATCAAAACCAAATCAAAGTAACCCTTAACTAAAACAAAATCGGGGCCAAAGTTACACAAAAAAATCTAAGCCCCACGCCAGGGCGTCAGAGTTTATGCTACATAGCTATACGTAGCCGGAAAAAAAGTAAATACCAGGCTAACTACCAAACGCAGAGAGCGGGGGGATTTATCTACATACAAAAAAAAAACCAAAAAGAAAAAGCACGTCGTTAACGATTATCTATTAACAATAAAAATAAATTAAAGTTTCTTGATTCACATGGAGGAAGAAAAGTATTAAATTTAAGTTATATTGTAAAGAACAAATTTTATAATGCATCCACAAAGTGCGCATTTCGTAGCTAACATGTAATAAAAGTCATTGGAAGAAAAGTAATGCTTAGATTTTCTCAATAGCAAGTGTGTCAAATTAAAATATTAAATATAGGTCTTCTCAATAGCAAGTGTGTTAAATTAAAGTATTAAATGTAGACCAAGTTGTAGTAAGAAATTTAAGAAATATAAACAGAAGCACTAACAAAGCTAGCTTATAAATATGTATGGTGAACTGGTTTCACAACATCAACGACTGATAAATAATAATCCTCAATGTGCATAAGAGAAAACGAGTCACATATCTCTATGCGTCGGGATGCTTCTCTTGCAAGTCGTTGGGGATGAGTCAGCACAGCAATGCCACGGTAGTCAGGATCCATTCTTTCTGCCATCGTAACTGCAGCAGCGGTTTATAGACAAAAGTAGTTGGTCTACGTCAACGAACAGTTGGGCCTACATAAAGAAAGAACAAATTTGGCCTCTAGCTAAGAGCTACATACGCAAAATATTTCCTACTTGTCGAACAACGAACGTGCATTGCTGTAGAAAATATTTAAACGCACCAGATGCACAATTAAATTAAAAATTGGTTCAATAACTCCAATTCGAACTGCAATCGTCGCATTATCAAAGCGCGATCAGCAAACTGTGGAAAGCACGCTACTGATTGTAGGATCCATTATTTTGGCAATCTTTAAGTGGGAAACACAAGAGAAAGCAATTATACGTTATCGGAATGTTTAACAAATTAACGGATACCTAAAACAAGGTATTGACTATTGAATTTATCGAATAAATTTTTGTTTTAGAATGAATAGATTTGAAAGAAATGTTATGATTGCGCGTACTATTGTAATGAGGTAAAACTACAGGATGAGGTTTTGAATAAAAACAGAAGCTAGGTGAATGAAAAACGAATTACCACAAAAAAGAACGTATACGAATCTATCGTCGAAAATAAACGTAACACATTCCAACGCAACGGTAAAATTTTATAAGGGAATTATATTACTTTAAGAAAGCTTTGAGAATAAATAATGGTTAAATAACACTAGAATTGCCAATATATTGTCAATATATCGCTATTGTCATTTATAATTGTCAAACATGTATTCCAACATATGCGTACTTTGTAATATCTATTTTCACTATTTAATGACCAAACACACCGTAATAGATTATATTATGTAATTCGCCTGTAATTGGGACAACCCGCTAGTAATGAAATTTAAATTTAAACAAAAATTAAATAAATAAAATTTACATGTAATTTCATGATAGTTAGGGAAGCTGTTTACATCCTTCATTGGAAATTATTCCGTTTAAGGGTATATACCACTTACAATGTACCCAGATATAAAAGTACCTTTATTACAATACAATTAAATTATTTTGATACACAACCTATATACTAAGTCAAATTCATAAAATATCACGTTACAAAGGCTTTCACCATACATAATAATAAAATAAAACGCAATATTAAATGTTTACAAGGTAACAACTCACAGGCTACTAACATGCGAAACACGATATAATGCAAATTCGATATGATTAACCAAGGAAGCAATGATATACTTCTCGAAAACATTGCAAGTGGAGAGTTAGACAGTAGACGAAAACAAAAATTAATTAATTACCAGTATACCCGCGAACAGAATGCATGTTGGAGTAATTCATTTCCAGGGGTTTGCAAAATAACAGATTTGGCTAATAGTTAGTGCAAATGATTTCAGGGTAGTGATGTCCACGAACTTCAATGTAGATGGCCCCGACAGACGAAAATATGTTTAAGAGATATCAACATAACGGTAATCCCGTTAACTTTTACATTGCGGACACTATCCTGGTTCACTCTGGTTTCTTTTTAGAATCACTAAAAAGACAGAAAGTTGTAAGCTATCCTAGTAAATATTTTTCATTGTGGTATCATTTATGAACTGATATTGATAAGATAGTGATAAAAGTATAAAGCGTCCACCATAATCGTATTTAATTTAGTAAATATAATGCACTAAATATTAAAATTTACATAAACGGGTTGATGACAGAAGTAAATGACTATAGTTGGCCATTTAAAAGTGATTACAAATCCAAAATTAAGTGTATTTATGTAATTTAAAATTGTATGTATACACGTTTACAGTAATACTGTTACGATCAATAACAATTGAATTTATTTATGCAATTTACGAATTCTTTTTATACCGGTTTACAGAGATATTGCTATGAATACTGTGGTCAAATAGAATTAGCTGACACAGTGACACGAAGGTGCTTATTGTTCTTGTTTTAATTATAGAATGGTTATAAAAAGAAGGCCATTCTACCAACATGCCGATACAAGCAGGTCCATTTGGAAAACTCGTCTTTCAATGGATCGTATCCTAAACCAGACGAGTTGGCGCTCATTCATTAAGACAACACCAAACATCCGTTAAGATTGAGTGTTTATAGTAACGTAGCTTAATAATTTTAACATCCCAGTTCTTTTTTCAACATATCAATACCGCACCGCTGTAGTTAGCCGATGCTACCTCAATTTGTTACGGATTTCCATCACTTCTTGGCAATTCAAAATTTAATCGTCTGACGATTTATTCACCCGTAACAAATAAAGCCCGTTAATAACTATGAGTCTTGTGTGGGGTTTTCTCTCCGAAAGATAAGTAGTCCGAGAAAGTTTTGGCGCGACATCGATTCGCGTCTGGATATTAATTCAAAGTGAAACTCGACGAAAGTTTCATTAGACTTCAGCGCAGCTGTGTCTCCGTGCCTAAAACATAATAACCACGCCGAAAAATCTCGTTTTTTGAAATTTTGCATACCTCATCTTGCACATGAAGGAAAATCATACGATTCAACCCAAGCAATCGTACACGTAACACCTTCTCACTTGTGGCTTCGAAACATTGTCGGAAACTTACGTCCATTAATTATTACATACGTTTTGGATTTTTTTATTTATGTAAAAATGTGTACGATTTGCGCAATACTTGTGCATACATAAATATACGGGGAACATTGTTCAATTTTGGCTGGTTTAGGAACCGTAGTAGAAACCACACAAACAATTTTATAGATAGTTTAGTGATTTACAGTTTAAAATGGGAATATGGCATCATATCATTGAAGTAAAATACTGAACTAATTAACAACGCACTCAAAACATTCCTTCTCAACGGTAATTTAAAAAAGATATTTTACATGACGGCGTACAAGCGTGGAATTGACAATGTTAACATGCATTGCAATGTCACCAAAAACTTTGTAAATTATCTAAACAGACAGGTGCTCATAGAACTTAATTAAATGCGGAGGTACTAAACCCCGACGCAAATGTTAATATTAAATACTGACGCAGTGAGCATTCCGTTGTAACTATTTTCTCATACTCCAAGACAACACTTGATCTTAACTGAACAGTTAGTACAAATCCACGAACTCTGTGAAGTAGTATAGACAAAAACCCCCAGGGACATTTTAACTTATACATACCATCGAATCGTAATAGTAGAGAGCATTACAGCACAATCGATCAGTCGTGCTTTTCTAGCAGTTAGACATCAACTATCAACCAAATTGAGCAATCACAGGTGTTATGTAATCAAAGTGCAGTGGTTTAAATTTGAGGTTGCCAGTGAAAGATTTCCCATAATGCGTTCGTAAGCGTGAAATTGAATCAATCCCCGCAATTACATGAAAGTGTTCTGGATTAACGGAAAGTCTTTAGCAACACAAGTTGGATTAAAGAGGATTACTTATTAACACCGGAAGTTTGTCAAGCGTTGGAAACGCGAAGTTGAACAGTGCATTGAACCGGATAGCTGTGAGTGATAAAACCTTCAACTTCCTACCTGCTATATTTTGTTGACTATATGCAACTTTATTTCAATAGCATTCAAATCAACAACATGTACTAGGAATAATCACCATTATTGTGTTTATCGAAATTTATATAAACAGTCAAATTTGTGAGATAATTAAATAAATTTGAGATGTCCTTTTTTAGATATATGCAATTTGGCCAAAATTAGGATTCGAATCTAAGTAATTTGTGTTGGTGGTGATCGTTAAAGCTTGTGATTGTCAAGTTTGCTAATATAGGTTTGGTGACAGTCTTTCCATTCTTCTATTTGTTCTTAGGTTAAAGTAGTAGAGGAAATGAGTGTGAGCAGGGTTCCATCAGCCTCTAAGATAATCTTTTAGTCGTCTTGTAGATTGTTCACCATTTATTCAAGGTGGAGTGGCGCTCAGTATTTAATGATTGGACTGAGTTTAGAGACCGTTTCCAGGCAGGATGTAAGTGTGAAAATTGTACACTCTAAGAATTCTTTGTATTATTTTTTAAATAATCCTTTGCCATTGAGACAGCTGGCATAAATCTTTTTGCTACATTTCAGGTTAAAGTAAATTCAATGGTCACTAGCGTCAAATTTACACGTAACAGATGTATAAACGGAAATAAAAATAAAATTATAAAATAAGACATAAATATACTTAAAACTAAATTCAGCGAATAGCCTCGTAGAACCGTTAAAAGGGGATTTTTTTGTGCTCAAGATGGAGGTTCTGTTAAATGCACAAGTGACCGGCTTACCGTGGGTATAAGATCGCCTGCGTCCCAGGTGTGTAGTTGATAAGATATGATAAGTGCAAACAAATTAACGAGAACACTACAACCGCTTAAAGCAAGAGCATAATGGCGATGCATTGCTGAAAACGAGGTGCGCACAACATGGCCCAGTGCCGTGGGTAGGCTGGTCGCCAGGCCATACGGCGACTAACTGAAAGGGTAGATAGACATAAAAAATGTATTAGAAGAAGGTTGGAATTAGTTGCATGCCATACTAGTTCGCGAAGTTAAAAGAGAAGAAGAAGGGCTAGTATTGAGCAAAAGATGTAAAACAAGGTGGATAGAAAAGTGGTACTTAACTCGCCGAAACGGGGTCAGTAACCCAGAATGGGAGACTATTGCTCTTATGTGAAAGGCGATAGTTATTGGGACACGATATCGGAGGAAAAATAAGAGGAAAAAAGAGAACGGGATAGAGAAGAGGTTAAGTTTTTGTCAAGCGTCCTATACACGACGAGCGAGAGTGAGACAGACACATAGAGAGAGAGAGAGAAATGTCCCCAACTAAAAAAAACCAGAAAGTTTCAAAAACCCCTTGCCTAGCCAAAAAAACAAAAACGAAACTACGCCCTGCTATTTTCAAAAGTAGGCACTCTAAACCCAAAGACACCAAAAATCAATACGAGAAACGTATATACGGTAAAGTCACCCCCATAATCAAGAAAGGCATGAAAAAGCGACACACGTCTCCCATAAGTTAGACAAAATAGAAAAAATGCAATAAAATTTCAAGTTCACAAATGAAAGAAGAGGAGATGGGGGTAAAATAGCATAATGAGTGAGGAGTCCAGATTGAAAACTCAAGAAATAAAAATTTCCCGTCTTTGCAACTGCAAATACTGGCTTTTTCTAACATAGGCATAGTTCTCGACCCTCGTTCTCTTGTAGAATAAAGTAGGTTATGACACTATATAAATGCGGTTTTGAGTTCCCTGCACTCCTCGGGACTTTTAGAAATAGCTTTGTTATGTTTATTATGCATTTTGTGGGAATGCAATGTTAAACAAGATATTTCCATACTTCGAAAAAATTTACGTTGTTTTAGACCAGTCATAACGCATAACACAGAAAGGTAGAGGCTTGAACAAATGAATAAACCAACCGGTATGATGAAAGATTAGACTAGGCTACCGTGCCGAAAAAACGAATGAGAAATGGTGCGTTGTAATGCAGTTGTCGATTATTAACAAACTTCTTTGCAATTTGATAAAAAAAGCCGCGAAATCCCATACTACCGAAGAATAGTATTTAGGGAAACAACACGTAGTAGTATTTTCCGAGCGACAATTACCATAATACAAAAATAAAGTAATTGTCTGTACCTTAACTTAACTATTTAGATTAATAAAAGTAAGTTTGATTTATTCATGGAGTTAATTATTCACGTTGTATCGTAAAAAATGTTCAATACTATAACGCACTCTCTACGAGTACGCATGAACCACAAGGTATCACAGCTATGTAATGAGCCTGATTTTTGCCCCGAATCTGCGAATCTGACACTTGGGGTCGTTAATCTCATATCTTTAATTTATTAATAGATTACGAATCCCATACGATCGAAATTTCTCTGGATGTGTCGTGTTATTGAAGTTTGTGCGTGTCACGAAACAGGTTTTGTGTGAAACTAAGAGAATCTGCGACGGACACGTTAGATAAAGTAGTTAAAGTGTTCGGTGATGAAGCAACGAGTCGTACACATGTATTTCAGTGGCACAAAGTGCTTAAAAACGGTCAAAAAAGCGTCACAGATGAACCTTGAAGTGGAGTGCAGTTGAAGTGCGAACTGATACCAATGTTCAGCGTGTGTGCGCTGTTGTGCAGCAAGATCGGCGGTTAACTATTCGAATGTTGTCAGATAAACCGAATATTAACTGTGAAATAGCTAGAACATTTGTGCACGAAAAGCTTTGTACAAAAATGGTTCCAAAAATAACTCCCAGAGTAACATGGAGCCATTTTAAGGAAATACAGGGCCTGGAATAAAACTGAAATGTGTTTTTAGGTCAAAAAGTGCGTCACGCTGAAGGCACGATGATATGGCGCGTTGTCGTGATGAAGGACTGAGGTAGCATTGAAATGTGTTTTGAGGTCAAAAAAGACGTCACGCTAAGGGCACGGTGACATGGCGTATTGTCTGAAGAAGGTTCCATATGTTTGGGATGTTTGGACGGACCCTAACAGCTCTTTTTTGCAACCGTTCGAGTTATTTGCGGTCTGTTCAGGTGGCATAAACTCCTTATGCACCTTACATGTGATTTTCCAATGCTCCACCGGAAGGTACTACATTGGCCAGGAAGCGAGTTTGTTTTTTACCTGAAAAATTTAGAATTTTGCCGAACCCTTGCTGTTCTAAGAAAGGTAGGGATCTTTAACGTGCGTGACAACACTCACACACAAGACCTCCATTTTACCCCTCAACCGAACGAGGGTGTATTTGTGTGAAAAATGCTCGCCTATCATTTTTCAAAAGGACCGTGTCGGGATTCGAACCCGAAACCTTGGGCGTAGTAGTCACACACATACCAACTACACCACGGAGCCGCCTCTCCTTGTTTACCATCTTTTTGCTGTCAAAGAAGCAAATCATCATTGTTTGACTTTGGATTTGCTCGTTCTTGACTTTTTGGGCTTGCCGATCCAAGAGATTGCCACTGTGGCTTTGCCGCTTTGTTTCCGGATGATACTGAAAGCACCAGTTCTCGTCGCCAGTAATTACAAGATCCAAAACGGTAAATCATTTTCAACTTGTTGAAAAGAATCCTGTGCGTCGGACATTTGCGCGTGTTTTTGTTCCTATGAGAGATTTTTTAGTATCATTTTTACACAAAGTAATCTTCAACAAAAATTTTTCTAACTGTTTCACTTTAATATTCAGTTCATTTAACAACATTCGAATGGTTAGCCGCCGATTATGCTGCGCAAAGTGCAAACACGCTGAGCGTTTGAGTCATTTTGCACTTCAACTGCCCTTCCACTTCGCGGCTCATCTGCTTTTTCGACCGTTTATTATTATGTCATCGGATTACATATGCACGGCTCATGGCTTCATCACCGAACACTTTAACCACTTTATCTAACGTGTCCGTCATTAATTCTCCGACTTTCACACAGAACTTGATTGGGTACCGTTGCTCGGATTTCGTGTCACTTACCACATACATAGATTTCAATAACACGACACATTCGGAGAAATAATGATCGTATGGAATCCAAAATATATTTATTAATAGATTAAGGATGGGAGATTAACGACCCAAAGTGCCAGATTTGCAGTACAACCACATGCACAGCAGTAAAACAGTTTCGTTACATAGTTCTCAGACCTAGTGGCTGAGCGCATACTCGTCAAAGAGGCGTAATATTATTGCACAGATTTTACGATACAACGCGAATAATTAACCCTATGAATAAATCAAGCTTACCTTCATTAATTTAGATAGTTAAATTAAGGTAGAGACAATTACTCTATTCTTGTATTACGGCAACTGCCGCGCGGGAAATATTACTACGTATTGTTTCTCTAAATCAGTATGCTTGGGTCGTATGTTTCTACGGCTGCTCTTTATCAAACTGCAGTGAAGGTCTTTAATAATCGACAACACTAAAACAAGGAGCAAACTGATATTGTTGATAAGAAGTGGCTAGGAATACACAGATAACTTTCCTGCATTACAACGCACTATTTATTATTTATTTTTTTTGGCACGGTAGCCTAGTGTAACATCTCATCATACCAGCTGGTTTGTTCATTTGTCCAAGCCACCACTCGCTCGTGATGCGTTCTGATTGGTCGAAGACAAAGAGTTAAATTTTTTCAAAGTATGGGAAATTTTATTTAACATTCCATTCGTACAAAATACATAATAAGCATAACAAAGCTATTTCTAAAAGTCCCGAGCAGTGCTGGGAACTCAAAACCGCATCCATATAATGCGCCAGACCCTACTTTATTCTACAAGAGAAAGTCCTCTAAGATAATTATTAACTTAAAATTGTTTAGTAACCAAATTGGACATAACAATGTAACCTTCTAGATCATCGTCACAAGCTGACACTATAGCATTGCCAATACCTACATATTAAAAGTTCTCACAGGGCAGAATTTGACTTATCACAATACATATTGATTACTAACATAATATTATATAAGGTTTACATCGTATTTAGAAAGTCCATACACTGGTTGAAAGAAGCATGTCATTCGTATAAAATACGAAGGTTTTTTTATAGTAAGAACCGTTTGCGCCCCCTACCCGCCCATATCGTTTCCTACGGTCGTTTTACCAACTAATGTCATCTCCGCTCATTTGTCAACGCTGTCAGGCAGTGTGAAATTGCTAGCAGAAATATACAAAATTGTGCAACAATTTAATGTCAGCAATGTACATTACTAATCTTGCCGATTGCAAAGTTCTCGTGTGATTCGGTCTATACATACAAAAATACTCATCCTGGCGAAATCTATCGGCAACTGAAGTGTATGGGAAAGGTGTAATGAATGAAGAAAATGTATGAAAGTGGTGCCGTTTATTTAATGGTGGAAGAACAAAAGTCCATGATAAGGAACGTTCTGGACGCCTAACCATAATCACGGACAAAAGCAGCTGTTGATGTACACATTCCACAGAACAAACGCTTCACTATCGACGAACTGACAAGAATTTTTAATATGTTTCCCCATCTTTTCTCTGTGACCGTAGGCTAAATGGACTGGCGATCGACTTCTATGACGAGTGGATCGTCAAACTCAACTCCCGTCCGGGAAAATCCCTCTAGTGGAACAGGGATTAAATTGAAAAATAGCTAAAGGAAATTGGTTATTATAGAAATAAAATTTTTGAAAACCAGTTAGTTGTGTTTATTTTAAACCAGAACGGTTCTTAGTTTAAAAATGATCTTGATACGTTGTGGAATGCCTATGACACAATTGTTATAGTCGTCTGGTAAAGGGACGAAGGTACATAACTACTGGTTGGGCAACGTCTAACAAAAAAAGGTCGATGTAAGGTTGGTTGCTTATGCATTTCTTACATTGAATTTTTAATAAAAGTTTTTTAATGTTTGTTAAAAAATATTTTGTATGATTATATGTTTTTCAATTTTCTCGTTGGGCAAGAGATTGCTACGCTTCACTAGCTTCGCTAGCTTTATTTTAATATACAATTGTAGGAATTTTCAATCCTTAATTGGAAGTATAAATCCTATCTTAATTTAGCTATGAGGTAGGTCATGACCCATTGCAAATGTAGTTTTGAAATCCCAGTACTGCTAAGGAAATAACTTATAATTTAGTGTATGTATTTTAAGGCATATGCGTTTTCTCACGCTTTGAAGGATGTGTCATTGCTTTGACCAATAAGGGCGTGCAATATAGAGACAAGGTGCTCACGAGATAGGATAAACAAGCGCGATGAGTTTATATTACGCTGGGCTAGTTTATCGTATAGACGAAATGGCCAGTCAGTGCATTTAATGTAGTGAAGTACATGTGCAATTCCTCCCCTTTCTTTTTACTAAATATCATATGCGTTCTCCGTTTTAAATTTTGTAGGTTAACAACAACTCTACTGCTATCTGGTGAAGAATGACCGCGGAAACCCACCCGACTCGAACGTACACGTTTGAGGACAAAGATGCATTAACTCGCGGGGCGATTGCCGTAATACAAAGTTTGAGTAATTGACTACTATCTAGTTGAATAAAACTAAGCGATTTCATGCTCCTAATAATACTTTTGTATTAAAGTTGTGTAATATTACTACACTCTCTGTACGTAACGTAATGAATTAAGTACGTTTATACCTGTCTAATTAACAAATAGCAAGGTTGTGTATACAAAAGGACCTTAGCACTACAACAGATTTTTGTTGATACTCTACGAGAGACACTGCATCTTAAGAGCTTTTGCATCCCCAAAGGCATGGTCTTGAAAGATTCACCTCGACAAAAATTGATGCATCTGCAATAAAAAAACTTGAGGAATTTGTAGCATATTGCGGTACAACAAAACTCTTCAGCACGTAATAATTTCAAAATGTTACCCCTATAAAACACATAAACCGGAAAGACGGGGATTCCCTTGAATTATGCATCAGTTAAGTGCAACGTTGGTAAATCAAATCTAAATAAAAGTGGCATCATAAAATGTCTGGCTTGTTAGTAATTGTTTTTAATAATAGCTTATTACATTTCTCAGCTGCCGAAATTTGTCATTTTTTAAATGCAACTGCTATATGAGCTACCATTATCTAGTCACGTATTTCAGCCAGTGGTAATTGTTTTATTTGCATTTATTATCGTGCTGTGCTTTGGATTTCTGCACGACATTGTAGTTTGCAGATAATAATAGCCTTTAGATGGAATCTAATTTATAACTTCTGGTGTCTGATTTATATCGTTAACCACGACGTCTGTTAAAAGTTTGTGATGTATTAAAAATATAAATGCAAAGAAATTTTAGTGTGTCGCCTATGGGAATGTTAGTTCTTCTAACAAACGTTTAAATAAAGTAGTAGAGGATTGCGTGAGAGCACTACAACGCGTTGCGTTACGCCAGCTATAAATTAAATGGGAAAAGAACATTCAGTAAATTTGAATGCACATACTAAATATGGACGCAACTTGTATGGTAGCTTTCAGGAATAATTAACCTAATTAAACTGATATTCCGAATTATGTTTCTATAAAGGTAATTCAGTTAATAAGGTATAACATTATTTCTTTTACCTATGGCTTATTTTTAAATCGCAAAGGCAAATATCTTTAAATGTTGAAAGGCGCTATCTATACCATTCACATAAAAAAACAATTTACAATAGACAGATATCGTCCGTCACGACCGCCAAGTACATTTAAAATAATACTCTAATACAACACTAATACAATCACATACAAAGTATCATAACAATAACGTTGTACATAAGCATACACTTCAATAATTACTTTGTACTACCAGATGCTGACCACAATTAATAGGAATTTTATAGACGGAGAGATTTGTTATATCAACAAGCACAACAGTTAAAAGTTAAATGTGGAAGGTTTAAGTGCAGAAAGTTAATTAAAACCGTAAAAATATACTCATAGGAGAAACAGTCAAAAACAGCCACAATGTTGGAATTGTTATGAGAATTTTTTAAAAGTGAAAGTAACAGAGCTCTAAAATGTGACTGTGGGTTCCGTGTGGCATGCGACATGAAATCGAAGTGCGTTTGCAATGGTAAGGCTAATTTTACAAATAAAAGCGCACTTTTTATGCCGTAACGATCGAGGGCACTTGCGAGATCACCCAACAAGTAATTTGGAATTTGTGTTGGGTTAGGCGAGCTGTTGTTCGAAGAACGAAAAACAGCAATCTGATAGTTTCTGAACATTCTCCAATTTAGAGATATATTTGGAAATTAAACAGTGAGTAATACATGAGCTTTTACAGTTATACTTTTTAATAATGCATACTCAGTGACATGGAAATTGCAGCACGAAGAAAGAAGGGATGGGAATTTTTTGACAAAACTTGACAAATATGTTTAACTAAAAGGTAATAATTGATTAAAAGTTCAAACAAAAACCAACGACTAACACACCTCTTATTATTAATGTGTTACCCCCCTATTTGTTACACACTCTGCGTGACATCGAATCCAGTAGGTTTTCAATGTTCTGTTGGGGTATTGTGCCTAAGCAATCTGCATTTCATGCCGGAGAGCTTCCAGTGTATGCGGGGGATTTGCTTAGTTCCCTAGTTTTCTACCAACATGTTCAATTGGCAAACTATTGGGAGATCTGGATGGCTATGGTAAAATATTGACATGGGAGTCTTCCAATTGACTGAGAGGACGAGCTTGAACCTGTGGAAAAGTGGGTTTTCAAACTGCCGGACATAAGGAAGGATATGGGGTTCCAAAACTTCATTAACGTACCGCTCGGATAAACACCAAACGAGACTTACTTTTATATGTTAAGCACCTTATGCCAAAACTTCTCAATTCGGTGCACATGCCTTTTAACAGACACGTTTCCCACGTACCCGTCTGATTCCCATGCGGCAAACATGCATACCTAAACAGAATCGGAATTTATTACTGAATACTACGGTATGCTACTCCATGTTCCAGTGTAATTGCAAACTGTACCGCTTTAAACGTTGTTGTCGGTGTTGAGCAGTAAGCGGTAACACATGATACGGTCAATAAAATTGCAAGCCGAAAGCCCTAATACGGCGATATACTGTTCGCTGGGTTACAGGACACTCTTCATTGCCTAACCACTGATCAGCAGTTAACCTGGTACTGGAGAATCGGTCTCTTAGAGACATTAAGTAAAGATGGCGAGGTTGCACTTTATCAGTTTGTCTTCGGACATCCGTTCTTTTTTACGACGTTCCTCTCTCTAGTTCCTAAATAATAACGCATAAATGTGGATTGGTACTGATTAAGGCAATTTGCAATTTCCCTGAACGAAAACCCACCTTTTAGGCAACCCAATTAGACCTCTGTTGAATTCGCTCAATTGGTGATAATTTGCACGTTGCCGCACTCCGGGCATAATCACGCCCTCAAGACACAATAGTCAACTAAAGTTAAACAGATACAACACAAAATTCAACCAAAACTGGCAAGAAATACACCAGATAACAACACTAAAAAGAAATGACAGAAGTGTCAGATATACCTATACCACTTGATCTATCGCAACGAAATTCTAATCAACTTACCTTAGAGTAGTTAACATACCCATCAAGTTTTATCAAAAAATTCCCAACCCTTCTTGGTGTTGCAATTTCCATGTCACTGAATGAATGTTAAATGTAAACTTTATTGTAGAGTTAAAGCATAAATCATTGGTATGTTGAATGGACAAAGAAATGCTAAAAAAAAAGTTAGTATTAAAATATTTTCTGTTTGTTATTAAGGGAGCTCCCAGACAATGAGATTTATAATGTTATGTAATTCATTACGGAAAGGGGAAAATTGGAGTGATAGCTTTATTAATGAAGTTAATTTATTGGTTTATTTTAGGATTTTTTTTTTGGTAATACCTGGCCAGAGCGAGGTTAGGAATTAGGTTTTTAAGTACATTTGTATTTATATTGCCATTATTTCATATCAATATAGGTAAAGCATAGGTTAAATTTGATTCTCGTTTATCTATGAAGTAGGATAAAACTTAAGCTATTGTAAAAGGCTATCCGATCACCCCAGTAATGGAATGTATTTGGAAGAGGGAGAAGTGCTGCTTTTCAACTAGCTTTTAAATATCTTTATGTCTGCTTGCTGCGAGCGAAAACGTGGTAATGCTATAATTCTGCTTTTGAGACTAATTTATCCTGAAGGAGCGAGACGCCGTAAGAGTTTATATATATTCACCAACTCACTGCAGTGACGGAAGGGATTTCCATTAAAAAGAAATAAATGTAGGGAGAGCCAAACAACAAGAAACTACTTTACAATACAAAGAAATTATTTGTTTAAATTTTGGTTCACGCTACCTTGAAAGACTTTGAATTCTAAAATCACAGCTTAAAAATCATTAAATTTGGTCAAGTTAATACACTGGAGGACCCTTCAAAGCGCTGGACTTTTCTGATACTGGCTACTACTGGTACGTTACTGAATTTGCTGAACTTCCTAACACAATTATGGTGCCTTTACCTTTCTTATAAATAAAACTTAACAGACAATACACACGTCTGTGCGTTCAAAACAATTCGTCGTAGGCCACCTACGCACCCAGGGGCCTATGGTCCACCGTCTACACACCTCCACTGTTCCTTAACAATATGTCATTTCTTAACTTCCCAATTTTTTTAACCTAGTTGTTATGTTAAATTTTCCTTTCTTCAAACTTTCGTTTTCACATTCTGTGCGTTTAATCTACCATAACTTCAAAGTCAATGTCGTGTTGTTCGTGTGAACACTTTGTTCCGACGCCTTTACATTTAAAAGCAAAAGACAGATCATTCACGAATTAACTATATATCAGTTTTATGAGTATATGATTATTGGGGTGTATGTTTTCATAGTTACTGTTTCTTAAGCTCGTGTGAATTTGTACAATTAACTTTATTATGTCGGTTATTCCTCGAGTGTCTATCTGTAATTTTGTTTTAATTTAATACGAAGAGCCGTAAATTACCATTGACGTTTATATACAACAAAGTAGGTACTTTACTATTTTAATTCTTCATCATAATTCAATATTATATTAAAATATCAACATTATTATATGTCAACCACAAAAGCTTCTGATTTTACAGGGTGTTTTATTGGTAAATGCTCGTTTAACTAACTGTAATTAATAAACTCATTTCCATTACATAATGTTGCTTACGTAACACAATAACGTTACATAAGGGAAATCTATTTAGTAAAAATCAATTTTTAACTATTTTGATCGTAGCATCGGCCAAATTACGTTGCTTACAGATTTTTGCTTTTAATTTACGACTTAGAATTTCACATAGCAAAACAATGAAAAATTTCAAGTAGCATGAGCGTCAAATCAGGTTTTAGCAGTGGTGAAATTATTTTGTTAACAGATTTGTAACAATAGTGCGTTATTTAAACAAATATTAGTCGATAGAAAAGAATTTACGAAAATAACAGTTAGTTAAATGAGTTTTTAGTGCGAAAATGTACTAAATTTTTTATATAAGCTTAGATGGTTAAGATTTAAAAACATGGCTACTTCAATAGAATATTAAATTAGGTCAAATAGATAAACCAAAAAAAGTCACCTGGTACATTTTTATACAAACAGAATTATTGATCGGGACATTACATCTTTCGTATTAAAATTAGAAAAATACAGATAATTCTCGTTAAATAAGTAGGCATTTTTAAACCCATTCGCACGAGTTTGAAAATCCTCAACCATAAAAGCGACCTCAATAATCATAATAAATGTACAACCCTATAGAGGTAATGCGTGATGATAATCAAACGAAGTAGCTGTCAGTATTAAATAACCGCTCACACGCACTGAAATTCTTTGACCTCGACCTTAAGACAGTGTGAGTCGTACAATCTCTGAGAATAAAAAAGGGAATACCCATTAAACTTTTAATCTATAAAATCCTCAAATAATAGTAGGGGGGATTAGATTAATTCACAACATATCACATCATCTTCAGCAGTGCTTTTACGTTGAATAGCACGCAATTATCAACGTGTTGGACGAGGTTACTAAGCTGGTAACTGAATCAGCGGTATTTAAAGTTAGAACTGTGTATAATAAGTATCTAAAGGCGGATATAAAAATACCAGTTACAAAACGCAAGAGTGGCATTTACGAGCGCGTTTATTTCGCATCACCTTAGACAAATTAATTTGCTACAACCATTTCCTGCACTGGAAGTCGAGAGGGCGTATGGAGACGAAAAAAAAGCATAACAGTAGGTTATAGAATTTTGCTTTCCATTTTGTACAAATTACAAGATAATATTTAATAATTGTGATTGATGGTGATAAGAAAAATATGTAAAACGTATTAATAAAATGGACGATTAAGTTGATGTACGCATATTTAGAGCGGATGGTAAAAACGTAATTTTTAATATATAAAACTCATTATTGTAGAGGTGAAATAATAATTAGGAATTAAATTGGGCAGCTCTCAATCATTGATAAATTTAGGTTGTATTTTTTAGTTACATGCATATTTCCTAAGAAAAATCTTAGTATTTTTGTTTTCTGTTGATATTTACTGCGATTATCATGTTTACTGCATAGATTAGCTGTAGCAGATGTGGAGATTTTGTTTTATTAATTGTGTATAAAGTAGACTAACAGAAAGAAGTAATAAGAGTGTAAGCAAGGCTCTATCAACTTCCAACTGCAGTGGAACCTGCTCAAGCCGTCTCTTGGAATACCCGACTTCCGCGCAGACGTTATTTTGTCTTCGCGTGAGTTAGCGCGAAACAGATCTTTATAGACAAGCAGAGTTCAAAGACCTTTCCAGATAAACATAAAAAATTTAGTAAGTGTTACAATTGTATACCCCTAAAAGTAGTATACTGCTTCCATCGCCCCACCCCCACCCCCGCTTATCGCACTTGATGTTTGTTGGTGCACTATTTTACTGTTACATCACTCCACCCTCCTAGAGTAAAATTAATTAAAGTATAGTCGAAATTATGAGAGAATGCATTAATGTCATATGTTGCTGAATAAAAACCCGACAGACTTTTAAATAATCTATCAGAAAGTATACATAATGCATAGGATTTAAAAGTATGTCGTTTTTTAATTCAGAAACCTATGAAGTGAATGCATTCTCTCAATATTTGGTTTATTGCTAATGTCAATTTAGAACGTACCACATCTTTTTTTTTAACGTTAGAATTCTGAACTTAAATTATGATTAATTTTAGTTTCAGCAAAATAGCCAAAATTTTTTCAAAAGGCTGATTTTTAGCTTGACTGTCATGCCTAATTTTAGGACCTGCTGTACTACACAGATATTTGTTTTTGATACTCGGATTTTGAATTCTTGGTTCAATTTCAGACACAGCAAAGCAGCGAGAAAATATTTTTAAAAACTAATTATTGAGTAGGTTGAGCGCATAGTTTGATTTTACCATCAACCAAATTACATTGTTTACAGATATTTTGGTTTGAAATCGATGTTGAATTTTAGGTTAAATTATGAGAAGTTCTGGTCGTGTCAAAATTTGGAAAAAAGATTTTGAAGCGCCTTGAACGTCTAGCCTAATTTTAGCATCATTTAATTATTTTGGTTATACTTTCTTTAATACTGCAAATTTGAACTTTAGGCCAAACTAGGTTTTACTCCGGTCGTACTAAAACTGCAAGAACGGTTTCAAATACTAAAATTTTTATTATCTTTTATCTTGCGTGATTTTGATACCACCCAAATTAAGTCCATAGATATGCTATGTATGTACGGACTCAAAATCGATTATTTTTACATGTATATTTTCATAAGAAAATCTAAGGTTCATTTTATAGTTTCTGACCATCTGTAGGAATTTCCACAGGGAGGTGGAGGCTCTATTTTTGTTATATTTTTAGAAAATATGCTTCCATATATACTTTTCCATGACGAATTCATATTGGATGTATGTCGGGTGTATATCGAAAAAATTATGTCGGATGCGTATCGAAAGCATGTCGCATGTCGCATGTGCATCGGATGCGTTGAATTTATGTCGAATGTAAGTTGGATGCATGTCGGATGTACGTCAAAGATGTCGAATTTATGTCGGATGCATGTCGGATGCACGTCGAACGTGTCGAATGTATATCGGCTGTATGCCGAATGTATATCGGAAGTTTGTAAAAATTATGTCGGTTGCCTATCGAATGCAGGTCGCATGTGCATCGAATGTGTCGAATGTATGTCAGATGTAAGTTGGATGCATGTCGGATGTACGTCAAAGGTGTCGAATTTATGTCGGATGCATGTCGGATGCACGTCGAGCGTGTTGAATGTATATCGGATGTATGCCGAATGTATATCGAAAGTTTGTAAAAATTATGTCGGTTGCGTATAGAATGCATGTCGCATGTATATCTGATGTGTCGAATGTAAGTTGATGCATGTTTGGTACATTTCTGATGCATGTTTGATGCATGTCTGATTCATGTCTAGTGCATGTCTGATGCATTTCTGATGCATGTCTGATGTATGTCGGATGTACCTCGAAGGTGTCGAATGTATATCGGATGTGTGTCGGATGTAAGTCGGATGCATGTTGGATGTATATCGGATGTATGTAGAAATTGTGTCGGATCTGTATCGGATGCATATCGCATGTGCGTCGGATGCGACATATGTATGTGGGATGTATGTCGAACGTATGTTGGATGCATGTCTGATACATGTTGGATGTACGTCGGATATATGTCAGTTGTATGTCGGGTGTGGTTCGGATGCATTTTGGGTGTACGTAGAATGTGTTGAATGTATGTCAGACGTATATCAGATGCATGTCAGATGCATATTGGATGTACGTCGGAAGTATGTCGGATGTATGTGGGATGTAAGTTGGATGCATGTCGGATGCATGTCGGATGCATGTCGAATGTACATCGGATGTATGTCGGATGTAAGTCGAATGTATAACGAAAGTTTATAAAAATTATGTCGGATGCGTATCGAATGCATGTTGCATGTGCATCGGATGTGTCGAATGTATGTCGGATGTAAGTTGGATGCATGTCGGTTGTATATCGAATGTATGTAGAAATTATGGCTAATCTGTATCGGATGCATATCGCATGTGCGTCGGATGTGTCATATGTATGTGGGATGTATGTCGAACGTATGTTGGATGCATGTCTGATACATGTTGGATGTACGTCGGATATATGTCAGATGTATGTCGGGTGTGGTTCGGATGCATGTTGGATGTACGTAGAATGTGTTGAATGTATGTCAGATGTATATCAGATGCATGGCAGATGCATATTGGATGTAGGTCGGAAGTATGTCGGATGTATGTAGAATGTAAGTTAGATGCATCTCGGATGCATGTCGGATGTACATCGGATGTATGTCGGATGTACGTCGAAGGTGTCGAATGTATATCGGATGTGTGTTGGATGTAAGTCGGATGCATGTCGGATGTATATCAGATGTATGTAAAAATTGCGTCGGATCTGTATCCGATGCATATCGCATGCGTGTCGGATGTGTCATATGTATGTGGGATGTATGTCGAACGTATGTTGGATGCTTGTCTCATACATGTTGAATGTACGTCAGATATATGTCAGATGTATGTCGGGTGTGGTTCGGATGCATGTTGGATGTACGTAGAATGTGTTGAATGTATGTCAGATGTATATCAGATGCATGTCAGATGCATATTGGATGAACGTCGGAAGTATGTCGGATGTATGTAGGATGTAAATTGGATGCATGTCGGATGCATGTCGTATGCATGTCGGATGCATGTCGGATGTACATCGAATGTATCTCGAATGATGTCGAATGTATGTTATATGTGTCGGATGCAAGTGGCATGTACGTTAAATGTGTTAAATGTATATTGGAAACATGTCAAATGCATGTCGTATGTACATCGGATGTATGTCGGATGTATGTCGAATGTACATCGAATGTGTATCGGATGCATGTTGGATGCACGTCAAATGTATGACAGATGCATGTCAGATGCACGTCTAATGTGTCGGATGTATGTTGGATGCATGTCGGATACACGTCAAATGTGTCTAATGTATGTCGGATGTAAGTTGGATGCATGTCCGATGTATACCGGATGAATGTCGAATGTATGTTAGATGTGTGTCAGATGCATGTGGTATGCACGTTGGATGTGTCAAATGCATGTCGGATGCATTTTGTAGGTACGTCATATGCATGTCGTATGTATGTCGTATGTATGTCGGAAGTGTATCGGATGCATGTCGATGCACGTCGAATGTATGCCGGATGCATGTCGGATGCACGTTAAATGTTTCAAATGTATGTTGGATGCATGTCGGATGCACGTCGATTCTATCAAATGTATGTCGGATGTAAGTCGAATGCGTGTTGGAGTTATGTCGGATGTATGTCGAATGAATGTTAGATGTAAATCGGATGCATTTTACATGTACGTTGGATGTGTCAAATGTATGTCGAATGTATGTTGGATGAATGCCGGATGCATGTCGGATGTACGTCGAATGTGTCGAATGTGTCGAATTTATGTCGGATGTAAGTCAGATGCATGTGAAATGTATATTGGATGAACGTCGGAAATATGTAGGATGTAAGTTGGATGCACGTCGGTTGTATATCGGATGTATATAGAAATTATGTCGGATGTGTATCGAATGCATGTCGCATGTGCGTCGGATGTGTGTAATGTATGTGGGATGTAAGTTGAATACATGTCGGATGCATGTCGGATGTAGGTTGGATGTCTATCGGATGTATCTCAAATGATGTCGAATGTATGTTATATGTGTGTCGGATGTATGTGACATGTACGTTAGGTGTGTCAAACATATGTCGAATGTATGTTGGATTCATGTTGAATGCATGACGTATGTACAGCGGATGTATGTCGGACGTATGTCAGATGTATATCGAATGTCTATCGGATGCATGTAGGATGCACGTCGAATGTATGTCAGATGCATGTCAGATGCATGTCGAATGTGTTGGATATATGTCGGATGCATGTCGAGTGTACGTCAAATGTGTCTAATGTATGTCGGATGCATGTCGGATGCAGGTTGAATGTACATCGGCTGTATCTCAAATGATGACAAATGTATGTTATATGTGTGTCAGATGCATGTGGCATGTATGTTAAATATGTCAAATGTCTGTTGGATGCATGTGAGATTCATGTCGTATGTACATCGGATGTATGTCGGACGTATGTCGAATGTATATCGAATGTGTATCGGATGCATGTAGGATGTACGTCGAATGTGTGTCAGGTGCATGTCGCATGCAAGTCGAATGTATGTCAGATGCATGTTGGATGCACGTAGAATGTGTCGGATGTGTGTCGGATGCATGTCCGATGCACGTCAAATGTGTCTAATGCATTTTGTATGTACGTCAGATGCATGTCGGATGTATGTCGTATGTATGTCAGATGTGTATCGGATGCATGTCGGATGCACGTTTAATGTTTCGAATGTATGTCGGAAGCATGTCGGATGTACGTCGAATTTGTCAAATATATGTCGGATGTAAGTCGGATGCATGTCGGATGTATATCAAATGTATGTTAGATATGTGTCGGATGCATTTTGCATGTACGTTGGATGTGTCAAATGTATGTCGAATGTATGTTGGATGCATTCGAATGCATGTCGTATGTACGTCACATGCATGTCGGATGTATGTCGAATGTATGTAAGATGTGTATCGGATGCATGTCGATGCACGTTGAATGTTTCGAATGTATGTCGGATGCATGTCGGATGCACGTCGAATTTGTCAAAGGTATGTCGGATGTAATTCAGATGCATGTCAGATATATGTCGGATGTATGTCGAATGTATGTTAGATGTGTGCCGGGCGCATTTTGCATGTACGTTGGAAGTGTCAAATGTATGTCGAATGTATGTTGGATGAATGCCGGACGCATGTCTTATGTACGTCGGATGTTTTGAATGTATTTCGTATGTAAGTCAGGTGCATGTCTGTTGCATACTAGATGTACGTCAGAAGTATGTCGGATATATGTAGGATATAAGTCGAATGCATGTAAGACGTACATCTGATATATATTGAATGTATGTTATATGTGTATCGGATGCATGTGGCACGCACGTTGAATGCGTCAAATGTATGTCGGATGCAGGTCGGATGTACATCGGATGTGTGTCGAATGAATGTCGAATGAATGTCGAATGTATGTTAAATGTTGGATGTGTCAAATGTATGTCGAATGTATGTTGGATACATGTCGGGCGAATGTCGTATGTACGTCGAATGTGTCGAATGTAGGTCGAATACATGTGGGATGTACGTCGAATGTATGTCGGATGCATGTCGGGTACACGTCGAATGAGTCGAATGTATGTCGGATGTATGCCGCACTAGATCTCATACCTAATGGTATGTATCACTATGTATTTCAGAAAGCAAATGGAAGAAATTTTCTAAAAGATATGACGAGAATGTAGGATCCACCTCTTTATGTAGATTCCTATAGTTGATAAAATGTTTGCAAATGAACCTTATGTAAAAATGGTCGATTTTGAGCTCTTACATATATATATATATATATATATATATATATATATATATATAGCATATCTACTTATGTGTAGTTTACGACTTCTATTATGTTAGAAATTTTAATATACGTACGTATTAAAGTAAATTATAAGTGACCTTAATACTCCTAAAAAAATCGTAAAAATGTTGAGCGTAAATAAGCTCCATCTAAGTTAACATATTTAAAACCTTTTTGTCTTAAGGAAAGTGATTTCATTTGAGGGCGCATTTTAGGAGAGGTATAATAGAGTTGTATGTATAGATGCGCCTATGGTTGAAAAGTCGTTCTCACACTAAAGTATCAGTATGTAAAATTTGGGGAAACGGTTTTCAAATAGAATTGTTAGAGTTTTTCTCAATTATACAATACTAAAGGGTTGGTTGCTTTATTCCTCCCTCCTAATATTAACAAAATCGTATCAAAGAACATGAGGTTTATCAATCGCCGTTTAAGCTAGACAAAGGTCAAAAACTTACCAGAACCAAGTGGTAACGTCACAGTCATCTTCGCAATGTCCTCGTCCGGATTTTCATCTAAAGTTGAAAGACTCATACTTTCATGTACGTGATCTTCTATTATATCTCCAACACCCTCTATGACAGCATCGTCGTTAACGGAAGTTTGTATCAAGATATGTCCATTACCGTTATCGTTACCGCCTAAAAGGAAAATAGGCGCGCCATTTCCCAACCGTTTAACAGAATGCAACAGCAAGCCATTTTGCTGTATAAATCCAATCTTCCTTTCATTATTATTTACGACAACATTTCTTAAGGTGCTCAAACTATCAGTACGTACAAGAAGGTGAGAGGCAGTGGCACTGTTGTTATTGTTAATTTTCGAACTTTGTATAAAAATTACGTTTGAGCTTGAGCTTTGGTGATGCATAACCGGCTCCTCCTTTACCACGACTTCAGATAGTGACGAATTTGAAGGATCTGTAACAAGAAAAAAATGTTAAAGTAATAGCAATTTTAAATTTTGCGTGTTTGTATTTTTCTCTGTTTGGCCTTCCAGTTAACTTACTTATAATGGCAAAATAGTTTGAAAATTATGTGTTGTAGCGGGGTAAATCGTGATACACGTATAATATATCAAAAGTTAATCATATACCTGCAAAGCACGCTAAATAATATAGAAATGCCGTCTGTATTTCTCATTTATTTAATCTAATCTTTAAAGTACTTTGGAGAATGAGTTTTATCGTTTGAAATAGTTCGCACGTTCAAATCGATTTGTTGCAGCTAAATCTGAACGTAAATACAGGCTATATGTATTACCCTATCTAAAGCACATATGTCTACACAAGCTGTAAATGTCGTTTGATGTTTATAAACCATGAAAATCATAAATCAGAATTAGAAGTAGTATTTGTAGTATTTTTTGCACTTGAACTTTAGCCAGGCTGCGCTTTACTGCAACTAGGTCATTTAGAAAGAGACCGTGTACTACTGACACGTTAAAAATTTAATTTTAACAAGTGACAGCTTCTGCTATGGAGAAATGAAGCTGCGCCGCTTAATTAAAGTAAACAATCTAGTTGCTGTCAAAGTACACAAACGAAGAAGAGTGCCAAAACTAATTCAACTTAAGGTTATAGGTAGCTTCGCATTCTAGGTTTCCTGATTTAGTGAGATCTTCTAACGTGTCGGCGTTACGCTACATAGAAACCGAATGCAAAAAAAGAAAAATTATTCTCACACGGGCAAGATTAATATTGATGCACCCTGTATAATTCTGAATTTATGAATAGTAGTAATGCTTTTTTTTTTATCGTATACGTTGTGGCGTCAGTGTCTTAATGGGCGCCAGTAAACAAAAATCTTCCGACATAGCTAGGGGTCTATTACTGAGTAGAGCAATAAGAAGTGGGGGGAGGGGGGGAGTAGAATTTTTTTTGCAATCCAAAGCTAAACTAAATTAAATAGGCGCCACCAAGTCCTGAAATAATCACGATAATAGCAAAGCACAATTCTAAGGGCGGACGTGGAAACCCAAAGATAAGACAATCGCCTTCGTTAACAAAAACCCGTCTTATGAAAATAAGACACAGCTCCTGTAAGAAATTACAAAGATTAAACAAATAAAAATGTAGAACACCATTTGTGTCCTATAAAAGTATCAAAAATAAAAAAAAGGAATATCCAATATGATATTGGCACAAAATTATTACCCAAAAATTCTACCTTTATGTTATGAGATTTGATCGCATTTGACCAAAATAAAAGTCTCAAAGTTTAATTAATTGTTTACTAAAAAAAAAACTTTTAAAATTTCAAAACTTTTTAACAAGTAAAAAAAATTTTATCATTAACATCTATGACAAAGTTAAGGTTTTGGCTTCCACAATAATTGAGAATTAAACAGATTATATGTTCGTAAACATAATAGCAACTTTTTGTGCTTTTTATATGATAGTCTGTTTATCAAATTTTTACGACATTCAAAACACATGCAAGAAATTTCTTATATGTAATAACGAACCAAACTGCCTCTGTTGCTCCAAAACAAATCTGTTCGGAAATTTATAATCTCCAACAATGTTACTAGTCATTTCTAATTTGGGACGACTGCAATCAAAACCAACATCTTCACTCGTACTTTATCTATCATTCTTCGATGGCGAATTTTTCTTTAACGCGCGTTAGTAGAAGTTATCAAAGCGGTTTCAGGTCTAGCACGACCTGACCCGTTCACACAAGTAATTTAGCCGAAGGTCGCATACCTCTAGCCGGGAATACATCTTGATAAGGCGGTTGCTAGCGGGCGACTAACTCAACGAAGCGCGAACCAAATGATAGCGACGTTAGAGGTGGGGAATTAGCAAAGAAGCAGCTAGAGATGCTTGACGAAGTAACTTAATGTCACACAGATATTTTAATATAAGAAGATTAATAAAGAATAAGGCACGCTTAGCGCATTATCCTCGTAATTCAATGCAAATAATTATTGCTTAAATTAAACATGTTACGGTAGTGTCCACGAAGCATGACACTTCAATAAATTTTTAGTTGTATTAAAATCATATACGTATAAACCAAAAACGTATCGTTTATTTCTGTTTAATATATAATTGAACGGAACTCAGGTGCGTAAATTATTCCATAACCACCAAAAAGTATGAGCATAATAAATATAATAGTAAATTTCGTAGCGTAATCATGTGATGTTAAAATTATTAAGTAAATGATAGTGAAAAGTCTAACAGGCATGTTCCATATCATAATAATTCCAATTATAGTAGAGCTTTTCTACAAATTTTATTTTAATGAAGTAAAATTAATGTTATAGTAACACACGTGTAGTTAGAATACCAAGCAAGCCCAGACAACTTTATAAGAATTTTTGGACAATGTAGTAATTGTTTAAAAACAAACAGACGCTTAGAAGTGGAACTCACCAATATTAAGCATAAGATATCTATATCATTCAATGTAAAGTAAAAAAGGTTTCAATATATCTATGCAAACTGCTAGAATAATAAAATTACCACGGGCACGTGGCTATAACTTGATAGTACCAAAGAGTTCACGTTAAAGTGGAATAGGAAAGTTATATAAAGACATCGCCCACTACTAAACGTATGAAGAGTAGGGAGGAACGAACAAACGCTAAACAGTGAACAGCATTTGTGTCCTATAAAAGTATCAAAAATAAAAAAAATGTATATCCAATATGATATTGGCACAAAATTATTACCCAAAAATTCTACCTTTATGTTATCAGATTTGATCGCATTTGACCAAAATAAAAGTCTCAAAGTTTAACTAATTGTTTACTAAAAAAAAAACTTAAAATTTCAAAACTTTTTAACAAGTAAAAAATTTCATCATTAACATCTATAACAAAGTGAAGGTTTTGGCTTTTTAAAGCAAACAACTGCTCTTCAAACATAAACTTTCTTTAAACATTTGATTAAAATAATTTGTAACCACAATACACTGAATTAACGCTTCTAACCTGGGCAGATCTTTTCAGGTGGATTACAGTTTCTAAATTATTACGCAGCGTGTATTTAAATTTTCATATTTAGATTTTATAATTAATCTGTAAATAAAAGCTAATTACAAGAATAGGAATGTTTAATTTAAATTTTATGACAGCTGCACGAAGCATCTGCTTTCACGACAACATCTGTCAACTGTGCAACACACAAAAAAAGTATGACGTCGAAAATATACCTTGAAATCTATCTGAGGTTCAAATGGAACAAAGCTTGTAATTATATAAACCTAACTTGACAAAAGTTCGTTCTACGGCTTGTAAAACCAGTTCAACAATAATTGAGAATTAAACAGATTACATGTTCGTAAACATAATAGCAACATTTCGTACTTTTTATATGATAGTCTGCTTATCAAATTTTTACGACATTCAAAACACATGCAAGAAATTTCTTATACGTAATAACGAACCGAACTGCCTCTGTTGCTCCAAGACAAATCTGGACAAAAATTCATAATCTCCAAACAATGTTACTAGCCATTTCTAATTTGGGACGACTGCAATCAAAACCAACATCTTCACGCGTACTTTATCTATCATTCTTCGATGGCGAATTCTTCGTTGACGCGCGTTAGTAAAAGTTATCAAAGTGGTTTCAGATCTAGCACGACCTGACCCGCTCACACAAGTAATTTAGCCGAAGGTCGCATGCCTCTAGCCGGGAATACATCTTGATAAGGTGGTTGCTAGCGGGCGACTAACTCGACGAAGCGAGAACCGAATGATAGCGACGTTAGAGGTGGGGCAATAGTAAAGAAGCAGCTAGAGATGCTTGACAAAGTAACTTAATGTCACACAGATATTTTAATATAAGAAGATTAATAAAGAATAAGGCACGCTTAGCGCATTATCCTCGTAATTCAATGCTAATAATTATTGCTTAAATTAAACATGTTACACTACCCCTTTCCCAAAAGAAAAAAAATCTTTTATAACAAACAAATATTAAGCTAAAAACAAAAATTTTTTTTTCATAAGAGCTTTTATCAAACTACTAACTAACATCACAATTATTTGCAAAACATTACAGTTTACGAATTAGAAATACTTACTTAATCATCATCCAGAATAACTACGAAAATTATGAAAACGAGAGGGACTAATATATATAAATTTGAGGGTGCCGGTAACTACGTGTACCAGACGTCCATTGGGAAACGAAATCGGGGAGTCATAACCGGTATAGGTCAAAATCGAGAGAAGTCAAATCAAAAAGTCAGACACTCCACGGGACAAAAAAAAATTAATTTAAATTTAAGGGAATTCTTTTATCAGAGCAAGAATTTTCTTACTCCTACTGAAGCAAGTACATACTAACTATAGCTAAACACAACATAAAATATCCAAACTTCCAAAAATACTAACTCTGCTTCTTGGAGTTTTAGTAACTTTACAAACTTTACTAACCAAAAAGAACGCTACTATATCAAAACAGCATCTTAATACAAAATACTATCAGCTCAAAGTGATAACTAAAACCAAGATAAACTAACTAACAGGTTACTTACAAAAATGGCGGTGAGTGCTCATCACCACTATAACTCAAAGTACTAGAAGTTTCACTTCTACTAAACTTAAACTTCTACACAAATACTCCACAAAACGAAACTCTTAACGCCAAACCGAACTAGTCGGGGCTGAAGTCTCCTTCACCCTACTAATTATACTATCACTAATTTCCAAATATCATCACCTATTAGTGACTGATCAAATGGTGAGGTTTACCATGCAAACCTCTGACTTTACCAAACAAAAAAAAATATTCAAAGAAAGGTCAGAATCAAGGGAAAAAATACGTCAATATTCTCTCTACCTAAATATGTAGAAATCAGGACTAACAATTTATATAGTCGACTTATTTCTACTTTCAAACAATATCTTCTACTAGCGCGCGTCAAACTAAACTAGTATGTACATCAACGTACACTACAAAACTACTACTAAATTTCGACTACAAGTTTCCATAACCATACAAAATTTCCAAACAAAATAAGTTGTAAAAGGACAATCTTCATTTAGTATAAGTTATTACCATACTAAATCAAAAACCAGAACAAAACGAAACAAGCAAATAACTGATTTACTTATAATCAAAGAAATGACAGAACTGAAACTAATCTTCAGGATCATCTTGCTCATCTGGGTCAGATGCAGCAAAGGGCTTCAAATCTTTGAGGTGTCACCTACCGGCTTTAGAATCATCAATAAAAAACTAATCACGACGATAGCTAACAGAAAAAAAAATCAGTGTTCAGGTGCACTTTCACCCTACTACCAGCCGAACTGTCGAAACAACTACAATGCTTCACAACGCCTAAATTTGCTAGAATGACAAATCCTCTACGAGTCTCACCTAGACTAATAATCAAAAATTACATCAACTAAAAAAAATTAGGATGCATAAATTACTAGAGCGACTAACTCACCTCGAGTCTCGTCTAGACTTGCGTAATGCTGAGCGACCAACTTTTCCTGAGTCTCGTCTAGACTAACATACTGCTGAGCGACCAACCACGACGACAAGTTCCGCCTAGACTAAATTGCGTTGCAATGCCAATCTAAATAAAAAATCTGCTATCATAACAAAAACGTGCTTATGCACAAGAACAATTCTCAAATGATATGACGACAGCTCAAACCGATGTACCCTTAAAATAGAATTCGTAGCATTATTATCAAATTCGGACAAAATATTTTTTATTGACTCAAGCTAATTAAACAACCAGGATCTTTCACTTCCTTAGCCAAAAGTCTACCTCAAATTTTCCTTTTCTCTACAACTGGTTTCTCACTTATTACACCTCTAATCCTAAGTTCATATTCCAGTTCCTCTTTAAGTAAACAAACAATTTGAAATTTTTCAGACATTTGTTATAGTCTAATATTTTAATGAAATTAAATTGATAAATCTAAATGATTCAAGCTTTAAGAAAATTGTCAAAACAAATTTGGGCAACGAAAGGTCAAAGTCAATAAATGAATTTGTTAAAAATAGATTTTTGCCAAAACAATATCGAATAAAATCTTTATTAGGCCAAAATAAAATTAAAGTTAAAAATAAATTCGGCTAAAGTAATTAACTGACTGAAGGAAAAAGTCAATGTCTTAACTAAATTTGTGCCAAAACAAATTTCGAGAACAATAGCAAATTTGAGCAAACAAATTTCGAGACCAATAGCAAATTTGAGCAAACAAATTTCGAGAACAATAGCAAATTTGTGCAAACAAGTTTCGAAGCCCTACACGTTGAGGCGCAAGTGAAACTGTTTTTGTTTCTAGTTTAACTGGCCCCACGTTGCTGAGATTAATCACGAAAGGAGCATAGCTCGATTCTAAGGGCGGACGTGGAAACCCAAAGAGAAAACGATCGCCTTCGTTAACATAAACCCGTCTTATGAAAATAAGACACAGCTCCTGTAAGAAATTACAAAGATTAAACAAATAAAAATGTAGAACACCATTTGTGTCCTATAAAAGTATCAAAAATAAAAAAAAATGTATATCCAATATGATATTGGCACAAAATTATTACCCAATAATTCTACCTTTATGTTATGAGATTTGATCGCATTTGACCAAAATAAAAGTCTCAAAGTTTAACTAAAAGTTTACTAAAAAAAACTCTTAAAATTTCAAAACTTTTTAACGAGTAAAAAAAATTTCATCATTAGCATCTATAACAAAGTAAAGATTTTGGCTTTTTAAAGCAAACAACTGCTCTTCAAACATAAATTTGTTTTAAACATTTGATTAAAATAATTTGTAACCACAATACACTGAATTAACGCTTTTAACCTGGGCAGATCTTTTCAGGTAGATTACAGTTTCTAAATTATTACGCAGCGTGTATTTAAATTTTCATATTTAGGTTTTATAATTTATCTGTAAATAAAAGCTAATTACAAGAATAGGAATGTTTAATTTAAATTTTATTACGGCTGCACGAAGCATCTGCTTTCACGACAACATCTGTCAACTGTGCAACACACAAAAAAAGTATGACGTCGAAAATATACCTTGAAATCTATCTGAGGTTCAAATGGAACAAAGCTTGTGATTATATAAACCTAACTTGACAAAAGTTCATTCTACGGCTTGTAAAACCAGTTCCACAATAATTGAGAATTAAACAGATTATATGTTCGTAAACATAATAGCAACTTTTCGTGCTTTTTATATGATAGTCTGTTTATCAAGTTTTTACGACATTCAAAACACATGCAAGAAATTTCTTATATGTAATAACGAACCGAACTGCCTCTGTTGCTCCAAGACAAATCTGGACGGAAATTCATAATCTCCAAACAATGTTACTAGCCATTTCTAATTTGGGACGACTGCAATCAAAACCAACATCTTCACTCGTACTTTATTTATCATTCTTCGATGGCAAATTCTTCGTTGACGCGCGTTAGTAAAAGTTATCAAAGTGGTTTCAGGTCTAGCACGACCTGACCCGCTCACACAAGTAATTTAGCCGAAGGTCGCATGCCTCTAGCCGGGAATACATCTTGATAAGGTGGTTACTAGCGGGCGACTAACTCGACGAAGCGCGAACCGAATGATAGCAACGTTAGAGGTAGGGAAATAGCAAAGAAACAACTAGAGATGCTTGACGAAGTAACTTAATGTCACACAGATATTTTAATATAAGAAGATTAATAAAGAATAAGGCACGCTTAGCGCATTATCCTCGTAATTCAATGCGAATAATTATTGCTTAAATTAAACATGTTACAGTAGTGTCCACGAAGCATGACACTTCAATAAATTTTTAGTTGTATTAAAATCATATACGTATAAACCAAAAACACATTGTTAATTCTGTTTAATATATAATTCAACGGAACTCAGGTGCGTAAATTATTCTATAACCACCAAAAAGTATGAGCATAATAAATATTATAGTAAATTTCGTAGCGTGATCATGTGATGCTAAAATTATTAAGTAAATGATAGTGAAAAGTCTAACAGGCATGTTCCATACCATGATAATTCCAATTATAGTAGAACTTTTCTACAAATTTTATTTTAATGAAGTAAAATTAATGTTATAGTAACACACGTGTAATTAGAATACCAAGCAAGCCCAGACAACCTTATAAGCATTGTTGGACCATGTAGTAACTGTTTAAAAACAAACAGACGCTTAGATGTGGAACTCACCAATATCAAGCATATGATATCTATATCATTCAATGTAAAGTAAAAAAGGTTTCCATATATCTATGCAAACTGCTAGAATAATAAAATTACCACGGGCACGTGGCTATAACATGATAGTATGAAAGTTATATAAAGACATCGCCCACTACTAAACGTATGAAGAGTAGGGAAAAACGAACAAACGGTAAACAGTGAACAGAGGATAAGTTAAAAACAATTACTCACAAACCGTCCCTAAGGCCACATGTGCGCGTGAACGTGAAATGGTAGTTGAGTTTATCCCGAGTGTTACAAAGTAGCAACAGGGCATAACGTGCTGAGAGTCCACGGATTTCTAAGAAGCTCACAACATTAGCAGATCGGGATAAATTGGTTCTCTGCAAGGAATTGCAAATAAGAACCATTGCAAATGAATTTACTATTGACTTAAATAGAATTCTTTGTTCAACTGAAGGCAGAAACTGTAAGTCACAAGTTTGTTAAAAGTTTGTTACTTCTTTCTTGTATTGTGGTACATATAATGATGTGCGGATTGTTATGTTCCGTTTCGTATTTGTAAGTTTATGCGTCCTTAATTTAAAAACCATTTCAATTCTATTTATTTGAACATACGGATTCACTACACTTTAATTATGTCAGGTCATCTTTCAATTTTATTGTTACTAGATATAACTAGCATGGATGCAGATGTTTGTCCTTAGATCAGCAATTTAATATTGTTTGGTACTTAAATTGCTATAAATCATTTGTTGGATTTATGTTTTACATGTGTTTTATGTTTAATTATCGTTTTAGGAAGATATGTCAAAAAAAGACGAATTGCTTTGTATGTTCTGTTGTTTTTTGGTTTAGAGCCCCTACGTTCGATTGCGTTTAATATGACACTCATTTCCCTTTTCTTCTTCTCCCATCCTTTGTTATTCAGACAAACACTCCTAATTACTAATTTTGTTCTTTTCTTGCTGACCCGCTTGTCTTACGCGTAATAGTCTCATAAAATATTGATAAACTTATATTAAGGTATAGTGTTAAATCATTACATGTATAAAATTGGACATTGCAAGTTTTAATTGCAAATCGGAGACGTTTTGCAAATTAATATTACGTTAATTATCAAATTTGAATTGGTTATGTAATTTACAATTCTGTGCTTATATTGGCGTTTGCATTGCTGTCAGTAGGTCGAAAACTGCTTGAGGGAACGATGTATTAATGTTATCATAAAATAGATTTAGGTGAGGTAGTAAGTTAAAATTTCTTGTTTTATTTACTTAAATACACAGATGGCATTTTGTAAAAGGAACTCCGTTTCACCAGGAGGGTAAAGTAATCAAAATCCTTCAAAGTGTTTGCTGTCTATAGGATTTTAACTAAACTATACTATACTGGACAAGTATGCGCTCAAAGTTTGACGGTGTTGAAAGCTCTTCAAGATAAGTGTTATTGGTAACGCAGCTTGAAATTGCACCCAGCGAATTGTTACATTTGAGCAATTTCCAATTCAAGAATTTAACGCTTTATTCACCGTTACAATCTATAAAGCATAGGTATCCCTAAGTGCCATTAAAATATTGCTCCATCCGTGCTGGACTTTCATATATTGCATGCTGGTTCTTATTAACAGTATCTTATGACAAGTTGCTGTGTTGCTGAGTATTGCTCTTTGTGTTTTAAAAACTCCTTTTAATTACTTGGACTACGTACCTTGGAGTATTTTGAGTATTTTCAATTGCAGTATTTTGTGTTCGTAATTGGTGAGCTGTGAAATACCAGAATTGAAGGAAATGCACATCTTGCCAATTGCACCATATTCAACCTTGTTCTACGAACAGAAGAGTAATAATTTTATAAAATTCGATTGAACCTAACTGAATTCAGTTAAGTTTAACGCGGTTGTAAAAGGAAGGATATTAAATTACATGACCCATTAAAGCACATTTTGTACATATTAAGCAAAATTTAGTTATGAGTTGTTTATGAATGATAATCACGATATTGAGATTTATGGAATAAGTGAGTGATTATCTTAGTTTTAATAGATATCTTAGACACTATTTTAGTATATAAAATATGTGTTCAGAAAAAGTCATTTTTATCAATATTATATTTAAGATAATATTCGTAAGGCAAAACTGTTGTGTATGTATTAATTGTTTGTTAAAAGACATTGCGTATAATTATAAATATAATGTATGATTGTAGTGGTTTTATTAATCAAGGAGCTAGCAAAAATAATTTGACGACAGGCAATTTGAAACATTAATCGTAGCGTCTTTCATTAGACGAACAACCTTAGGCAATCCACAGCAACTGTTGTCGACACTTCGATTTAGAATCATTCAGTCTACAGCAATAAATATATGTGTGATATATGGACATATATATATATATATATATATATATATATATATATATATATATATATATATATATTCTTTACGTTTTATTTGCTGAATATTAATTTAAAATAATTCAATTCAATTGCTGCAATCCCGCTGTAGTTTTCGCCCCACTTTGTTGCGTCCTAAATTTGCTGTAGTAGCCCCTTCACTTGTTGTAGTCGGATGTAATAAACGTTCTACCTAACGCCACCGGTCTGTGTTTCTCTTAAATTAATCTTTTACTTCTTTTATTATTGTGCCACGGTTAGCCCTTTTTAATCTACACAGAATGCACAACGTTACGGTGATCAATTTTCTTTTTTCGCCCCTTTATGATTACCTGTTTAAATTGATAAATCGAAGTCAATCAACATTCATATAATGAAAGGAAATAATATTTACAATTTTTGAAATTCTTTAAATACACCTTTCAATCAATTAATATCGTATGGATTATTTATCCCAAAATTCTTATTCTTTTAGTTTAAAATAAAGTCACTAAAAACAACATCTTTTCAAAAGAATCTGGAACGTTCGAGACCTCTTTATGATTTATTACGTAAGTTTAAACCTATGCAATGTTCCTTGTTGACTCTTTACAAGTTCTGGATAAATTGAATAAATTTAGTATTAAAATTTAAACTGAAAAGTTTCCTTAAAATTAAATAGATTTGGCCTGTGATCTCCTAATATGTTGTTTGGGTTGTAGATCAACACCCCCTTGTTGTCCTCAATCGAATACCAATGTTCAACTTTGTCGAACCAATATTTCAGTACAGTTACCCCTGCTTTCCAAAAATCACCTCGTGCTTTGTTCTATATTTCTCTGCCTATGCTTTGAATCTCTTCCCTTAAATACCATTTGAAATTTCAGACTTCGGATCATAAATTAGCAGCGTATTAGAATTGTCCCATAATTATACCAGAATTAAAATTAGAATTGTTTTGTAAGTGAACCAGAAATAGTCCAGACACCGATTAGAATTGTTTTATAAGTGAACCAGAAATGGTCCAAACGCCGATTAGAATTGTCCCCTTAGGACCATGGATTAGAAGCCCTATATCATTACAAAATATTTAATTTAAATTAATTAACCAGTTTCTACTTGCGTTTTATGAAAAAACGGCAAAAACTTTTCATATATTCTTAACACAATTCTCATGCAGCACTATTTTTACTATATTATAAACTTTATTTATTTTACGCGTAAATTTCTGGTTAAAAGTGATGTGGATTCAACTTGCTTTAAGTGGAACTGAGCTGCCTTATTACCGGTGGGTGTTAAATAGCCTTTTCCCACTACCTTAGGGTTGGGTTTCCAAACAGTTTTACAGATTGTCGCGACCAACCAGGTTTGACCTTGATATTTCAAGCTGATTTCTGATGAAATTCTTTCGGATTTTCGCGTCATGGTTGTTTATTTACGATCTTTGCTTGTCTTATTATTTGTTATCGAGGCCAGACTTTTAACTTACGTTTATTGTTTTGTATAGATAAAGCTTTTGGAGAATTGTACAAATTAAATGATGTAACACGAATGCTGTTTTTGTATTTATTTATGCGTTTTCTTATCAAAACGCTTATGGTTCCAGCGTAATTGCATGAGGATTTATTAGGTTTCATCTTATCTTCTGCGTATTTATTTTATAAACTAGAACACTTCTCAACGTATGTTTAATTACATGTACGATTATTTCTCTGCTGAATATGCGTTCTGTTGTTGAAAGATATGCTTACTGGCATCGCTTAAAGTTAATTACGGTCTATATACAAGGTGTTAAGTGCTTGCTATTTACATAATGTACGAATTACTTATTTTTCTGCTAAATAAATGCAGTTTTCTGATTCCTATTGCTATTTATAGTTGCTACACGACCCTTACTACTCAATATACCCGTAAACAACCCCTTATCACAGAAATATATATATATATATATATATAGATAATAGGGTTATTTAAGTGTATATAAGGTCGCAGGGGAGGTATACTTTACGTAAATTGTCTAAAAATCAAGAAAACCAAACATTTAAGTCATAAAAAAAATATAATTTGTCTATTATGCAAAAATTAAACTTCAATCACCTTGTATAAAATCAACAACTAACCACAATTAATAAAAGGAGGCTCATTCTGTAGTAACTTGAAAACATTAATCAAAATAAATAATTTTGGAAGTCATTCAATACATTTCTAAACATTTAAAACATTTTCAAGCGCCAAACCAAATATAAATCACCTTGTATAAAATAAAAGGAAGCTCATTCTGTAATAATTGAACCACATTTAGTAAAATAACTCTGGGAGCGACTCAATTTATTTTAGAAACATTTAAAGCATTCATAAACTCCAAATAAATACAAATTAGGCCTATTTAAACGTGAAACAAATCTCTTTCAAACTCGCCGCATTGCGTATGGAACACACTTTAAAAAAGCGAACATATTTCATAACGCCATAAGGCATAGATATTGGAGCAAAAGGCATACGTGACATTATAAATGTGAAATTGACACATTTTTGCAAAGCCCGGTAAACAAAATATAGAACAATAAGTTTGGTATACATGCAGAATTAAAAGAAAAATTTAATAAATTCGTTTACAAAATTTATGTCTACGTGATGTTTCAAGCATAAGTAACACTTGTTAGCAAATCCCAATAAAAAAAGTTGAAATACGTGCAAAGTTAAATGCATAGAATAAGCAATTTTCAATAAAACCCAACAGGTTAAGTAATATAAAGCAACGAACTTGTTCTATATAAAGAACCAAAATGCATTTATTTCATTAACGACGCACGGATGTACCAGTCTATACGAATTTAATACGTAAATCTGATATTAAATAAAGTCAAAAGTGACATAAAATAAAATAACGTAAAGATTCAAGTGAAAAATAGAAGTGCGCGTGAATTACGAGTAAATGAAAATTTGCCGTTAGTATTAGAAACGTAAGTCTAAATTTAATTAGTTTAAAAAATAATTTTTACCATTTAATAATTTAAGGCTTTAAGAAACTATCTAAGTAATGTCCTAAGAAACTATCTGATTAAGGATCTGAGTAAGGGTTTAAGTAATCATCTAAGTAATCATCTAAATAGTTATCTAAGTTAGAATATAAAATTCACTAAGGAACGTCCACAAGTTATTGAAAAACTATGAATTATTGGGTTAAAAGTCAAGCTAGGGGTCAACGACTGGAACTAACAATTGATCTGGGTCACAAAGATTCCGTAGAAGTCAACAGAAGGTCAGAATTTAAATTTATAATTTCTTGAATGTTGCATGTCTTATTTCAAATATTTCATAAGCATAAAATATAATATAGGTAATTTTTGTGTAAAAGGTCAACAAAAATCTTGGCTGGTACGTAAAAATTACGTTAAAAGGGGAATAGTTTTTTGAACGTTTAACAAAGCTTCCAATTAAAAAAATAGTTATCTTTACTGGTTTCAATTGCTCAAAATTTTGGTATCCAACAAATTTAATAAGAATATTTATTTTCATACGATTCTATAGCTTTTATAGCTAATAATATTTCAAGGACGTAGAGTTATAAATTGTATATTTTCTTAGCCTATTATACAAATCTTGACGAATTCCGTTTATTTTATTCAGGTACATAAAGTGTTAGAGAAAAGGGGGTAAATATTCTTTGTTATCATATCGTCGTTCACTCTGTGAGCTAGTTGAGGCATAAATTTAATTATGTTGATTTTAAAACTATTTTACATTATTCAAGAGGCGCAGAGAGGTGGCGAACAGCAAGCAACTGAGCGTTAATACACCGGGCGTTTGGCGATATCGTAGCAATATATAAGTAGTTTATTAATTGCAATACGTGTACGCAATTTATATTTGTAAATTTCCCAATTGTGTCATCGGTCTCGGTGGCGTAATTGGTAAACGCATGGTTCCGGCAAAACTAGGATACAGGTTCAAGTCCTGTCTAAGACCTTATATTTTCTATCTTTCAATTACTAGCTCGATTTGAAATGATCATTTGGGCTTTGCATAAAAGTCTAAGTTATTATTTCACCTTATTCACTATAATACGATAGGTATATATATATATATATATATATATATATATATATATTATAGTGGTTTTAAAAGATCAAAAATAAATATAAAGAATCAATTTCAAAACACCCTGTATAAAGGAACAACCAGAAATTACGTGCGAAATTTATATTAGTTAATTCATTTTTAAGTATCAGGTATTAACGAAATTTTATAAATAATTAATGATATTTAAGTAGGTTTGCAAAGAAATTGAATGGTAGAAGCCAATGCCATTAATTTATTAATTAATTTGAATTTAATTGAACGATTATTGATGTATAATTTGCATAAAAGCGTGTAAAAACCCAATGATACCAAGATGAAACGCGTTGCTATCTGACAAATATATCAGTGGGGTAGAAATACGCCGAACTCTAAATCGTGGAAGTGTTATTTGAAACGTTAAGATTGAACACCTGCGTATTTTCTAAATGTCAAGTTCTATTTAATTTGTAGATAACTAACAAATTATCCTAGGAGTGTTCAAGCGGTCGGATGTTTTAGCATGAAATACTAATGAGCGATTATTTAACTCACGTAGAAAGTCCACGTGTGGTAGACAGCGCACAAACAAGGATATCGATTTTCTACCACTTAAGCAAGGTTAGAAAGAGACGTAGAAAACGTATAAGCATTAGACCAGAATAGTATAGGAGGGATTTAAGAAACGTCATTAGGTCTACGATTGTTCGATATGTTTAGTTTGACTTGACATAAACACGAGAATAGTGTAGCGTAATTTTCTTAAAATATTATAAGGAGAACGGAAATTTGCGGATTTGAAAATGGGGTTGAGTGCAAAATTGTGAGAATGTGTTGTTGTGAGCAGGGGATTTCGAATAAATGTGGCCAGGAGAGGTTACATTGGAAAGATATAAATAGTTTAGGAGAATATTATAAAAGCCCTTATTATTTCGATCGTCCCAAAAGCACGTATGAAAGTTAACACGAGTTGTAAGTATTATAAAATCATTAAAATTGTATTGCATAGTGGTAGCCTCTTAAATTAAAACGCGGTTTGTGTGCCGAGATTAAAATTTTTTTATTGAGGTATCACCTATAATTTTTAATCAACTCGTGTCGGGACATTAAGTAACGTAGATTACTGTGAAAGAAGTATAATTGAAATGAAATTTGGAATTTGGTTACACCGAGAAGGCAGCGTTGGCGGATCAACTTAAATGGAGTTCGTCTAGTAATAGCGTGAAACGACCTGCGAACCAGATAGAAAAATACATGGCATCATTTACAAAGCGGAGATATTCTAAAAATTTCCAGGTAACGATTTAAAATTGTGATTCCTATAAACTGTAAATATTGGGGTGGCGTATGAGAGTGTTATTCAAGGTAGTGTGAATTATTTACGTATTGAACAGAATATGTGTAAATAACTTTATTACGGTATTCAACTAGAAATTTGAAGGTGTCTATAAAGCTTTTAAAACGTTCCATCAGAACGTGAAATTTCTGTGAAGAGTACATGGCTTTGTTTTTTTTTGTTTTAAGAGTATGCAAAGTAGAAGGGCATACATTATGCAGAATTAGTTGGGTTATTATGAGCTCACCATACCCCACAGTTTACTCAGATTATTAAAATAAATAAATAAATTATAAAGAAGGAATTTTAGATATATATATATATATATATATATATATATATATATATATAAAGCTAAATAAATGCACAATTTTCTGCTCGTCAATATATATATATATATATATATATATATATATATATATAACTGCTGATTTGCACACAATTTCCATTCCCTTACTCCTACCTTAAAAACGTATAAAAAAAAGGTTAAATCGAAATAGAGAATGAGGTAGGATTTGTAGTAATTCATTTTTATACTGTTGAGAGCAATTTTCTCTACTTTTTATGCTAAACTGCTGTTTGAGTGGGCAGTTTGAAAGGAACACGTTCTAATACATAAACACGTTTTCTTCAGACCACTGAACATATTACTTTTAATGCTACATTTCCTTCGTAACTGACTCGCAGTACGTTTAAACCAAAGCCTTTCCAGTCCAATTGATTCTATTAAAATTACCGCTTTATAGGTTAAACCTTAAAAAGGACATCTATTTTCTTAATAGATGGCCAACGTCTCTTTTAAGTAGCAATAATAATATTCTTAAAGCGCCGATACTTTCAATAATGGCCACTTCAGGGAACGAGATTCTCGGTGACTAAACCACTACACGCCTTCATTGTACCTACAGCGACCATTTTGCAAAGATATACAACCCGAAGGATTCATTGAATATTCCGTTTTGCAATCTCTATCACTTTTCTGAACGCTTTAGAAGAACTTCATTGGTTTCGTGCAATCCATTCAATTTATAATGATTTACTGAAAGGTTTGTTTGAAAAGGTGTTTTAAATTGTATTATTTTGTAGTCTCTCTGAAGTTGCACGATACGTTGCGAGTAATACGCGAGTTATGTATCCCCCAATTTATATATATATATATATATATATATATATATATATTGCCGTGTATCTCGGGTAAAAGCCTCTCACTCATCAAAATATATTCGACAATTTTATTAATTTACCAAAATCGAAAATAAATTTCACACAATAGAAAATTTTCAAAAACATTAATTTCTTACCCAGATTCCTCTCTTCATCACCTTGGTTGAATTGCTTTCTTCAACTGCTTTCGACTAGCTCAGTTAGGCCTCCTCTTGGATACCTAGATTCACTCCCATACTCTTTATCATTCACGCACACTTTCAATAAAACCACATAATAATACAACAATCATACAATATCTATTTTCCGCTATTTACAAATAAAACTTTAAAATTATATATATCTAAGTGGTCAAGTTACACCTCAATAAATTCTATTTTGTAAATCCAAAATTTTAACTAGTAAAATCAAACACATTGAATGTAACTTGAGTAAATGGGCCCTGAATAATGCCTTATCTTTCTTTCTGTATTTATAATTAATTTCAATTAAGAAACTCTGGAGTATGGTGAGCTCATGATAACGCAGTTAATTATGATTAATGTATGCTCTTTACTTGGCATATTCTTATTACAAACACAACAGAAACCCATGTACTCATAACAAAAAATATTTAAATTCCTGAGAAATGTTAATCAGCTTTATATACACCTTTATATTTTGATTTAAATACCACAATAAAAGTTAGTTATACGTATTACTTTCAATACGCCAAATAATGTAAAATACCATCATAGTTCATTCACACCCATCACAATAACCTTCATAGTTTATCAACAACAACAAATTCTAAAGAGTTACCTGGAACTTCTTAAAGATTCCTGCTCCGTTGATGATGCCGTATAGTTGTTTCGCTTTGCTCTGCTCCCGCCTCTAGCTATTTGTAGTTGCACACCCTCTAAGCTGTGCTGCAAGGCTGTTCATACACGCTACCTCCAACTCCAAATCCAATTATTACTCTTCTTTGATAATTGTTTAATTTAATTTACGTTACATAACGTCACTACACGAGCTTGTTCAAAAAAATATAAATCGCACCTCGATAAATCTTAGACTCGGCACTATCCGCGTACAAATAATGAGGCTCACTGTACTATTTAAAATAATTTTCTATACTTACAAGCTCGTGGTAACTTCGGTACGTAGTCCCAAGCGATCAAAATACTAAGGACCTTTCAATCATTTTCAAAAAGTATTTATACCATTTACGATGCCACCTCTCGGCCGCATTTCACCAGAAGTCCTTCATTTCGAATAATATTTCTTAAAATTTTAGGTTTAACCGTTTTCTAAATCCTCGAAATTCAGCGCGTCGTTACGATATTTTCTGAAAAATTAACATTCAATATTCCCGTGTTTGTATGATGTACACTAACGATATCGACCAATAGTCTATGCATTGACGTCTTACAAATCCCGCCTATACTAACGCTGTACCTTGCTTATGCATATTCTACGTCTTTTTCTAACCTTGTTTGAGTGGTACAAATCGATATTCCTGTCCATCTGCTATCTAGCCTCACGTGGACTTGTCTACGTGCTTTAAATAACCCCTTATTAGCGTTTAATGAGAAAACATTGGACCGTTTGTACAATATACCTAAAATCTTGAGCTTTATCTACACAAAATAAGTGGAATTTGATTTACAAAACCTGCAGGTGTTCAATTTTAACGAACGTTTTAACTAACATTTCTAAAAGCTTCTTTTCAACGTATTTTATATCCAACGGTTGTTTATGTGTTAGCAACGTGTTTTACCTTGGTATTATTGATTTTTCATGCTTTTATGCATATTATACGTAAATAACCGTTCAATTAATCTCAATTAAATTAATAAATTAATGGCATTAGCTTCTACAATTTATTTTCTTTGCTAACCTACTAAATTTTAATCATTATTTGTAAAAGTTTGTTAATACCTGTTACTTAAAAATGAACTAACTGGAATAAATTTCGCACGTAAATTCTAGTTGTTTCCTTTATACAGGGTGTTTTGAAATTGCTTTGTTTATATTTACTTCTAACCCTTTAAAACCACTACAATATATATATATATATATATATATATATATATATATATATTGCTGTGAAAAGGGGTTGTTTAAGGGTGTACTTTATAGTAAAGGTCATTTAGAAATGAGAAATTACCATAGGCAGCAGAAAACGGCATTTGTTTAGGAAAGAATTAAGAAATGGAGATAGTTTGTAGATAGTAAGCAGTCAACACTCTGTATATAAAGTAGAAATAGTTTTAAGCGACGCAGATAAACATAGGAAGACGCATAGTTAGCGTAGGAATGAGAAAGATATTCATTAAGTAAATAGTAAATATTTAAATACCCTGTAGATAAAGTTTTGGTTAATTTAGGTATAGCAAGTAATAATATTTTTCAGTGGAAGCACGCGTATATTTATAAGTAAACGATAAAGTGTAATTAGACACGCATTCAGAAGAGTTCCAGACGATTAGATTAATACGGATATAGAAATAGAGCTTCAGGTAGCTAATATAAATGCGTACGGATATCTAACCATTTTGATAAGAAAAATGATTAAAATTGCGTGAACAACATGTAAACATGAAAATTTAAAGTCGAATTGCATCAGTTGTTTATGGAAAGGCAATTAGATATATCAAAACACAGCATGTTGATAACGAAAGACAGCTGCAAGCAGGTTACGATTATGGGGAATCGTGGTGCATTACATCAGAAACTGCTTTAAATGTAATTATTTGATTGGTCAGAAATAAGCGACGAGTTCTAGACCATACCCACTGTCGGAAGGGGAACGAGATAATATATTAGCAAGCACCGTGATAACGAAATTAGTTTTGAACTCAACAAAGGCCGAAGTGCGTCGGCATGAAATAAAGCAATACGTAAATTTTAAAAGTGAAAGATAAAACAAGTGCTAATATGAAGATTATAATTGCCGATTAAAACGTAAGTACATTTTTCGTGAATTCATTGTAAACTAAAACATAAAAATAATAGGGCTTCGAAGTCTGAGGGAAATAAACTACAATTCGAAGTCTGAGGGAAATAGACTACGATTTCAATGTCCGGGGGAAACAAACGACAATTTTGAAGTCCAGGGGAAAATACAGTAATACAATTTTGATGTCTGGAGGAAGAATAATACAATTTTAAGTTTGAGGAAATTAATTAATAAGAAGTAACAAGTCTAATATGAAACGACAATAAATTGGGGTGCATAAAGGAATAATTTTAGTCCATAGTGTAATGGCAATAATTTAAATGTAATCCAGAATTGGGGAAGATAAATCTTAATGGAAGCGTCGATGTGAAGAAATAGACCAGGTCAGATTTTTAATTATAAGACATTTTATTTTTCTATATATTTTTTTTTTTTTTTTGAATATTGAATTTGCTTAATATAATATGAATGTGAAAAGTCAACAAAAGAAGTTGCATACAATGAGTAATATGATAACAGGTTTAGAATATTCTACACTTCGTTGATAAGGATAAAAGGTTTTTTTTTGGTGACTTTGGGTTTTGAGTAAATAGTAGATGATTGTTAATAAATGAGATTTATAACGGTAACTAATTGAAAAGTGTATTTCAAATAATTTACAAAAGCTGTATGTACATAATATATTGGTTTCATTATACATAAAATCGAAATTAACTGAATTTTATAATTCCAAATAAATGCTAGCCGAGGTCATATTTAAATAGTTCAAGGAGGGACCACAAGTTGAATGAGAAATTGATAACAAGTAGGCGGTAACGTATCGAATTTTGCTATTGGCAGACAAGGTTGGTTCAAGATAAAATCCAGTTAAGTTTCTAGAGGAATTGATAGCAATATTAATAAGACAGCCGGAAGAGGAGATAATTACAATCTTGTTTATTCATAGTAGATATTAAAATGGTCGTCCAAATGATGGAACGCGAATAATTTAGAGTACACAACAAAATTAATAAGGCTAACAACATAGGGGTTTGATAATTTAGAGAGAGCATAGCAAATTAATATAACAGCCCAACAAAGGGGCTCGAGAATTCCAGTTCATAGCAATATATATATATATATATATATATATATATATATATATGTATTAAATAATAGAATTTAATAGGAACTAATTAAAATTGTTTAATAAACCATAAGTCGAGTACAACAATGTAACTCAAGGATAGATATAAAAGTTTATTAACAGTTTATGAGAACGGATGCGATACAATGTATTCCAGACGATAGTAATACTGCAGGTGGCATGTCACACACGGTTAAGATATGCAATTACCTAGAAATTAAGATTGAAACAATGCAACAAAGTGTAGAATTAAGAATAAGCAGACATGAGATCTGCAAGTTCCCACAGCCATGTGTGGGGTAGGGACATTATAAAAAGTCCGGGAGCCCCAGTTCACAGTAGTCAGTCTTATATCCAACGGTTGTTTATGTGTTAGCAACGTGTTTTACCTTGGTATTATTGATTTTTCATGCTTTTATGCATATTATACGTAAATAACCGTTCAATTAATCTCAATTAAATTAATAAATTAATGGCATTAGCTTCTACAATTTATTTTCTTTGCTAACCTACTAAATTTTAATCATTATTTGTAAAAGTTTGTTAATACCTGTTACTTAAAAATGAACTAACTGGAATAAATTTCGCACGAAATTCTAGTTGTTTCCTTTATACAGGGTGTTTTGAAATTGCTTTGTTTATATTTACTTCTAACCCTTTAAAACCACTACAATATATATATATATATATATATATATATATATATTGCTGTGAAAAGGGGTTGTTTAAGGGTGTACTTTATAGTAAAGGTCATTTAGAAATGAGAAATTACCATAGGCAGCAGAAAACGGCATTTGTTTAGGAAAGAATTAAGAAATGGAGATAGTTTGTAGATAGTAAGCAGTCAACACTCTGTATATAAAGTAGAAATAGTTTTAAGCGACGCAGATAAACATAGGAAGACGCATAGTTAGCGTAGGAATGAGAAAGATATTCATTAACTAAATAGTAAATATTTAAATACCCTGTAGATAAAGTTTTGGTTAATTTAGGTATAGCAAGTAATAATATTTTTCAGTGGAAGCACGCGTATATTTATAAGTAAACGATAAAGTGTAATTAGACACGCATTCAGAAGAGTTCCAGACGATTAGATTAATACGGATATAGAAATAGAGCTTCAGGTAGCTAATATAAATGCGTACGGATATCTAACCATTTTTGATAAGAAAAATGATTAAAATTGCGTGAACAACATGTAAACATGAAAATTTAAAGTCGAATTGCATCAGTTGTTTATGGAAAGGCAATTAGATATATCAAAACACAGCATGTTGATAACGAAAGACAGCTGCAAGCAGGTTACGATTATGGGGAATCGTGGTGCATTACATCAGAAACTGCTTTAAATGTAATTATTTGATTGGTCAGAAATAAGCGACGAGTTCTAGACCATACCCACTGTCGGAAGGGGAACGAGATAATATATTAGCAAGCACCGTGATAACGAAATTAGTTTTGAACTCAACAAAGGCCGAAGTGCGTCGGCATGAAATAAAGCAATACGTAAATTTTAAAAGTGAAAGATAAAACAAGTGCTAATATGAAGATTATAATTGCCGATTAAAACGTAAGTACATTTTTCGTGAATTCATTGTAAACTAAAACATAAAAATGATAGGGCTTCGAAGTCTGAGGGAAATAAACTACAATTCGAAGTCTGAGGGAAATAGACTACGATTTCAATGTCCGGGGGAAACAAACGACAATTTTGAAGTCCAGGGAAAATACAGTAATACAATTTTGATGTCTGGAGGAAGAATAATACAATTTTAAGTTTGAGGAAATTAATTAATAAGAAGTAACAAGTCTAATATGAAACGACAATAAATTGGGGTGCATAAAGGAATAATTTTAGTCCATAGTGTAATGGCAATAATTTAAATGTAATCCAGAATTGGGGAAGATAAATCTTAATGGAAGCGTCGATGTGAAGAAATAGACCAGGTCAGATTTTTAATTATAAGACATTTTATTTTTCTATATATTTTTATTTTTTTTTTGAATATTGAATTTGCTTAATATAATATGAATGTGAAAAGTCAACAAAAGAAGTTGCATACAATGAGTAATATGATAACAGGTTTAGAATATTCTACACTTCGTTGATAAGGATAAAAGGTTTTTTTTTGGTGACTTTGGGTTTTGAGTAAATAGTAGATGATTGTTAATAAATGAGATTTATAACGGTAACTAATTGAAAAGTGTATTTCAAATAATTTACAAAAGCTGTATGTACATAATATATTGGTTTCATTATACATAAAATCGAAATTAACTGAATTTTATAATTCCAAATAAATGCTAGCCGAGGTCATATTTAAATAGTTCAAGGAGGGACCACAAGTTGAATGAGAAATTGATAACAAGTAGGCGGTAACGTATCGAATTTTGCTATTGGCAGACAAGGTTGGTTCAAGATAAAATCCAGTTAAGTTTCTAGAGGGAATTGATAGCAATATTAATAAGACAGCCGGAAGAGGAGATAATTACAATCTTGTTTATTCATAGTAGATATTAAAATGGTCGTCCAAATGATGGAACGCGAATAATTTAGAGTACACAACAAAATTAATAAGGCTAACAACATAGGGGTTTGATAATTTAGAGAGAGCATAGCAAATTAATATAACAGCCCAACAAAGGGGCTCGAGAATTCCAGTTCATAGCAATATATATATATATATATATATATATATATATATATATGTATTAAATAATAGAATTTAATAGGAACTAATTAAAATTGTTTAATAAACCATAAGTCGAGTACAACAATGTAACTCAAGGATAGATATAAAAGTTTATTAACAGTTTATGAGAACGGATGCGATACAATGTATTCCAGACGATAGTAATACTGCAGGTGGCATGTCACACACGGTTAAGATATGCAATTACCTAGAAATTAAGATTGAAACAATGCAACAAAGTGTAGAATTAAGAATAAGCAGACATGAGATCTGCAAGTTCCCACAGCCATGTGTGGGGGTAGGGACATTATAAAAAGTCCGGGAGCCCCAGTTCACAGTAGTCAGTCTGAGTATTACAGCTTTTGCATTGTTGTTTACCTAGGCTACTCGCCCTAATATTAGTTCAATTAATTAACTAATTTCGATTTAAAGTTATTTTAATCAGTTATCAAAATTCCATTGTAACTTCTGTTTAAGGTAAATCAATAAATTGTTACGAAAACTTGGAACAGTTTTTAAAAACACCGCTCCAAAGACCCGAAACGTAACTGGCGTTGCTAATAAACGGTAGCTCTTAGAGAAATCAACTGAAACTAAAGCTCGACTTTTAAATTCCATAAAGACATGAAAAATAATTGTATACGTGATAAGAAATGAAAGAGTTGGTTATTAACTCATGAGGATGACTTATTTTAGGTTCTTATCATTTGCTCAAGCTCACACTAAAACTGACACTAATTGAGATAACCATATACAGTGATTAATAGGATCAATGATCGAAATTCGTGGAAGCACGCGTATATTTATAAGTAAACGATAAAGTGTAATTAGACACGCATTCAGAAGAGTTCCAGACGATTAGATTAATACGGATATAGAAATAGAGCTTCAGGTAGCTAATATAAATGCGTACGGATATCTAACCATTTTTGATAAGAAAAATGATTAAAAATTGCGTGAACAACATGTAAACATGAAAATTTAAAGTCGAATTGCATCAGTTGTTTATGGAAAGGCAATTAGATATATCAAAACACAGCATGTTGATAACGAAAGACAGCTGCAAGCAGGTTACGATTATGGGGAATCGTGGTGCATTACATCAGAAACTGCTTTAAATGTAATTATTTGATTGGTCAGAAATAAGCGACGAGTTCTAGACCATACCCACTGTCGGAAGGGGAACGAGATAATATATTAGCAAGCACCGTGATAACGAAATTAGTTTTGAACTCAACAAAGGCCGAAGTGCGTCGGCATGAAATAAAGCAATACGTAAATTTTAAAAGTGAAAGATAAAACAAGTGCTAATATGAAGATTATAATTGCCGATTAAAACGTAAGTACATTTTTCGTGAATTCATTGTAAACTAAAACATAAAAATGAATAGGGCTTCGAAGTCTGAGGAAATAAACTACAATTCGAAGTCTGAGGAAATAGACTACGATTTCAATGTCCGGGGAAACAAACGACAATTTTGAAGTCCAGGGGAAAATACAGTAATACAATTTTGATGTCTGGAGGAAGAATAATACAATTTTAAGTTTGAGGAAATTAATTAATAAGAAGTAACAAGTCTAATATGAAACGACAATAAATTGGGGTGCATAAAGGAATAATTTTAGTCCATAGTGTAATGGCAATAATTTAAATGTAATCCAGAATTGGGGAAGATAAATCTTAATGGAAGCGTCGATGTGAAGAAATAGACCAGGTCAGATTTTTAATTATAAGACATTTTATTTTTCTATATATTTTTTTTTTTTGAATATTGAATTTGCTTAATATAATATGAATGTGAAAAGTCAACAAAAGAAGTTGCATACAATGAGTAATATGATAACAGGTTTAGAATATTCTACACTTCGTTGATAAGGATAAAAGGTTTTTTTGGTGACTTTGGGTTTTGAGTAAATAGTAGATGATTGTTAATAAATGAGATTTATAACGGTAACTAATTGAAAAGTGTATTTCAAATAATTTACAAAAGCTGTATGTACATAATATATTGGTTTCATTATACATAAAATCGAAATTAACTGAATTTTATAATTCCAAATAAATGCTAGCCGAGGTCATATTTAAATAGTTCAAGGAGGGACCACGAGTTGAATGAGAAATTGATAACAAGTAGGCGGTAACGTATCGAATTTTGCTATTGGCAGACAAGGTTGGTTCAAGATAAAATCCAGTTAAGTTTCTAGAGGGAATTGATAGCAATATTAATAAGACAGCCGGAAGAGGAGATAATTACAATCTTGTTTATTCATAGTAGATATTAAAATGGTCGTCCAAATGATGGAACGCGAATAATTTAGAGTACACAACAAAATTAATAAGGCTACAACATAGGGGTTTGATAATTTAGAGAGCATAGCAAATTAATATAACAGCCCAACAAAGGGGCTCGAGAATTCCAGTTCATAGCAATATATATATATATATATATATATATATATATATATATATGTATTAAATAATAGAATTTAATAGGAACTAATTAAAAATTGTTTAATAAACCATAAGTCGAGTACAACAATGTAACTCAAGGATAGATATAAAAAGGTTATTAACAGTTTATGAGAACGGATGCGATACAATGTATTCCAGACGATAGTAATACTGCAGGTGGCATGTCACACACGGTTAAGATATGCAATTACCTAGAAATTAAGATTGAAACAATGCAACAAAGTGTAGAATTAAGAATAAGCAGACATGAGATCTGCAAGTTCCCACAGCCATGTGTGGGGGTAGGGACATTATAAAAAGTCCGGGAGCCCCAGTTCACAGTAGTCAGTCTGAGTATTACAGCTTTTGCATTGTTGTTTACCTAGGCTACTCGCCCTAATATTAGTTCAATTAATTAACTAATTTCGATTTAAAGTTATTTTAATCAGTTATCAAAATTCCATTGTAACTTCTGTTTAAGGTAAATCAATAAATTGTTACGAAAACTTGGAACAGTTTTTAAAAACACCGCTCCAAAGACCCGAAACGTAACTGGCGTTGCTAATAAACGGTAGCTCTTAGAGAAATCAACTGAAACTAAAGCTCGACTTTTAAATTCCATAAAGACATGAAAAATAATTGTATACGTGATAAGAAATGAAAGAGTTGGTTATTAACTCATGAGGATGACTTATTTTAGGTTCTTATCATTTGCTCAAGCTCACACTAAAACTGACACTAATTGAGATAACCATATACAGTGATTAATAGGATCAATGATCGAAATTCGTGGAATCGGCCGTATTAATAGACAACTTCGACCATGCGCGTGTTTCTACTAGGCAATGCTGGAGCAATCTTGAACTCTTTAGAAGAATTGATAGATTTTCACAGCGTTGAAACTACGTTTAGTGCTTTCTTAGTGCAAAAGGGAAAAGCCACCTAAATAAATAAGGTTTGATAATAGCCCCAATTATGTATATTTGAGCAGCTTGCTTGGTTGAAGTACTAGTACAGGGAAGGGGGCCACACTAAGAACTATGACCTACCAGAAGGAAGATTCACTATACGTGTCAGAAGTCGGAAAATAAACGTTACAGATAGGAAATTAGCTGTATGTAGTTGATGTTTTTCCTATCGAAAGCAGAACTGAAGTATAGTGCTTGAAGTTGCACAGTTTGCCATTGGAGAAAAAGAACGGAGTCTCAGAAAACGCTAGGGTCCTTTCCCAAGCCAAACTGGATGTTGGATTTTAGAAGTTTTGAGCGATTGTAACATTTTTATTTTCAATAATAATTATTTGCATAGAATTACAAAAATAATGCGCTAAGTGTGCATCGTTCCTTAGTGATCTACTTGTGTTAATATATCTGTGTCACATAAAACTAGTTCCAAGCGCATCTCGAGTTGTTTATTTCGTATTACACGCCTGTAACGTCGCGACTACTCGGTTTTAGTTTTGACAAGTCAGTCGGCCGCTGGCAATAGTTTGATTAACATGTATTTTCGGCTAGAGGCTGGCAATCTTCGCATCAATTATTAACTGTTGAGGTATCTTCTACTAACGCGCGACAACGAAAAATGGAACAAATATAATTCGTCATGAAGGATCTAAAAATTTAGAATTACCGTCATTTGGGAACAGTCGATTAGAAATTATGGATGTAATTTGGATGCAGTCATATTTAATTAGGAATGGCTGGTAACTTTGTTTGGAGAACGTAATTTCCATCTCAATTCATCGTGAAACAACAAAAGCAGTTTTGGTTCGTTATTAGTTATAAGATATTTTTGCATGTGTTTAAAACGTTAGAGCACGGAAACTTGCTATTATGGTTACAACATGTAAGTTGAGTAAGTTTTAATTATTGTTGAACTGGTTTTATAAGCCACAGAACTAAATTTTGTCCGATTAGATTTCTATAGTAACAAGCTTTGTTCCATTTGAACCTTCGATAAATTCAACGTATGTTTTCGACGTCATATTTTTTTGTCTTGCACAGTTGACAGATGTTGTTTTGAAAGCAGATGCTTCGTGCAGCTGTACTGGAATTTAAACAAAACATTCCTATTTTTGTGATCAGCCTTATCTATACATAAATTATTAAACGTAATGTGAAAAGTCAACAAAAGAAGTTGCATACAATGAGTAATATGATAACAGGTTTAGAATATTCTACACTTCGTTGATAAGGATAAAAGGTTTTTTTTTGGTGACTTTGGGTTTTGAGTAAATAGTAGATGATTGTTAATAAATGAGATTTATAACGGTAACTAATTGAAAAGTGTATTTCAAATAATTTACAAAAGCTGTATGTACATAATATATTGGTTTCATTATACATAAAATCGAAATTAACTGAATTTTATAATTCCAAATAAATGCTAGCCGAGGTCATATTTAAATAGTTCAAGGAGGGACCACGAGTTGAATGAGAAATTGATAACAAGTAGGCGGTAACGTATCGAATTTTGCTATTGGCAGACAAGGTTGGTTCAAGATAAAATCCAGTTAAGTTTCTAGAGGAATTGATAGCAATATTAATAAGACAGCCGGAAGAGGAGATAATTACAATCTTGTTTATTCATAGTAGATATTAAAATGGTCGTCCAAATGATGGAACGCGAATAATTTAGAGTACACAACAAAATTAATAAGGCGCACAACATAGGGGTTTGATAATTTAGAGAGAGCATAGCAAATTAATATAACAGCCCAACAAAGGGGCTCGAGAATTCCAGTTCATAGCAATATATATATATATATATATATATATATATATATATGTATTAAATAATAGAATTTAATAGGAACTAATTAAAATTGTTTAATAAACCATAAGTCGAGTACAACAATGTAACTCAAGGATAGATATAAAAAGTTTATTAACAGTTTATGAGAACGGATGCGATACAATGTATTCCAGACGATAGTAATACTGCAGGTGGCATGTCACACACGGTTAAGATATGCAATTACCTAGAAATTAAGATTGAAACAATGCAACAAAGTGTAGAATTAAGAATAAGCAGACATGAGATCTGCAAGTTCCCACAGCCATGTGTGGGGGTAGGGACATTATAAAAAGTCCGGGAGCCCCAGTTCACAGTAGTCAGTCTGAGTATTACAGCTTTTGCATTGTTGTTTACCTAGGCTACTCGCCCTAATATTAGTTCAATTAATTAACTAATTTCGATTTAAAGTTATTTTAATCAGTTATCAAAATTCCATTGTAACTTCTGTTTAAGGTAAATCAATAAATTGTTACGAAAACTTGGAACAGTTTTTAAAACACCGCTCCAAAGACCCGAAACGTAACTGGCGTTGCTAATAAACGGTAGCTCTTAGAGAAATCAACTGAAACTAAAGCTCGACTTTTAAATTCCATAAAGACATGAAAAATAATTGTATACGTGATAAGAAATGAAAGAGTTGGTTATTAACTCATGAGGATGACTTATTTTAGGTTCTTATCATTTGCTCAAGCTCACACTAAAACTGACACTAATTGAGATAACCATATACAGTGATTAATAGGATCAATGATCGAAATTCGTGGAATCGGCCGTATTAATAGACAACTTCGACCATGCGCGTGTTTCTACTAGGCAATGCTGGAGCAATCTTGAACTCTTTAGAAGAATTGATAGATTTTCACAGCGTTGAAACTACGTTTAGTGCTTTCTTAGTGCAAAAGGGAAAAGCCACCTAAATAAATAAGGTTTGATAATAGCCCCAATTATGTATATTTGAGCAGCTTGCTTGGTTGAAGTACTAGTACAGGGAAGGGGGCCACACTAAGAACTATGACCTACCAGAAGGAAGATTCACTATACGTGTCAGAAGTCGGAAAATAAACGTTACAGATAGGAAATTAGCTGTATGTAGTTGATGTTTTTCCTATCGAAAGCAGAACTGAAGTATAGTGCTTGAAGTTGCACAGTTTGCCATTGGAGAAAAAAGAACGGAGTCTCAGAAAAACGCTAGGGTCCTTTCCCAAGCCAAACTGGATGTTGGATTTTAGAAGTTTTGAGCGATTGTAACATTTTTATTTTCAATAATAATTATTTGCATAGAATTACAAAAATAATGCGCTAAGTGTGCATCGTTCCTTAGTGATCTACTTGTGTTAATATATCTGTGTCACATAAAACTAGTTCCAAGCGCATCTCGAGTTGTTTATTTCGTATTACACGCCTGTAACGTCGCGACTACTCGGTTTTAGTTTCGACAAGTCAGTCGGCCGCTGGCAATAGTTTGATTAACATGTATTTTCGGCTAGAGGCTGGCAATCTTCGCATCAATTATTAACTGTTGAGGTATCTTCTACTAACGCGCGACAACGAAAAATGGAACAAATATAATTCGTCATGAAGGATCTAAAAATTTAGAATTACCGTCATTTGGGAACAGTCGATTAGAAATTATGGATGTAATTTGGATGCAGTCATATTTAATTAGGAATGGCTGGTAACTTTGTTTGGAGAACGTAATTTCCATCTCAATTCATCGTGAAACAACAAAAGCAGTTTTGGTTCGTTATTAGTTATAAGATATTTTTGCATGTGTTTAAAACGTTAGAGCACGGAAACTTGCTATTATGGTTACAACATGTAAGTTGAGTAAGTTTTAATTATTGTTGAACTGGTTTTATAAGCCACAGAACTAAATTTTGTCCGATTAGATTTCTATAGTAACAAGCTTTGTTCCATTTGAACCTTCGATAAATTCAACGTATGTTTTCGACGTCATATTTTTTTGTCTTGCACAGTTGACAGATGTTGTTTTAAAAGCAGATGCTTCGTGCAGCTGTACTGGAATTTAAACAAAACATTCCTATTTTTGTGATCAGCCTTATCTATACATAAATTATTAAACGTAAATATAAAAGGTCAAATCCACGTTATATAAGATTCTAGTAATTGTACTCTACCTGAAAAGATCTGCCCAGGTTAGAACGTAATTCAGGGTGTTATGCTTATAAATTATTATCACTCTAATATTTCTAACAAGTCATGTTTAAAGTATAGTTGGTTGTTTTGAAAAAAAGTCAAAACTTTAACTTTGTTGTAGTTGATAATGACAATTTTTTTGTTAAAAAGTTCCGATATTTTGAAAGAGTTTTTTTAGTAAACAAATGGTTCAAATTTAAGGCTTTTATTTTGGTCAAATGCGATCAAATCTAAATACACAAAAGTAAAGTTTTGAGTAATAGTTTGGTGCCAATATTATATTGGATATACATTTTTTTATTTGTATATACTTTTATAAGACACAATTGGTGTTCTACTTTTTATTTATTTAATCTTTGCAATTTCTTACAGGAGCTGCGTCTTATTTTGTTAAGACAGGTTTTTTTTAACGAAGGCGATCATTTTATCTTTGGGTTTCCACGTCCGCCCTTAGAACTGTGCTTTGCAATTATCGTAATTATCTCAGGACATGGTGGCGCCTATTTGATTTAGCTTAACTTTGGTTTGCAAACAGAATTCGACCTAAACCCCCCCCCACTTCTCATTGCTGTACCCAGGAATAGACCCATAGCTATGTTGAAAGATTTTTGTTCACTAGCGCCTTAATGTAGAAAAAAAGACGTTTTAGTCTTTTGTAAAACAGAAGTCGTTTCAGTGACGCCCATCCAACGTGGGTCTAGAAGCAAAAAAATCGCTACACGATTCTTTACGGAAATTCATTCTTTGGGAATGAGTTGTAAATAGTATTTACCTATGGTGAGCACGGCAATTTAGGGCTACCTAGGGATTTGGTAGATTTTAGGATTTGTGAGATGACTGCTGCTACAGATATTGAGAGCATATCCGGGTATTGGGCATTTCTGCAATAATGGGGTTGGATTCTTCTAGGATCGGCTGATATCAGCTGATGGTGCTAATAGGCGTCGGCGTGGATTAATGTAATAAGCGTAAAACTACGATCCCAAGGTCCTGGGTTCGAATCACGACACGGCCGACTGCTTGAAAAATGGCAGGTGAGCATTTTTCACAAAAATTACGACCTCGTTCGTATAAGAGGTTAAATGAAGGTCCCGGTGTGAGTGTTGTCACGCACGTTAAAAATCCCTACCTTACTTGGAACGGCAAGGGTTCGGCAAAATTCTAAATTTTCAGGCAACCAAAAACTCGTCTCTTGGCCAATGTAGTACCTTCGAGTGAAGCATTGGAAATGTAAATGCACGGATAGTGCTAATTCAACATTCGACGTTGACAGGCCACTACTGCCAGATGAAATGAACGTTTCTTCAGAAGCAAGAGAAGTGGATGGCTTATAGCGATTCTGAAAAGCGGAATTAGTGAAACTGTAGATGCAGCGGGAATAAGCTCAAACAAGCCTTGTTACCAGTATGTGAAAGGCGATGAAAGTGCAATAAAGACTGATGACATTCATTACATTGGCGGCAAGAAATAGTGGATTTGTACTAGTCAAAAAGTGGGAACTACTAAGACAGTTGATATAAAGCTTATATTTTTCACAAAGGTGTAACGATCTTGATGACAAAGCTGACAATTAATGACATTAGGACTGACATGAACTAACTTGGAAACAGCGGAACAAGACCTGGACATGTTGCTAGAATGAACAACATTGTTTAAATCGGTTTTATGATTGATGAACAAATTTGACAAGAATTTACAAATATTTTCTAAATAAGCAGTTGCTCTGTACAGGTTGGGATAGAGGTGGGGTTCTGATGCAATTCAAAATTCCAAGTCGTATGTACATCAAAGCGGTCTAAAATCATGTGTACCTGAATGAAATCCCATTCCTCTACAAGTAGATCAAGTTTCTTAAGTGTCTGCAAGTTATCGACAAAGGTGTCTATTATTTCTTGTAAGCCTGACAGACGGTCAAAATTCAACTTGGGAAATTTAGCAATGTTTTCTCAAAGAGCGGACGTAATATGGCAAATATGATATTTTTCTCGGAGCTTATTGTACGCAAGAAAGTAATTTGCGTCCGTAAAACCAAAGTTTTTAATGGTAAGCAATGCGAGACTTTTCGGTACTGATTGAAGATATAAAAATTTATTGACGGCTGACAGCTCGTCATTTAGATCGACTAAACTATTAAAAGTGTCAATAAAGCTTCCAAATAGGCAACCATCCTCTTCAAAAGTAGGGAGAGTAAGCAGCAACAGAGCATTTTTCACAAAAATACGCCCTCGTTCAGATGGGAGGTAAAATGGAGGTTGCGTGTGCGAGTTCGGTAAAATTCAAAATTTTCAGGGAAAAAAAATTTGCTTCCTGGCCAATGTAGTACCTTCGGGTGGAGCATTGGAAAAAATCAAATGTAGGTGATGGTGCTAATTAAAGACAACAATGAAAGATAGCGTACACTGGTGGACCCGGGAACTAACCACCAAGTGGGAGAAACGCGTTACCTAAGACGTCGCTATCAACGCGCCTCAGGAGAAATAAGAGAACAACGGAGAACCGAATATGGTAAAAATAAACACGAATATAAAATATTAATTGAAAAAAACGCGAACGAATAAATTAAAAAAATTCTGCACACGTTAACTCCGAGAAAGAACCATAAGGAGCTGCGTACTGCGTAATAAGAGGAAAATAAAAAAAATTGTGCTTGGTAATATAAAGGAAACAAATGGCGAATACACTGAATGTTTTAAAACCCGGCGGAATATTTGCTAGAGAAATTTTTCCCATTGGATAAATTCGAAAAGGATGCGGGGTCGCACGATTTAGTACGTCGGGAAGCTACAGATGTGCAAGGAATAGGTGCCGATAAGGCAATCCTAGTTCACGAGGTCGTAAGGGCTCTTAGGAGGATGAACCCTAAGAAGGCACCGGGGCATGACGGAATCACTTCAGACGCAGCTCTGGAGGCGTGCCTATTAGCCCCGTGTGTTTTTGCCGCGTTGTTTAATCTTTGTTTCAAAAAGTGCGTATTTCCGCATTGCTGGAAAGTCCAAAACGTGAAAATTATCTCTAAACCCAAAAAGGCGGATGCGTCAGAGCCGAGCAGCTATCGTGCAATAATTAGCTTGCTACCGGTGCTGGGGAAACTTTGGATCGAGTTATGATCACGCGCGTTGAGCACCGCGGTTTTAGTAATCGACAGTTTGGTTTTATGGAGGGCAAGACGACTATCGACGCGTTAGAGTTTGTTGTCGGAAAAATTAAGCAGACGAGAGATGCTAAAGAGTACTGTGTTGTTGTAGCTTAGGACATTTCAGAAGCATTTGGTGGTGGCTGGTGGCCATTAATCGTTTGCGAGTTAGATGCAAAACTTGATGTTTTTGTTATTTCTAGGGGCGATTGGCACAGGTTGAATTTCCGGGTAAAGTTTTGTCGCGCGAGGTAGAAAAGAGATACCCGCAGGGGTCATGCTCTGGTCCCACATTCTGGAAGTTGTTGTATGGGGGCATCTTTAAGGTCAAGTTGTCCGCGGGATGCTCGATCGTTGAGTTTGAGGATAATACGCTTTTAATTATCAGATCGCGATTAGTAATGGACATGCGTACAAAATCAAACGAAGCGCTAACTAAGTTGCAGGAATGATCGCAGGCGGTAAAATTAAAATTTAACACGTCGAAATCGGAGGCGCTCTATTTCGGGACGAAACCGGGACAGCAACCTCCTTGGGTAGAGCTAAGAGGGGAGAAAGTTCCATTCAAAATAGATAATAAATTAAATTGGAAAGCGCATGTACAGTACATAAAAGTTAAGGGCAGTGAAATACCAAATAAAATGATGGTGGTCGCGAAAATAAACTGGGGTTTCAGGGGTAAATCGCTTAGGAGAGTTTACACCAGAGCAATAGAGCCGGCGATGCTGTACGCAGCATCTGTTTGGGGGGTGGGTTGTAAAGTAAGGGAAACTCAACAATTGACCAGCGTGCACAGCATAACCGCAGTCAAGGCGGCGAGGGCGTACAGGACCACTTCTACGAAGGCAGTCCTGGTGATCAGTAGGACTCTCCCTATCGAATATTTCGTTAGGAAGATCACAGATAGGAGATTAGTTAATACAGGAAAAGAACAGGAAATTAAAGAGAGTATGAATCTTGCAAATAGGGAAGTCGGGAAAAAATCGTTGTGCCAGAGTTAGGGCACTCGGCTGATATTAGAGAAACCGAATTTGTCGAGGGCGATGGGGATGAGACGAGTACCAGAATTTACACGGACGGTTCTCGTATGGATGATGTGCAAGCAGGCGCGGCGTTTGTCGTGTATAACGAGCAAAGGGAAGTTTTTCGGTTTCAGACTATACTCGCGAACTGGAGCACAATCTTCTAGTGCAAAATGGTTGCTATACAGGAAGCTATCGAGTATGTGATTAATCACACGGGTAGAAGCGTGTATTACATCATCAGCAATAGTAAATCAGCGCTGACAGCCTTAACAAACATGAACACCTCGATAGACTTTCAAGCGGACGTCTGTAGAGTAGCACATACGGCGCGAGTGCTTCAAAATTTAAAATTTTGCTGAGTTAGATCGCACGATGGTAACGTAGGAAATGATAGGGCTGATGAACTGGCTAAAGAGGCCGCGACGGTCGACTTTCGGATATCACATTCGTCGATACCTAGGTCTATAATTAAAAGAAAGCTACTCGAAAAGTCAATCCGACAACGGGAAGAGAGGTGGAACAACGCTGCCACGGGCAGGTTGATACACAAATTCATACCGAGAATAGTAGCTAGAGATAAGATCGAGGTGAAGCTCGATCATAAAATGGTGCAGCTGATAACAGGGCACGGCGCCCTAAAAACGTATTTACAAAGATTCGGTTTATCCAACAACGACCGCTGCAAATGCGGTGAGAGCGCAGAAAGGGCAGAGCACGTGCTGTTCGACTGCTCGTTTGAGGTGGTAAATCGAGGGCTAGCTGATAGGAAATTAGCTATCGTAGGGAAGTTGGGGAAGTGGCTGACCAGAAGGCGTTCTGGACAGCTTTTAAAGAATTTGCGGGAAGAGTCGCGAGATTAGATGGCGATAACCGCCCATAAATCGGGGCGGGGAGGATTAGAAAACTTTAAATTATGACTTGGCGATGATATATCAGCATGATACTCCTAAAATCTATTAAAAAAAGACCAAAAAGAAATAACCATATATCTGAATATGTACGACAAACCTCCACACCACTAAAATAATTACTATCTCACCTTATACGCGTGGAAAATCAGAATTGGGAATAAACAAAAACAAATAAATAATAATAAATAATAAATCAGAAAACCCTAATTAGATTAATAAAATAAACAAAGAAATAAAATAGAGTGAAACTGCGCATTCACCGGGACTTAAAAGTGATAGTGTCTGTGACCTCCCCCCAGAATGTTTAGTGCATACCCACCAGGACTTTAGCAGTGCATATTATTCATCTCCCCTAGCAGTAAGTTACAAATAAATGTAGGCAGACGACCATATCGTCGGATGCTGGAAAACTTTTTATCGACGTTAGGATAAAATTGTGGCGGCTGTACTCGCATAAGCATTGATTTATATTAACAAGCAGATTTTGCAATAACTTGAACTAGCACGTTTCTAGTGAAATTAGCGCTAGCCGACATAATGCTTATGCGAGTGCACCTGATAATTTGGGTGATGCTTTTTGCTATTTTGTGCACTGCTATGTGTTTAATGGTTATTTACATATCTATTTATATTTATTTTACATTTATTTTATATTTATATTTTTACATTTATTTATATTTATAGTTTACATTTATTTTATATTTATATTTTTACATTTATTTATATTTATATTTTACATTTATTTTATATTAATTTATTTTTGCATGTACTTTATTATCTTGTGGCTTGATTTGTTTTATTTAACGTTCTGCCGCCTATTTTTGGTTGCACTTCTATAGGAAAGAAGATTGTAATTGTGAAGATTGTAATTATAATATAAATCAGTTAGGGAATGATAAGGAAAGCTAGGGTCGAACTTAGGCTAAAGAAAAAATAAATTACTTAGACCAGGAAAGCCGAATATGTAAATTTATAGACCAGTCAAAATAGTTGGATTCATTATTAAAATATTTGGCAAATGCTTAGAAATTTGAATCTATTTTAATATTAGTTAGCTAGATTTGGACAGTTTTAAAACGACGCTTCAGGTCGCACCGGTAAGCGGAGCTGGCAGCTACTATCCGGTATTACAGATCCTTCTCTTTCCATTTCTGCTTGTATTGTGTTGATTAGACACTCTCCAAGATCAGCGCTAGGGATACCATTCTTTGAACCCTATTTTTAGTGTTAGTTTCAGTTTGTAGATTTTTATTTAGGATCGATTAATTTGAAGTTAGATTTAATTTGAAGAATATTTATTTCGCGTTTAAACCCAATGTAGTACCTTTAGCATTGGGAATGCGATCGCAAGTATAACGGCTCTTATTCACATTATAAGGATGGTGCTAATTGGGCGTCCCTGTGGCATAGTTCGTTTACATGTGAGTACTAAGCCCAAGGTCCTAGGTTCGGTTCTCGACACTACTTGTAAAATGTTAGGTGAATGCTTTTCACAAAAATACGCCTTCGTTTGGATGAGAAGTAAAATGTAGTGCACGTGTGTATATATATATATATATATATATATATATATATATATATATACATTAATAATTAATGAACTGGTCAGACTTATAGTATAATATACATGTTAATGTTTTTATGGGATGTAGTCCAAATCAAACAACAGAGAACAGAATTAAATTTTAATCAATACCTATCGTTTCGGTACATTTTTCGCATCTTTTTCAAAGGCTAAAATGGAAACAAAAAATTCGAAATTAGCAAGAAATACATAACCTGTCGCTAAATACTTACATTGATCATTCATATTATAGGAAATTGAAGAACAATTACTGCACGATTCACATAATAAATGCGGGTCAAAAGTTAAAAATTAAAAAATTGCCTAAAGGGCATGTCATGCCACGATGGCGGTTAAAACATAAAGACAAAATTGAGAATGACAAATTCTGTAGGAGTGACAAAACCTACCCCACCAAAAATCTATGCCCGAAAGGTCTGAAAATCACAAAGCTCACTACTGACGTTTTGCATGAGTTATGAAGCTGTAACGGGCATAGATTTCTTGAAATCAACTTTTACGAATGATTAAGCCTGCATTTAGTACATCACCCTAAAAACCTAAATCAATGTAAACAATGGATACACTCGCCAGGCAATCCAAAAACCTCTAACAAATTTTTGACAACGGTGACAACATTTTCAAAAACTTTAACGGTTAATATATCGTAAACCCGATGTGCGACAGTCTTGCGATTTGCTTATGGCTACTTCTTACTTTTGTGGGCTAAAAGTCTGCATTGCCTCTTGAGTTTATAGGGATTACAATTCAATGTAGCTGTCTATTGTCAGACTTTACGTCTGCCAGTTGCCATTTAGAACAAAAGAGAGTGAGATGAAGTTGTCTTTAAGCATTACAACGCCCACTCTCGAATTACTACTGTAACCCTACAAATTTTCTTTAAATGGAACATGATTGATAACCCGGTGTAAATCTCAACTATACGCAGTTATTAAACACGTCTGGTTTAAACTGCCCATGGACCTCTTGAATACACCAGCACTATGGGAGTGGACGTTGTCATAACTAACGACACTTCAGAAGTCAGCATTCTTCTTCTTTTGTTTTGATCGTTTCTTCGTAGTCCTAAGAAAGCCTGATAATAAACAGCTGAATTGATCTGGTCCCGGCTAAGTGATTGTCATCTCTTCCTTAAACTGAAGAACTGGATAGAGCTGCTAGGCAAGTGACGTGCTTCCAAATAACGTCACTTGGAGCTACGTTTTCCAAACGGAGGTGATCAAAAAGCTTGTCTATCGATATTCGGCAAAAGTTTTAAGGTTCATGACGGTTATGTACCATAACTTTTGGTAATTTATTCATTTTTTCCTTTATTTCTGTTTTTTGCTACAATCAATTGGAGGTTAAATAAAATAGTCCTCGTAGACAATCCTTGATGATGCTTCAGTACTTTGAGTAGGCTATGAGCCAAACGAAGTTGTCGCAATGTCACCGACATGTGACTTTACCCGAAGGTGCTACCTTGACCAGGAAGTCAGTTCTTTTTACCTGGAAATTCTGAATTTTGCCGATCCTCCAACTGTTTCAAGAAAGGTGGGAATCTTTAACGTGCGTGAAGACACACAAGATCTACATTTTACCTCTCATCCGAACGAAGGCGCATTTTTGTGAAGAATGCTTGCCTAACATTTTTGAAGAGGTCCGTATCGAGAATCGAAGCCTGAACCTTGAGATCAACTGCCATACCCCCAAGCTGTCTGATCCATGGAGCTACCGGCGTTTCAAGACCCATCTAAGTTCTTATATAAGGGTACTAAACCATAGACATCAGGGCTCGTCCCATCTAACACCGGAATCTGTTGTTATTTGTTATCTCATTAAACTATAAATTGCGTGACAGAACATTTTCTGAAAATTTCAACATCAAATAACTAAAGGAAAAGCAAAATAAAAATATCCAAACCCTTTCAATGCGCCCATTTCTTTTTGCAATTCTAGTTCTAGTTCTATCTTTGCATAGAACAATTTATAAGTTAGTGACCTCTATAACGAATGACTCTCTTTATGTACACAATCTCTTCGCACAATGACCCATAAAATATTGAATGTATGCTCGTACTTGTGATTGATCGTAGAGTTTTCTTAGATCATTGTTGGAAATAACTAAGAGCTTTCCAAATATAACATGTTGCTGTAGAAACTTTTGCCCACTTGAATTTGACAGCATGTGACCTATGAAAGAGTGAGTATTCCCTTTGTCGCAACTTTTCATTGCTTTTGAAGTATCGCATTTGTAGTACGAACTCACAACAATATCGCATTACATAAATGAAACTGAAATTGAATACTAACAAACTTTCCTTATCGATGTACAAGTTTAGACGAAGGCATTTGTTTTCAAGAACGTAGGTTTGAAGCATTATCACGATCCTGAAATTTCTTCGTTACAAATCTAGGAATAAGACATCGTTTTCGCACTGCTTTTCCATCTGTTAATTCAGCTTTGTCTACTGGTAGCAAAACCGAGAGGATACTAAATTGTGGTGAATGCAAAGACAACTGCTTTGGCGCATGGTTCCACTGGAGCAGCAAACTGTTACTATAAACATACGGAACTGAAGAAGATAACACCGAAAGCTTTGAAAGAGCTAGTGAACTAGTTGATATGATACTGTGGATTTTCTAGTGGCCACAGTCCATATAAAAATATGTCAGAGTACAATGAACAATACTCTAATCCCGACAAAGATACCGAAAATGTTTTGCAATTACTCTCATAAAAATATAAAATTGCAATTATTTTATTTGCCACGTACACCCTTTATATCAAATGAAAAATATACATATTGATAGACTAGAAATATTTTCAAGGAGAGAGTGAGGAAGGAAGGAACGGCGGGAGGGAGAGAGGGTGGGTGGGAGGGAGAGAAGGAGGGCGAATGATTAGGTGGACGGTGGAAGAAAGGGAAGGGAAGGAAGGGGGAAGGGAGGGAAGGAAGGGGAAAGGGTGGGAAAGAGGGAAGGAAGGACGGAGGAAGGGGACAAAGAGAGAGACGGAAAGTTGACGCTACTGTGTTTAACATCTTTAATAATCTCTCGCGAACAGCGAATGAACCTGCTGAGAATAAGGGAATAGTTAGAATCACCAAAATTGAACAAACTTTGAATTGAATACGACTAAGCACAAACTTGGATTGGGAGATTTATATTGCGTTTCAAGATAAAGACTGACTTGGTAAATCTCAGATAACGGAATGCTACCAATCACTTTGTGAGCGGAAACTAAAGGTCTACATTATAATTTAAATAGGGGCCGCTATGCTTACGACCACGTACTCAATGCTTCACCCGAAGGTACTACATTGGATTTAAACGCGTAGTAAGCGTTCTTCAAATTAAATTTAACTTTAAATTAATCGATCCAAATAAAAATCTACAAACTGAAACTAACACTAAGAATAGGTTTTAAATAACGGTATCCCTAGCGTTGATTTGCAGTGTGTCCAGTCAACAAGACAAGCAAAAATGAAAAGAGAAGAGATCCGTAATACCGGATAGCAGTTACCAGCTCTGCTCACTGGAGTGACCTGAAGGGTCGTTTTAAAACTAACTAAATCTAACTAACTAATTTAAAAAATGAATTCCAATTTCTAAGCATTCGCCAAATATTTTAATAGTGAATCCAGCTATTTTGCCCGCTCTATAAATTTACAAAGTCGTGCCCCTGGTCTAAATATTTTATCTTAAGTCAATCCCATATTCGGCCTTAACGTTCCCTAGCTGATATGTATTATAATAACAATCTTCCTTCCTATAGATACTGCACCAATAATAGGCAGCAGAACGTCAAACAAAATAAATCAAGCGGTAAAATAATAAAATACATGCAAAAATATAAATATAAAATAAATCATCATCATTAGGTCTTCAGTCCTGGAACTGGTTAGACGAGTACCATCATTGTTTCCTATTCTGAACTAACCTACAGATTTTCCTGAAATTTGCACAGTCAGCAACTATCACTATCTGATCTAGGTCTACATCTACCTCTTTTTTCCTATCTCTGCTTGTAATATATCCATACTATTCCCTAAAAATGCCTTAGAACGTATTCCGCCCTTCTATTTCTCTTTTTCCCCAGATATCCTTGTTCCCCTACTATTTCTATAACCTATTTGTTATTATCTTTGTCTGTCCATGCTATCGTCCTCATACATCTGAAGTACAGCATTTCAAAAAACTGCTACCGTTTTTCTGTCTGTGTTTCAGACTGCCCGTATTTCATAGGTATACTGTGCTGTGCTCCACACATATGCTTTCAACAATTTTCTTCTTGTTCTATGTTTGTTGTCTTTCCTCATAGGCGCTGTTTTTTCTTGTTAGATGCAGTTCGGTCACCTTATATTGTTTTACGGTCATATACCCTATTTCTCCAACCTTCAGTGGTTGTGAAAGGAGGGGCGTCGCCGTGGATCAATGTAGTAAGCGTAAGACTACGGATCCCAAGGTTCTGGGTTCAAATCCCGACACGGCCGACTGCTTGAAAAATGGAAGGTGAGCATTTTTCACAAAAATTACGCTCTCGTTCGGATGAGAGGTTAAATGGAGGTCCCGTGTGTGAGTGTTGTCACGCACGTTAAAGATCCCTACCTTGCCTGGAACGGCAAGAGTTCGGCAAAATTCTAAATTTCCAGGCAACAAAAAACTCGCCCCCTGAACAATGTAGTACCTTCGGTTGGAGCATTGGAAATGTAAATAAACGGTTGTGAAGGGACGTAAGCAGCCTGTGGCTGCCAAGTTCCCCCAACACTTAACCATTTACCGATTTAATATATTTTCCAATATATCTTTTCGCTCAGTCAACATTAGTTGCAGATATTTCGCAACCAACAACTAGTTGTTTATACTAATCATCATATTTATCTGCGCTTGCTTTTTCGTCATAGGGTTTTCCGTCTCAAAACTGGTTGGACACGTACCTGCACTTATTTATATTCTGAGCTAGCCTGCATAGTTCCCTAAAATTCTCACACAGCATGTATACAGCTCGGTTCCCCTTCTATTGTTTTCTAATTTTATGCCCTATTTCACCGAGATTCAGTGAAGGGGGTTAAGCAGCCTGTGGCTGCCAAGATTCCCCATTTGCCGAAATAATGGTTTTCCAGTAAATTTTTTCACACACTTAACATTATTCGAGAATATTGCCCAACCAATTCTTGTAGTTACTTATAATAATCATCATGTTTAAGCACAGTTATTTTTTGGTCATTAGTTTATCCATCTTGGGATTGGTTGGATGCGTACCTCCATTGATTTCTATTATGGGTTAGCCTACACATCTCCCTGAAATTCCTGCAGCCTACATCTTTTACTATCTGTGTGCAGTAATCTAACCTAGGTCTGCCTCTTCTTCTCTTTTTTCCCATCTCTGCTTCTAATATATTCCGCACTATTCCCTCGTGCCGTAGTATGTGGCCTATCATCCTATCTCTCCTATTTATTACCGTTTTCCACATATTTCTTTCTTTCCCTACCATTTTTAGTACCTCTTCGTTCTTAACTTTGTCTGTCCATGCTATCTTCATCATACGTCTGTAGCACCACATTTCAAGGGCTTCTACCTTTTTCTTGTCCGCTTCTCCTACTGTCCTGGCTTCACAGCCGTACAGTGCTGTGCTCCACACATATGTTTTAAGCAATCTTTTCCTTGTTTTTATGTTTGTGGTCTTTGAGCACAGTAGTTGCTTTTTCTTGTTAAATGTAGCACGACCTTGTGCTAATCTTTGTTTTATATCTTTTGTGCTTTTCCCATCTTGCGTTATTTGGCTTCCTAAGTAGCAGAAATCCTTAACCTCTTGTAAGTTCGTGTTACATACTTGTATTCTTGTTTTTGATTTATTTTCCCCATCTTTGCAAATTAGTACTTCAGTTTTAGTTTTGTTAATTTTCATACCGTATCTCTCTGTTAGAACCGTTTCCATTTCATTAAGAGCAGCTTCTAACTCTTCCTTGCTAGACGCTAATACCGCTATATCATCTGCAAATCTAAGCATATCAATTTTTTGTCCCTGCACCCTTTATATCAAATGAAAAATCTACATATTGATAGACTAGAATTATTTTCAAGGAGTGATGATTGGAAGGAAGGAAGGGTGAGATGGTGAGAGAGTGGGTGGGAGGGAGGGTAGGAAGGCGAGAGATTAGGTGAAAGGCGAGAGAGAGGGAGGGGGAGGGCGGGAAGAAAGTTGGAATGGTGGTAGGGGGGAAAGAGGGACGGAGAAAGAGGATAGAAAGAGACACAAAAAAGTCGACGAAAAACCGAATCGAATTCTACCGGATCCTTTTATGTACTACTGTGTTTAATACTTTTTATAATCTCTCGCGAATGGTGATTGAACCTGTCGAGAAAGAGGGAATAGTTAGAATCACCGAAATTGAACAAACTTTGAATTGAATACGACTAACCACCCACTTCGATTGGTAGTTTTATATTGCGTTTCAAGATAAAAACTGACCTGGTAAATCTCAAATAACGGAATGCCGCCAATCACTTTGTGAGAGAAAACCAGAGGTCTACATTACATTTGATTTTCCAATGCTCCACCCCAAGGTACTACATTGGCCAGGAAGCGAGTTTTTTTTACCTGGAAAATTTAGAATTTTGCCGAACCCTTGCTGTTCCAAGCAAGGTAATCTTTAACGTGCGTGACAACACTTACACACGGGACCTCCATTTTACCTCTCATCCGAACGAGGATATATTTTTGTGCAAAATGCTCGCCTAACATTTTTCAAGCGGACCGTGTCGGGATTCGAACCCGGGAGCTTGGGCGTAGTAGTCACACACATACCACTACGCCACGGAGCCGCCTTACCAAAGGTCTACAGCATGTCTGACAATAGGAACAGTGATGTTGTTTAGAATGGCTTCGTGTTGTCTTGGTTAACTGAATGGATCTCAGTAGGAATTGTTGAACGATAAATAGGATCAGTTTAGTTTTGTCTGATCTCGATGTGTATTCCTAGATTAGACACGGAGTTGGAGAAAGTAAGAGGTGTTTCTAGGAAATCGATTTTGGACTGCGAGGAAATGCAGGAATCCTTTTAATAATAACATTTCAGAATTGAAAGGGGAAATGGGTTAATTGTCAAAAAGTGACCAGGATTCGACCTCTTAGATGAGTGTGTTGGCGGTGGATTATAATTGAAGACGGGCATTTTCATTTGCGGAGATATTTGTGTTCTGATATTTGGACTTTGAAAATTAATACATTGTTAGTTTGTTCTGCGCTGTGGTTGGTTCGGAAGCCATGTTTGTTGCACGTAATCAGAAAGTTTGTTACAACATGGAATTAAATGTTCTGGAGGATTATTTTCTCAAGGAGCTCTTCACAAACGTTGGAAGCAGAGCAATTGGTCTATAAAAGATTGGAACCTTAAGGGGCTTGGGCATTTCAAGATTAAGGTAATGTTCGCTTGTTTTAGGATATCAGGGAAGAAACCGTTTGTTAAGCCTGTGCGAAACAGGGCTTGGATTGGTCGATGGATTATGGAAAATAACTTTTGGATAATTAATGGTGACATGGTCAGGACCAGGAGCTTTATTAGAGTTTAATTTAGAGACTAATGTATCAAGAAAGTTGTGGTCTAACGAGTCATCAGGGAGCATTTAAGAGGGATTGTGCTGTATTGATGATTTGTTACTGGAAAAGCGTTGGTGCATTTAGGGTGATGGGGTGGGGGGTGGGGCGTATTTAGGGAAAACGATAGTGTATTTTGGATCACTTGCCTTGAAAAACTTTTTTCTTATTATAACTAAAGTGCCCATTTCGAATGGACCTGCACCTTGCCGAAGTTCTAGATTACTAGAACTACAGGTCCAACCAAAGTAGTAGGGTCGTTATTGAACAACCAAACTAAGACAGGTCCCCGAAAGAGGGCAGCGGCTCTTTCGGTACTTAGATTGGCAGACACTATAGGGGTCAGTATGGCAGTCTAAGACACACTACCGCGATGTGGAAGGCAACGGGAAACCACTACAATACCTCCCAACTACACAGTGTATCTAAATTATAATAAAATGATGGCATTCTCTGGGGTAAAAGATTCCGGAGTTAAAATAGTCCTCAATTCGGATCTCCGGGAGGGGACTACTTCGGAGGATGCGATCGGAAAGTTAAGAATAAAAGTATGTCAAAGTGTTGGGGGATCTTGGCAGCCACAGGCTGCTTAACCCCCTTCACTGAATCTCGGTGAAATAGGGCATAAAATTAGAAAACAATAGAAGGGGAACCGAGCTGTATACATGCTGTGTGAGAATTTCAGGGAACTGTGTAGGCTAGCTCAGAATATAAATAAGTGCAGGTACATGTCCGACCAGTTTTAGGACGCAATACCTAATGACGAAAAAATAAGCGCAGATAAATCTGATAATTATTACAAACAACGACAGGTGTTGGTTATGAAATATCTGCAACTAATGTTGACTGTGCGAAAAAATATATTGGAAAAAATATTAAATCCGTAAATGTTTAAGTGCTGGGGGAACTTGGCAGTCGCGGGCTGCTTACCCCTTCACAACCACTAAATGTCGGAGAAATAGGGTATATAATTGTAAAACAATAGAAGGGGACAGAACCGCATCTAACAAGAAAGAACAGCGCCTATGATGAAAGACAACACACATAGAACAAGAAGAAAATTGTTGAAAGCATAGGTGTGGAGCACAGCACAGTATGCCCATGAAATATAAGCAGACAGGAAAACGGTAGCAGCTTTTTGGAATGCTGTGCTTCAGATGTATGAAGATGATAGCATGAACAGACAAAGTTAATAACAAATAGGTTATAGAAATAGTAGGGGCACAAGAATGTCTGGGAAAAAAATAGGGGAAATAAAAGCCGAAATACATTTTTGGGGAATAGTATGGGATATATTACAAGCAGAGATAAGCAAAAAGAGGTAGATGTAGACCTAGATCAGATAGTGAAAGATGCAGACGGTGCAAATTTCAGAGAAATCTGTAGGTTAGTTCAGAATAGAAAACAATGATGGTACGCGTCTAACCAGTTTCAGGACTGATGATTAGATGATGATGAACTAAGGTGCGCCAAATGGTCATGTTGCCTAAATTTTCTTAAAATAAAATGGTATAATTTAATATAAAACTAAGATAATGCTTTTGCCATTACGTAGCATAAACGTCGAAACAATAAAAACAGCTTAATAAAAGATTCCATAACACATTTAATGTAGAAATATGTAATACAAAAATGTTAAATAGGTATCGAATGAAGGACGTGATCCAATAAACAAAACCACGGAGTGTACATTAATGAAACAAATTAATACGTTAGAAATGCAGAAATGACTAACAAAGAAGACCATTATTCGACGTGGCTAGACGTTTAAGAAAAACTTGTAACAATACATAGTACGTATCCGTTTATTGAAATTTGCTACATTGTATTCACGGATACTGACCGCAATTAATACGGTTTTTTATAGAGGGAGAAATGTGATATAACAAGTGAGTACAAGAGTTGAAAATTATCGAAAAGTGAAGTTGAGAACTTAAACTACAACAGTAAGAATGTAAGTAATAAGGCAGGAAGTTCACACTTTTGGAGTTGTTATAAAAATAAATTAAAATTTAGTAGACGAAATAGAGCTCCAAGGTGTGATTGTGGATTCCAATAAGAGATTAATGCGTGACATGCGACATAGAGCTAAACTATGCTTGTAAGTGCAGGGTAAGTTTACACATGTGTGGGTGTGGATTTATCGTTATTGCGACAGCTTAAAAAAGGTTTAGGACCTAGAGAGTTTGACCCACCTATAATTTATATTTTACAGTTTGTTGTGCTAAGGGAGCTACAGTTGTTGGACAACCCAGGTAATTGTTAAAAGACAGATTAATGTACTGAACATACTTATATTTTCTACAAATCGTGAATAGCATAAGTTTATATGTCTAGATTTTTATTAATTCGGTACATGTGGATTAAAATTGTTAGTGATTTGTATATATGTAATAGGAAATTAACCAAAATGCAAGTAATTTGATTCTTGTACTAAATTAGCCACGGACTTTGTGAGTATTGATTTTAAATGTAAGCTGTATTAGTGAAATTATTGTTGGTTAAAGCGTGAAACTTGGTATTTTTAATCGACATTTGAATGGTTAGTGAAAGGTTAGGGTCGCGCTGTTTTTTGATGTATTGTTATAATAAGCATTTTAGGAAATGGGATTTAAAATGCCGCATAAACCGAACTTTGAAACTAGGGCAATCGTATAATGTTGTTAGTTTAGATTAATGTTTTTTTAGGATTTTTGATAATAATACCTAGCCAGTTGAATATTTGTTTTTCTGTAAGGTTGTGTTCATTTATGTCAGGAATTTATCATTAATAGAGTTTAATGAAATAAAGGAATGATCTGTTACCTACCTAGCACTGACGGACCTTCTAAGAAGATACTACCACCCAGTGCTAAACAAGGAAGTTGGTTGACGGAAACCAATCCGTCTCCAATAATATATTAATGAATAATTTTCCCTGGTATAAGAAAAGTAATTCGAGCATAGGGAACAAAAATCAATATATAAATTGTTGGTTATTTTGCAAAAAGAAAAGCCCGTGACCGGTTTCACTGTTCTAGCAGATCATCAGACGAACGCATCTCTTTTTGAAAAACAACCAACTAAGTTGCAAAAAGAGACGCGTCCGTCTGATGATCTGGAAAAAGAGTGAAACCGGTCACGGGCTTTCCTTTTTGCAAAATAACGAACAATTTATATATTGATTTTCGTTTCCTATGCTCAAATTGCTTTCCCCATGGCAAGTAAAATTATTCATTAATAGAGTTTAAATTTAAGTTTAATTTTATTTGAAGTTAGTTAAAATATAGATTAAGGTTGGTAAATTTGTGAAAGAATATTCAGCCAACCCAGTAATGAAGTCTACGTGGGAGATGCATTGATTTCTAAAATTTATTTAAATGATAAAAAGTTGATAAATATTTCTGGGGTATGGTAGATAAAGGTAGATCATAAGGTTTAGGAAAACAAAAGCTAGAAGATCCATTGGAAGTAACCGTCTTCCATGTATGGATATTATCAAAGCGACGGCTAAGACAAGACGGTTTGGCGCATGTTAATTATGACAAGCGGGAAAGCCTTTTACGGTAAATTACTGGTGTAACGTAGTTTTTATATTAATCATTTTAAACGTTTAATTTTATTATTGATTTCTCTTAATTTTATAAGTGTTTTCGTAGGAGCCTACTTTCGCATCATTGTGCTTACCCAGTGTACCCTAAAATTGTTAAGTAGACCCAGTTCCTACAAGGCAAATGTAAATTTATAACGTTTCACTTATTTAACCCGTAACAACCTTCTATTCAAATTTGTAAACAAGATTGAACCTGCACATATTTTTAATGCGGTCAGTGCTAAATTAAATTTTAATATTTAAAAAGTTGCAGGCTTTTAACGATTGCTTTATTCATTTTAACTATGTTATTCTAATAAAAGCACTGGTAAACACATAGCAAAACTAATAATCAAATAATGCATACGAACAAGCAAGTAATAGTTCCTTGGCATGAATTTGTAAGGGCAATCACGTGCCAAGCAGTTTCCTCTACATTCGAATAGGCTGCAACACAAGCACAAGCGCAAGATTTTGTTCCACTATCATACAAGTACCCGGTTTTTGTTTTTCTATGGCATCTTTGCGACACATCGAACAATTCAATTTAATGGCGCTCTACTGAGAAAGAACGTAAAACCTAAAAGTAGCTTGCCTAAGACTTATAAAAAACTATGACAACACAAAATTACTTATTTTCCAGAAATGTGACGTCGTATAATGCTTGGGAGTTTAATATCAGTAAACTCGTGGATGTTATTGTTAACGCGAATGAATTTATATGATTAGGAAGTCAAGTAAAAAGTGTTTTTGACTTCATATGGTGCTTTAAATAATTTTATAACAATTATTAATAAAATGTTTTGATTTGATACGCGTTGTATATGTATTAAAGTTGTATATTATTGAAAAATTGGCTATGTAATATTTGTTATAGAATTTTTGAGATATTTAAAACATTAAAGCTTGCACGTTGATATTGAAATTGATGAGTTGTGACCTACTTTTAATAATCAAAGGTAGTGTATTGTACAGTAGACTACACTGGCGCATGGAATCAACCATCGACTTTTAATTAATGTGTTACTAAAAATTATTGGTATAATATTTAACGCCACTCAAATAAAACTAACGATTCATGCTGTTTTGACATAACTTTAACAAAGTGCTCGTATCCACGTATTATCTACGTTTAATTAAATAATTACAGCAACCCATTTCTACAAGCTATTAATTATACTTTTTGTTAAATGGCGACATTCAATTGAAAAGTTGATAGCAGCACCTTTACTTTATAGTATTTATTGTCTGTCGTTTTTTAAGCGTGGTTAATACTTTCGATAACTGAAATAAGCAGACAATTTTGTCAAACACAAAAAAGGCTTAATATAGCCGTCGTGAGGCAAGGTAAAATTGGAACCATTAAATTGCTCCACTTGCCTCAGTCTCTAAAACAGTTTTCTGTTGTAGCACTTACGATAACAGTATATGAGCTTGGTTTATTATAATGAATAACTCTTTTATCCCAAGGATGCTCGTACAAACAAACTACGTCGCCGTCTATGACCCGTGAAACACAAGATATATTTCTAACCCTAAAAGTAGTTCCGGCAACATTATTATACACAACTAAGGGTATCTAAATTATATAACTTTATATAAACTTTCACCAAACTGAATTTGGAGTAGAAATTCTTGTCGCAGTCTCTCAATTATTTTTGAAGTATCGTATTCATGGTGCTGCACTACAGCATGAACTTGTATATATCGGTGATTTATTGTTAAAAAAAAATTATTTGTGTGGAAAGTACAATGAAAGCACAGTTAAAATTAAATTACTTGTATTTGTTGAGTTTTCTGGAGAGAAAACATACAATGACTGGTTTTGCTAGTTTTCCAACTCATCTGAGTCTATTTTTCTTGTCGCAAAAATGCCAATAAAGTTATAAAATTTTCACGAATTTAGGTTAAAATGGAAAAGATCCAAAGCGCCACCTACACAAAAACAACGAATTTTTTAGGGTGATCATCCAACAAAAGTACTGTCTAACAGCAGTGTTGAAGTCGCTATTATCGGTCTCGAATCCTTAGTTGTGATTATGGCATTTACCAAGAGAAATATCAGTTTAGCGTTATTTTGTTGCTTTTATTGAAATGACTAAGGTGACGACATTGCGTGAAAAATTTGGATAATAAGAGAAAAGTTATTAGTTTAGTTAGGGTTGAGAGATTAAGTTTTTAGTAAGGATATACCACGTAGATTTAAAAAATCTTTGATAGTTTACAGTAAACACGTGAGTAGGGTATTTAGTGACGTCTGGGCCCTCTTTTCCACCCGATTCCCTCATTTCCACACAGATTTACATGTAAATTCCCATAAGGAGGAAATGAGGAGGTGGAGGTGGAGGTCGAACTCCCGCCTTGCTCGGACACCCCCAAACCATTTTGATTACGTCACACCCTCATTCTTTCCACCCGCGAGATAAATCTTTCTCCACACTTCCACCCACGAGATAAATGTACATTGTTTGGTATCAATTAATATTAAATTTTTCTCAGCTACCCGAATCTTTAAGAATTTTTTAGATTGCATCACTCCCCAGGGAGCTACCCTCATTTTAAGATTTTTTTACCGCTAACATTCTGAACCAAAATAGTTTTCTTCGTCCAACCAATGCATCTTTCGAGATAAATCTATCTTGTTTGGTATCAATTAATATTAAAATTTTCTCAGCTACCCGAATCTCTAGGAATTTTTCAGATAGCGCCACCCCCAGAGAGCTATCCTGACTTTAAGATTTCTTACCTGTTGCGATTTACGACCGTTCTTAAACATTTTTTTAGTCATGCGATACATTAAATTAGTCTAAAATTTTACGCAGAATTCGAATCTGCAAACAGATTTAAAATCCGACTACTCCTTACAAAGTTACACACATACCTTCTAGCGAGCATACCGCGACCGTACCACTACTCGCTTTTAATGTTACACCATACTTTCTATCTTGTTTAGCTCATCTTTCAAGATAAATGTACTTTGTTTGGTATCAATTAATATTAGAAATTTCTCAGCTACCCAAATCTCTTTAAATTTTTCACATAGCACCATCCCCTAGAGAGCTACCCCAATTTTAAGATTTTTTGCTGGTAGCGATTTCTGACCGTCCTTATAAATTTCTTAGTAATGCAATACATCAAATTAGTCTAGAATTTTATGCAGAATCCGCATCTGTAAACAAATTTAAAATAAAACCACCCCTTACTATTTTACACACACCCTCTAAATTATAAATTTTCTGCAGCTCATACCTAAAAGAGAATCTAAAAACCATTCTTAAAACTTTTTATTACAGACAATTTTTACTAATACAGTTTAAATTTTGTAAACCACATTTCTAAATACATATTCACAATTTTTTATTCTTAACCTCGAACTTCTCATATCGGCTTATACTTATTAATATTTATTTCTAAATAGAGCACCTTTTCCAAAGACCAACCGGACCCACATGTTTCAAATTCCTCTGATTTTGTTCGCATGGTTTCGCTTAAGACCTCGTACATATTTTCCAGATTACTAGAAGACGTTATAACTGCATTTTTGTGTTAAAGGATTTCACATCGGTATTCTCTTCCCTCATTTTGGTGTAAACGCCGCAGAGTTCGCAATAGACCTTTATTGCTGTATGTTGTATTATTTTTTCATTAATTAATCGAATAAATCGCTCTTTCTTTTTCCAAAGAAACTCGGACACTCCATCGTCGACACTGGCGTTCTTTATGCGATAGCTAGCCATACGGTTGTTAAACGCTGTGCTAACCATTTCTACACCATCGTCGCTAGTAGCGGTAACTGATGCATTTTTATGTTTTATGTTTGTTGCTCCTTAAGTGTGCGGCATACGTAGTTTTTTCCATTTCGAAATCGCATACTTTACACATAATTCGTGGTTGTTTCGTACAAGACCCTTTAACAGCTGGCGGAGCTGAACGTTTACTGTTTAATGACATACCATGCTGTTTTTCCTTGTGTCGCTGTAACCTGTCCATTCTCGTAAAAGCGATACCGCAAGACCCACAGTTTAAGTACTTTGCTGCGGACGGATGTATAAGCTTAACCGTGAACGATGTTACACTACAACATTTGTTCTAGTGCCGTTTGAGAGCATTTTTCCAGGTATAGGAAGCACCGCAAGGGTCGCATTTAAAAACGTTTGCAGGTACCATTTTAGTACAAAACAAAATCCGCACTATAAGACTTTGGTTAAACTTGTAAGCGAACTAACTTATAACTAAAAGGTATACTCTTGCGTACCTGCTTTATGTACCCTATAGAATGCAAACCGAAGGTTTCCGAAGACACCCAAACGAAGTTAAGGATTCAGCGGAGAACTAAATGACGTCATTTTGTGCCAATCCTTGCTGCTCCTCCAGTACATTTAGCGCCAATGCATGCACATGGTTCGTATCGTCGATGGTGCGAATGCCGTTAGTAGAAACATCGGAAACGTCTTCCATGTTATACAGGTCGGCAATCGCATCGCGTGCATATTAAAAATTGTAACATTATTTTGTAATGTTAACGATTAAATAAATTAATTAATTAAAAATTCAGTAACTTGAATAAAGTATAGACAAAAATTCCCACAAGAAATTACTTTACATTCAGTCAGGCTCCTTTATAATAAAGATACCACATTTACCGATAGCTTCGGGCTACTAAATTCCAGCGGCAGGTCATCATATAAAGCTCTAGACCCCATCGTAAGTCAAATACAATAAACTTCTTAAAAGTTAGGTCGGTAACAGACTAACAAATCCGATTAAATTAAAATGTAATAGTACCTTTTTAGCGTAAATACATTTGGACATTCTCGACTTGTCTGGCGCCCTTGGCAATTGTCATTAAGCCACAATATTTTATGAAAGGTAAGTGCCATATTTTTGTAGTATATTATAAATTAATTTAACCCTTTTTTTCAAAATTTTAACCCTCTATATGATCCACGACCTCCCGCTAGCTAGTGCCGGTGACCCCCCATTAATTTTTGTTTTACAGGCCGCCCCCATTTTATAATTTGACTGGAAAAGATACACTTAGTAGCTTTTCCGCCTGTAACAAAATCCAAAAGGGTTATAGCACACGCACACAAATTGGCTGCAAGCCGTGCAGCAGAAGATGCAGTGCTACTATAAACAATAACTTAATAAAACATTTTAAACCTTTACTAAGGGATACCAAACTTGTTGTCTACCGAATACTTACTAATAAAACAGTTTAATTTTAAAAAACTTCTACGTTATATTTTCGGAGATGCCAGGCTTGAATATTTTCTTTGGAAACAATCGAAGATTGCCTAAGACACTCGAAGAGTGCACAAACGCGGTCGCTAAACCAATTAGCATTAATACCAAGTATTCCGTGCTTTCGTAGGTTGTTCATTTCTTAGAACCAAATCTTCCGCATAGCGGTCGGTATCACGTAATGATTTCTAGAACCGGCAAGTACTTGATATCGCCCAAATAGAGAATTAGATGTTCGATGTCCGTCAACTTCCGATTCCCTCGTAAAAAGTAGAAAAAACTCGGTCAATCATCCATTATACTTCGACCCGCTCCCGTTCTGATAATTTCCACAGCCGTGTTGTCGGATTCTATCAAAAAATTTCTTTCCTAGCAGATAAAATCGTAACTTTTTTACTGCATACACATTTTTAAACCTTCAAGGGATCTATAAGTTGTAATCAATTACACGTTCGAGCTACCCGTAAACTAACAATGCGTTGTATAATACATGCATTTCCCTTCTCTGCGCTACCGCTATTCTTGTAGTTGCTTGAAAAAATCAGTTGCCTTTTTTACTGTTAAGATCGCTGCAAAGCACCATCCTATGCATCCTTTAAAGGTATGGCACATCGCGCACTTTTTTTTGTCTGATAATTAAATTTTGCTCATGTAGGCTTTTACACTTTCGCATATTTAAAGATCTAATACGATCGATTAACCACTTTCGATTATTCTAACGGGGCCCGCCATACATTTCGCGGCACCGTTTCTTTTGAATACAACGATCCTATGGGCTTCCACACACTAACACCTAACGTATCTTTCCTACTAGTTGTTAAACAAAAACTACCGGCTTCGCCATGTTCGTATACGGACGTAAGCAGATGTTTGTGGATATGTACGAGAATATGTAACCATATACATTAATCACTCTAAGCTATTTTATTTAGTCCAAGAAAACTATTATTTTTCTAAACCACAATTACTAATCGTCTTTATAAGTTTAACATTTCTACCATTTCCCAATGACTGGTGCTACGTACATGGAAACTTTAATTTCTTATTGGAGAGAATCCTTATTCCCCCACGCACTGTTGCATTGTTGCATGCCCATCCCTTTTGGGGATATATGCTCGTTATAGGTTGTAGCATCTGCGGTTTTACTTAACTACACTTCGTGAGACCCCTTTAATCTTTTTAATCGTGTCTTTCTCGCTTACAATACAGTAGGACTAGCCCTACTACCAACAAATTCTAATACTGGACCCCCATTAAATTCGTCTTTAAATTTCCCTACAACTTTTTTGTCGACAAGTGTTATATTGTATTTATTATACGCGGGGTAGTCACTCTTTTAAGATAAATATATTTTGCTAGGTATCAACTAGCATTAAATTTTTCTAATAACCTCAAATCTGTAAATACATTTTAAATAGGACCACCCCATACAAAGTTATGCCTTTTAAAAACCCCAATCACTAATTTTTACCCATCTTTATTTAACTCGATCTTTAGAACCTTTTTTTGCTACACAAGACATATGCCTTAGCCAACCATCTTGCGAGAAATCTAAAACCGCTGTGTTCCGCGAACACCACGTAGAGATAACACGTATACTCTGTCAACCAGGATAGAAGCAGGAATGATTTGGAAGGTGGGAGAAGAAGTTAAAAATTATGGAATTTAAAACTAATATACACAATAGATTTACAAAATCTATACAAATATAAACAACTATCTTATATCTTTATACCTCCATGCGTAGATTGTTGTACTATTAGGAATGATGTACCTTTTATCATCTTCCCTCGATAAACTATAAGCTGCGTGTACAAATCGTGTTTTTTTTCCGGATACATACGCAGGCAAGTACTCGATACCATCCAAATAAAGAATTGGATGCTTGGTGACTTTTAACATCCGCTTCCCTCGTGTACGCCCAGACACATCCCAGCCCATGAGCACCCCTTGCTCATGCGCACCCCTGCGCATGCGCACCCCTACCCATGCGCACCCTCTCTGTGCAACTGCTATTTCGGGGTAACGTCACAGCCTTTTATAAATAAAGAACAATGTTATATACTATTATAAAATGTTTATTCTGACATTATACATAACAAAATTTAAAAATATTTAATACCAAGCATGAAGTCATTTAAACTTAATTTTAATACAAAGTTATACACAGAAGACAGTCCTTTCTTTATGTTTGTTTGGAGTGGGTTTAATTTTATCTAATTTTATTCGCAGCTTAAAATTTAAATCGACACCCAAGTCCTCTATCTCTTTTTCTACCCAATAGTTTGATACATAGAGACCGTCTAGCTTTTCGAATTGTAAAATGTACCGAAGTTTGCCTCTATATTTAAAGTCTTTGATTCCACCGACAACCAGATCCATTCCTTCGTGTAATTCTTGCAGCTTGTGACAATCTTTTAATCGCAGCTTTCCCACTATATCCTGCATACGTATCTGGTTAGCTTGATCGACATCTTCTTGTTGGTATTGGAGGAAATCCTTATTCTCCCACAAACTGTTGCGTAGTTGCATGTCCACTACTTTTGGAAATATATGGCTGTTATAGGTTGTAAGACCCTCGGTTTTAAATGATCCAAAAGGTTCTTTACTAGGCAAATATACAATGTTTAGCGCAACCTCTTTGCGTGTCGTGTACGCCAAGGTTACGAAACCCGCATTCCTTAGGTCGTCTATGTTATCTGCCATGTCGATAAATACGTTTTTAGAATAACCTTTTAAAAAGTATACGGATTTAGTACCATCCTTTTTCGCAAGGACGCCTAGATAACTAAAAGAGTATTTTTTACTAACCACAAATGCATACAGCTTGTAGAAACCAGATGTAGCTAAGTCAATCCATCGGCACATAAAATAATCTTTTAATTCTTCTTCATTTTCTCTAATAAGATGTTCTTTGTCTAACACATCTTTGTTCGCGTATTGTCGCAGTGTTTCCCATGTAGTCCAATTTTCGCCTTTTTGCATCCATTTCCTCCAATTCCAGTTGTCTTTTCCTTCCACTTACAGCGTATGGCATGCATAATGGGGCAATTTCCTTTAGCGTAAACGGATAGAGTTTACTACCAATATTTACGCGTTGTCGTACAACCTCTGGGCGAATGTTAGGTGTATTTATCAACCCCAATTCCGAAATGACTATTTCTTTTGGAATTGTAGAATATGGTGTTGCAGATTGTGTAAAATATGTACTACCTGCTTTAATGTAGCACTTGTGTAAGATTTTTATTTTATCTTGGCTATCTTCCTCTACTATCTCCAAATAATTTACAGGTAAATAGTTAAAACTAAAAGCCGAAAGCACATACTTTACCAATTTCTTCCTGGATGGGAACTAACTATTTTTTTGAATAATGTCAAATATTTATATACTCGTCGAAATTCTTCCTATATCGACCATTATCCAAATCAAAATTTTTCACAATAGTTATAAAATTATGTTTTGAGTCACCCCCACCCCAACACTGTAAGCACATTTCTTTAAATTTCGGATATATCATGTCACCACTTATATGATCCGAAAAGATATGGCGAAGGTTTGTGTCATCCTGTTTCCATAATGCGATTACATTGGCGTTATCTCTGAGTCAATGTTTTAAGGCGCTAGCGTAAGTTTGACATAGATAGAACGAATCTATTGCTTTATATCGACCGAACGAGAAAAACTGAGTGATTTTACTTTGCTCGTTTGCAGGTATATCATCGAAAACCATAATTGAATCTTCTTTGCTATCTCCGGGTTCGATCAAATCATCGTAATTTTCAAACTCATGGTACCCAATTTCTTCTTTTAATGGTGTAAAAACGTTTCTTAACAATTCGTATTTCGGTTGATATAAACTCTTCGAAAATACATAGACATTTTGGAATCTAAGACCGTTCTCGTGCAAGATCAGAGATATTAAAGCGTTGGTCTTCCCACAACTCGATGGTCCCACGAATATAGCTCGTATGTTAGACGGGAACAAAGGACCATGTTTACCATACTCTTTTGCATTAGCAATAGCAAAGTTATCATAATTCTGTATAGGTATTTTAACTTCTGGTATAACATCTCTGGATGCATCGTTGGAATTATGTAATTTCTTCACGTTCCGCAACCTTTTAACATATCTGCATAACGTTGTCCTAGGTATATTATATTTTTTACTAGCAGCGTAGAAACTCGAGCCATCCCGGATATCCTCTGCTGCTTTTGTAATAGATTGTTTGGAGCACCACTGATTGCTTGAATGCGACATCTTTCGAAAAATGTCTTACTATAACTAAGCTCAACTCAAAACTACTTCCTTATATACCAAATTTAATCTCCCTGCTCACATAACCATATGACCACATGACCATATGACCACATGACCACATGACCATATGACCACATGACCATATGACCACATGACCATATGACCACATGACCATATAACCACATGACCGAATGACCATATGACCACATGACCATATGACCACATGACCATATGACCACATGACCATATGACCACATGACCATATGATCACATGACCATATGACCACATGACCATATGACCATGTTAGGTTAGGTTAGTTGGATTTGTGTGAACTTAGGTTAGATACAAGGAAGAATTGATAGGATAGGTCAGCGCGGGACGCTGACCTAACCTATCAAAGCGGGAGTTCGACCTCCACCTCCACCTCCTCATTTCCTCCTTATGGAAATTTACATGTAAATCTGTGTGGAAATGAGGGAATCGGGTGGAAAAGAGGGCCCAGAACGTCACTAAATACCCTACTCACGTGGCGAATTTGATGTAGTTATTAAATTAGGATTCTAACTATCTAATTTTTCAGCAAGTAAATAATATTAGTAAACGTTAAACTCGGTTAAATTCGGTTGTTTTAATCTAAATGAAGTTCACATAATTGTATATAATAAAACAGTCATTTTATACACAGTTGCGATGTGCAGTGAAAATAATGTTTTCTAGGGATATTAAGAATATAACTCCTGGAAATACATTTAAAAGCACAACAAACATGCATTGATTATTAGCCGCTTGAGAATAAGGAAATATTCATAACATATTTTGGGAATAGCGATGATATTAATTTTTTCGAATACATTCGAGACAATTATAGGTTATGGAAATATTGTTTAAACGCGCAATAAATGCACAATTAGGCACTATTTATGAGATAACAGGAAATGAGGCATATTAAAAAAATGTCGGCGATAGTAGTTAAACGAATAATGTCGCGTTAGGGTAATAAATAAAATAATAGAAAGCCGTTAGTTGGCACATCAGGGACTAATGTAAAACTCCCGCACTGTTTATACTCCATTACGGTCAAATGACAGTTACAGATAAACGTACTTAGTACTAGGCGTGGTTCCACAGAAGGCGCAACATAGCACAAATTTTAATTCAATAAAAAAATAAGCTAATTAACTGCATAACGGTTTATCTGTGATTATAGATGTCATATAAAGTAGGACTTGCGCCCTTTGCGTCTTAAGAAACCAGCTCTGGCATCTACATGTACGGCAATGTCGTACTAGGATCGAAAACTGCCTTCTTTAGAAATTTTTGCAGTGAAATCGGTTGCTAACCTACAACATTGAAAACAGAATGAAAGTATTTAAAATGGAAGTAGGTAAACTCCACAGTATACTTCAACACGCACTCACTGTACACGCCGATACGCTAAGGTGGTTCAAAACAGATTTCCCTAAAATCCGCATCGTTCACACAAATACTACCCGAACCTTATTAACCATCAAACAGTTCCATTTGTTTGAGCAACAACCGCACATTCTTCGAGAAAAAGTTATTCTATACAAACACGTGTTTTAGACACGGGTACGAAATAACCTCACCAAGAAGGAAAAGCGGTGAACAGCACACGAGAACGACTTCAAATTCGACAGCTGATCACATTTGCGTATTATAATCAACAATTAGGTTATGCAAAGGTTTCTACACAAAAAACAATTCCTACTGACGGTATATAAGAACACTTACACGCAATCTGTTTTTGTGAACTAAGTAATAGTGTCGGTCTAAAATTTTAAGGTGCGGCAGCACCATCACCATATAATTGAACAGGAAATGCAATGAAGTGGTTACCCAGCAAATTCCATTGGATTTTGTTTAGAAGTCAAGAAAATTAACTTGGTGTTGTTGATGTTGTACTAGAGCTTTAAAAGTGTGTGATACCAAGGTGCAGTTAGTATCACTACAGATGCACTACCGCAACATACAAATTAATATGTACAAGCAAAAAACGAAATGTATTTACAACACTACGAACTAATAACTTACATTTAAATAATATATATATATATATATATATATATATATATATATATATTGCTGTGATAACTCGCCCCACAACTTGGGCATACATAATTTATGCTGTGTTATCTCTCACAGCCACTTATACCACTCAAACACTTGTGAAATTGTTCATTTATATTTTTCTTTTGCCTCGACTAGCTGATTCAATTAAATAAAGCACTTCTATAATACACAGTATAATGATTGAATATTTACAACTTTTTTAACTATCTTCTCCCTTTTTATATCATATATGTCTGGATCCGACTTGGAAAAGTCAAGCGAAGGACTCCAAGTAATTTCTGGATCCGACCTGCAGAAGTTGAAGAAAGAAATCCAAATATCCGATCTGGAGAAGTTCAATAAATATATCCAAATAATTTCTGGATCCAACCGGGAGTATTTGAATAAATACCTGAAGAATCTACCTGGCGCAGAATTTTTAAATCCTGTTTGGGTAACTCAAGGAGTAACTATAAACTGAAGCTGAACCAACGAATAATTGGTGCAGAAACTGCTTTGAATTGGGGGAACGAGACACTCCAAAAAAGGACAAGAGGCTAGCCATTATAAATATTTTGTAGCATTGACGATTTTATTTATGAATATTTAAAAATATTACATTCACGAAAATTTATGCGAGGGTCAACAAAAATCGTTTTGGCATCCTTTATAATTTACGTAAAAATTAGGAAGACTGATAAACGTTCATAGGACTTCAAGTAATAATAAAAAAGGTAATTTTTGGTGACTTTTTGATCAATTAAAGAAAGCTATAATTTTTGGAAGAAATTAATTCAATTTTATAAAAGGGGTTCTATTTAACAACATTATTAACGCTTTGTACATTGTATATATTGAAAACATTATATAAATTGTGGTTAATTGTGTTTAGCTCAAACACATAGGAAGTAGAGACAAAAAGGGAGATTAAGAATTTTTTGTTGTATTATCGCAAGCTCTGTACGAGTATTTGGATACACAAAAGATTGAATAGATGGGTCATCCGCCTTTCAGTCCCGACTTAGCACCCAATGACTTTTTCTTGTTTCCAGCAATTAAAGATACACTGCGTGGACAATGATTTTTATCGTCCGAAGAAGCGGTTGAGCCCTTCAAAACGCATGTTTTAGAGCTACCATCTTTTGACTGGACAAAGTGCTTTGAAGGGTGGTTCAATCGCATGCAAAAGTGTATAGATCTTAAAGGCGATTATTTTAAAAAGTAATAAAGTAGAATGTTATTGAGAGAATCAGCACAGTTTTAGCGCATTGCATCCATATCTAACCTAGGTAAGAGTTTTCTTCGACTAGCCATTTTAGACTGATCCATCATTTCCCGGATAATCTAACCCAGTATGAATTTTTAAAATCGGACTATCTCTTACAAAGTTACACCTTGTTAAAGCCTTAAACCTCTAAATTTTTAATGCATTGCATCCATATCTGACCTAGGTAAGAGCGGGAAAAATTCATAGGTTAGGTGAGCTCCGCGGCGCTGACCTAACCTATCAATTTTTGCTGCAATCTAACCTAAGTCCGCACAAGTCCAACTAACCTAACTTAACTACAAACAACACTAGCTAACCTAAATTCTAACAAGTTCAACTAACCTAACCTAACTTCAGATAACGCCAACTAACCTAACTCCAAACAACGTAAACTAGCCTAAACCCTCCACCCTACTTTGTCACTCTTTCTCCTCTCGCATCCGTACGACATACATTCGACATACATCAATACTATATCTGACATACATCCGTCATATGTCCAGCACACATCCTACATATATCCGACATATATCCGAACATATGTCGATGCGCACCCCTGCCCAGTGCGACCCTCGTCGGGTAGCAAAACTGTTCCTAAACAAGAGAATGTAAGCGATATGGCGGTGCACAACATATGTCATAACTGCATTTAATGTGGTATGCGAAGCTATAAGAGGTATGCTCCTGCACATTATTAGTGAAAGAAGTAAAGGTCTCTGGAACAACAGAGCTGATGGGTTTAAGCACCAACTTGAAATCTGTATAAATCGCAAACGGTGTCCTCATCTGTTTATGGATGTTTTTAAATTCCACAATGTTATTGAATGCATTCGGCATTTTTGTAACTACTTTGGATTTTAAATATTTTGAGACTTGTGAAATTTTTAGTAGTTCGGACTTTATACCAAGGTCTCTAACTTGAAAACTGTTATAGATATCAAAATTTTACAAAGACATACCTTTTCAATTAGAGCGTGGTGCAACCATGTAACAAATATAAATTCTGTGGTATTGAACTTTAAAGTCGTTTCTATTTGTTACTACTCTGTGGTATCTGATCCTTTTGTTTTGCATAATAACCTCAAAATAAACAATTTTATAATAGAAGTGAATGTTATTATCATCTAATTCGCTTTGGATTTACCGTAATAATTTATTCAATTACATCAAATATTTTGAAATTGCCCAAGATCAAGACGTCTTAAGATTATTTTATAAGCCATCCATTTGTGTTGCCTAATTCGTAGGCGTCTGCATTCATTTTGTAAGATTGTTGAGTTAATATAACGCTTGCGCAGAGTGTCACGAAGTCACGCTGCTGACAGATCAGCTGTTGTATTAGATAGACAGTATCAAAAGGGATTCGCCATTTGTACGAGTACCGAGCTGTTGTTAAAAGCAGAAGAGAACGATAGCATTTTAACGTGTCGTCTGGTGCCTCCGCATAGCCATCTGAGTCGAAGGTGGGTTCCTGGAGGGGCCGAGATTGAAACTATTCCTCGGATTCCGCCCAGGCAACCTGAATGCAGAATGAAGTGACAACGTGGGGATCGGCCATCGGAATCCATTAACGGTGAGGTGATAATTTTTAAGAAATGCTAAAACTAAATGAATCTTTAATTTTCTCAGCACATCGAGAGATAACGAATAAATTTTAGTAATAAAAGAATTGGAGGTGTTTATCTGTTGAAACCATGATGTAGGCTTTTGGTTGGAAAATTTTTATGGAGTTGGAGTTTTTGTCATACGTACAAAATTCAGGTATTTGCAGCCCTAATGAATGCAAGAATCTATTCCTGGTTGTGTGTTGCTGTATTATCGAGTTAAATCTAAATAAAAATGCATATAACCCCAATCAACATAATAAAGAGCTGCGCACGTTTGGCGTCAGCATAAAAGACAAGGGAGCCATGTTCCAGAGCATTAGTTGTCAAAGTATCGTCGAGTTGATCAAAATTACAAGTTAAAGATGGATTTTTCTGGTGTTGACATTACAAGTGATGTAAGAGTGCAATTAGGTATCGACAAACTGGTGGGTAAGACCACCTATGCGCTAAGTAAATTTCATCAAATTTTTACCACCATAACGTAGAGTTTGGTTTTGCTTTATACGGTGGTCTGCAACCAGTCGTACAAACTACCTGCAATAGTAGAATGTGCCAAAATTATGCTATAAAATGGCGAAAGTTTTGCAATTTTCAATTGGAATTAAGAATAATAAAATTTACCCAAGAAGCAGCAAACGTAAGATTGAATTGTTTTTCTGGTGGAGATGTTTTAGAATTACAACTGGATCGTGAATTCAGATCGAAACTGATTGCCGAAACATCTAATAGAAGTGTATGAGTGGCGAATAAATTCCAAGAAAAAAATTTATATAATATGGAAATTACGAAAGATCGGATTGTCTTTGTGCTACCTGAGTACGAGTGCATTAGGCTATTAAATTTTCGAGAATTAATCTGTTATAAAATGAAGGAGTTGAGGTGTAGAAACTTTTCAGAATTTTTCGAAAAATGTATAGGTGATATAAAAAATGTATGTGGAAATACGACAGACGAAGAATGGGTTCAAACGTTATTAGAGGAAGAGAACCGTGCGAGTATTTCTCTGTTTAATGATTGCAACAATTTAAATTACTTAACAGTATTGGAAATTATTAAAGTACTTAGAAGATGCGACTGCGAGGCAATCTCTTGCACAAATGTTTAAAGATTTAGCTATACAAGATTCACCAGACTCCGGTTATCACAGCGGTTTATAGATGTTATCAATACATGTATATATTTTAATAAAAACACAATATCTTTTGATAAAGTTTGTTATACTTATTTGTATCGCCAACATCACCAAAAATTATTAAGAGACGTATTAAACTATCTTGTTTTTATTCCTAGGTTTAAAGTTGTGTAACCGATAATTGCATTCCTTTTAGCGTCACCAAATATGCGGTTAGCAGTATCTATGGAAAGTTGTACGGGATTTTTTTCAAATGAGTGTTAGACCCGCGGCAATTTTTAATTCCGGTAAATACAATTATATATTACTTGTATTAGGGAAAACGAAATTTTACTTTCAAAGAAATCGACTGACTTCGTATGAATATTCCTAGGTTAGTAAACAACGTTAATAGGTTTATAAGTGCATGTAGCAAATGATATACAAATTGTACAAACTAATAAATCGGCAATCATTGAATCTAGTCAAGTATTCGATTTCTTTATTTGAAATAAATTAGATTTTAAATAATAATTAACCGCGCTTGTAAATAAGAAACTAATAGATAGTTTAATAACACTAAGCATGTACTTTCGCTTGGCGATTCATTTATAAAATATTCAAGCCTGCCATTACCAAAAATATGACTTAGAAGTTATTTAAAACCTAATTGCTTTATTTGTAACTATCCTATAGACAATAGCATGATGTACTCTTAGTAAAAGTTTAAAGTGTTTTATTAAGTTTCCCTTCAAAAGTTTAAATTGATATACAAAAACCTAATTGATTTTTAAGGTATAGGAGAAATCTAAGTATAATTGGTTGTCTATAAAGTTTTTTAAAGTTGATTCTATTTTGAAAATTTATTAGGTTTTTTAAAATTGCAGAAAAGAATTAAAAATGTTTTAAGTTGTTTTCAAAGTTGGTGTTATTCTTAAAATAATTGAACGGTTTGCATATTGTTGTAAATTTTAGACCACGTTATAAAATTTCTATAAATACATTAGCTAAAAATTTGGGTTAAGGGTTTGTGTTAAGGTAGGGGGTAGTCGGGAAATTCCGAATTAACCAGTATATCTCGGGTGACCAAAAAAGGTTTAAAGATCGAGTTAAAATTAAATAAACAATAAATTTAAAGGTACGAGGCTTTAGCAGGGTGTAACTTTGTAAGGGATAGTCCGATTTTAAAAATTCAAACAGGGTTAGATTGCCCGGGAAATTCTAGATCAGGCTAAAATGGTTAGTCGAAGAAAACTCTTACTTAGGTTAGATAGATATGGATGCAATGAGTTAAAAATTTAGAGGACTAGGGCTTTAACAGGGTGTAACTTTGTAAGGGATGGTCCGATTTTAAAAATTCAAACAGGGTTAGATTATCCGGGAAATGACGGATCAGGCTAAAATGGTTAGTCGAAGAAAACTCTTACCTAGGTTAGATATGGATGCAATGAGTTAAAAATTCAGAGGTTTAGGGCTTTAACAGGGTGTAACTTTGTAAAGGATAGTCCGATTTTAAAAATTCAAACAGGGTTAGATTGTCCGGGAAATGATGGATCAGGCTAAAATGGTTATTCGAAGAAAACTCTTACCTAGGTTAGATATGGATGCAATGAGTTAAAAATTCATAGGTTTAGGGCTTTAACAGGGTGTAACTTTGTAAGGGATGGTCCAATTTTAAAAATTCAAACACGGTTAGATTGTCCGGGAAATGACGGATCAGGCTAAAATGGTTAGTCGAAGAAAACTCTTACCCAGGTTAGATATGGATGCAATGAGTTAAAAATTCAGAGGTTTAGGGCTTTAACAGGGTGTAACTTTGTAAAAGATAGTCCGATTTTAAAAATTCAAACAGGGTTAGATTGTCCGGGAAATGATGGACCAGGCTAAAATGGTTATTCGAAGAAATTCTTACCTAGGTTAGATATGGATGCAATGAGTTAAAAATTCATAGGTTTAGGGCTTTAACAGGGTGTAACTTTGTAAGGGATGGTCCAATTTTAAAAATTCAAACACGGTTAGATTGTCCGGGAAATGACGGATCAGGCTAAAATGGTTAGTCGAAGAAAACTCTTACCTAGGTTAGATATGGATGCAATGAGTTAAAAATTCAGAGGTTTAGGGCTTTAACAGGGTGTAACTTTGTAAAGGATAGTCCGATTTTAAAAATTCAAACAGGGTTAGATTGTCCGGGAAATGATGGATCAGGCTAAAATGGTTAGTCGAAGAAAACTCTTACCTAGGTTAGATATGGATGCAATGAGTTAAAAATTCAGAGGTTTAGGGATTTAACAGGGTGTAACTTTGTAAAAGATAGTCCGATTTTAAAAATTCAAACAGGGTTAGATTGTCCGGGAAATGCTGGATCAGGCTAAAATGGTTATTCGAAGAAAACTCTTACCTAGGTTAGATATGGATGCAATGAGTTAAAAATTCATAGGTTTAGGGCTTTAACAGGGTGTAACTTTGTAAGGGATGGTCCAATTTTAAAAATTCAAACACGGTTAGATTGTCCGGGAAATGATGGATCAGGCTAAAATGGTTAGTCGAAGAAAACTCTTACCTAGGTTAGATATGGATGCAATGAGTTAAAAATTCAGAGGTTTAGGGATTTAACAGGGTGTAACTTTGTAAAAGATAGTCCGATTTTAAAAATTCAAACAGGGTTAGATTGTCCGGGAAATGCTGGATCAGGCTAAAATGGTTATTCGAAGAAAACTCTTACCTAGGTTAGATATGGATGCAATGAGTTAAAAATTCATAGGTTTAGGGCTTTAACAGGGTGTAACTTTGTAAGGGATGGTTCAATTTTAAAAATTCAAACACGGTTAGATTGTCCGGGAAATGACGGATCAGGCTAAAATGGTTAGTCGAAGAAAACTCTTACCTAGGTTAGATATGGATGCAATGAGTTAAAAATTCAGAGGTTTAGGGCTTTAACAGGGTGTAACTTTGTAAAAGATAGTCCGATTTTAAAAATTCAAACAGGGTTAGATTGTCCGGGAAATGATGGATCAGGCTAAAATGGTTATTCGAAGAAAACTCTTACCTAGGTTAGATATGGATGCAATGAGTTAAAAATTCATAGGTTTAGGGCTTTAACAGGGTGTAACTTTGTAAGGGATGGTCCAATTTTAAAAATTCAAACACGGTTAGATTGTCCGGGAAATGACGGATCAGGCTAAAATGGTTAGTCGAAGAAAACTCTTACCTAGGTTAGATATGGATGCAATGAGTTAAAAATTCAGAGGTTTAGGGCTTTAACAGGGTGTAACTTTGTAAAAGATAGTCCGATTTTAAAAATTCAAACAGAGTTAGATTGTCCGGGAAATGGCGGATCAGGCTAAAATGGTTAGTCGAAGAAAACTCTTACCTAGGTTAGATATGGATGCAATGAGTTAAAAATTCAGAGGTTTAGGGCTTTAACAGGGTGTAACTTTGTAAAGGATAGTCCGATTTTAAAAATTCAAACAGGGTTAGATTGTCCGGGAAATGATGGATCAGGCTAAACTGATTAGTCGAAGAAACTCTTACCTAGGTTATTAGCGCTCGGTTAAGACACAGTGGACTGTATTTTTTAAACATGAATAAACAAATAATGCAATGAACTTACCCAAGATCTGCAGCTCGCTTTAAATAGGCGTTTAAAGGGTGAGATTTAGGATGGTAATTGAAGGAAGGCAAGGATCACCAATGTAGAAATTTAACGTTTTCGTACCCACTCTAAGACGGGTGCAAGGGGTTATTTTGACGTGCACACCGATGCCACTGTTTACTAGCGAACCGAATCACACCGATGTTTGTTACTATCTGTTATAATTTAGTTATTGTCAGAATTGGCATATGTTTCAATTTATCTATATATTAAAATAACCTGAATTGAATGCTATTCTGGCAATAATTTATCGAATTAATAAATTGTAATTTTAAAATAAAAAGAAGTTGTTGCCGGCGTCACCATAGGTTAAATATGGATGCAATGCACAAAAACTGTTCTGATTCTCTCAATAGCATTCTACTCAATAAAAGTATGTTTCATTAAATTTATTTGTTTATTCTTTCTATTCTCAATACATAAATAGTGTCTCTCGTATTGCAATTATTGTAATTATAAATAAATAAACTGCTTTGATATCTAGGAAGTACTTTTTTCAGAATATATCTTTCATCTCAAAAATTTTCAGGGCATGTTTATTATATACAGTTGTGGCTTTCGCATAAAATGTATAGTTTTACAACGATGCCAAATTATAGGATAGATCTTTGACATAATTACTTTTTTGTAATTGAACTGTGTGTAATTTAGATCGACACGACCCTAAGGGCCACTAAGTTATTCATTCTTCAATAGAAATCCCTTTATAGAGAAGCTTTCGTATCATTCAATAGAAGGTTACGACTAGTGCAGTTCTGCAATTGTCATTTCAACGGATTATAAATCCATAATCCGTTAGTCACCTACGACCCGCTAATAGCCTTGAAATGTGCTGTATGATAGCAGTTTGTATTCTAACATCCAAATTTCTCTTCCAACTGAGTGCTGATGGGCATAGGGGTCAGACAAAGCTTTGGGTGTTTGCCAAATACCACCCGCCATTCCATATTTCACATAAAGCATCCACTTTACCTTTATGTGCTGCGTTGTGCAATTTCAAGCGATAGCTTACATCAAAGTAACCCTCATCTCACCTACATACAAAACATAAGTAAAAAATTTTGTAACATTTCACGTATTTCAAGTGTAGCAATTTACGATGCCAAACTTAAGGGTCGCTTGCCAAAAATTAATATCCGGCTGAAAGTTCGAGAAGTAAATTATAAGCGCGAGTTTTATGTAGGTCATAACAAAACCTATTTTCTTTCCGCTTCAAAGTCGTTTTAGGGGTAATAAGAGAATTTCATCTCAATTAACGCAAAAAGATTATAAATCACGAGGGTCAGTAATTTAGAATAATATAACCTCCCACTAATTTGCTGTAATGCATGCATAGTTCGTAGATACGGCAATTTATGGGCACACGGAGCAACCAATCGATGTGCTGAACGAGCGTTACTGTTACCGATAAGTCCAGCTGGGTAAATTTGCAGAAGCCTCTGGTGATGTACCGGTGATGTAGAATCTCCCAAAATGCAAATAGCTCAACTTAATCGTCGCACTACCAAAGTTTCATATACAATTACAGCCCTTAAGCTATTTATTTTGAATACCAATCATGTTCAGTTGCAAGTATTTAACGTAACATCCATATATGGAAATAATATAGGATTAATAATAACTTCATCTCTTGTACTAACTTTCAGCATTGATATTCAGATTCACAACTGGATGAACTGAAACACGTAAGTCTGTGCAATCTCGTTCACTGAATAGAGACCTTACTCGAATTAAATAATACGTTGTACATGAAAATTGTCAAAATTCGCTTCGGTGTCATGATCTATTTTATCAAATTGTATTCTCGTGCTCAATTTTATCAATACTTTACCCTAGTCATCGTAAATTTCTTTCCCAGTGGAATCGATAAAAAAATACAAACACTACTGAAAAAGGTAAATTTTACCAACGCAATCCAGACGCTATGGGCCTTGAAAAGTTCTGGACCGTCAAGAGGTTGCAGTGGCAGAATCACAGTCACAAAGTTTTAGTACTATGATATAAGTGCATTTCTGAAAATACTGTTATGAAAAAACAGATTGGCTAGAACATGGAAATTGCAACACCAACAGGGGTTGGGAATTTTTTGGCCAAGATTAAACTTTGGTTGCGATAGATCAAGTGGTATTGGTATATCTTACACTTTTGTCGTTTCTTTTTAACATTATTATTCGGAGTATTTCTTGCATGTTTTGGTTAAATTTGTGTTGCATCTAATAAGTTTTAGCTGATTTTTGTGTTGTGAGGGCGTGATTATGACTAGAGTACGGCAACGTGGAAATTACCGCCAGTTGAGCGAATTCGACAAAGGTTGAATTGTTGGGTTGGTTTTTTCGTTCAGGGAAATTGCAATTCTCCTTAACCGACACCAATCCACCATTATGCGTTGTTATCAGTTATGGACTAAGAAGGGTCAGGAATGTTGTAAAAAGAAACGGGTGGCAGAAGACAAACTCAGGAGGTGCAAGACCGCCATCTTCGCCTAAAGGTTCTTAGAGACCGATTCTCCAGTACCAGGGACATTGCTGATCACTGGTTAAATAATAATGGTCGTCTTGTAACCCTTCGAACGGTTTATCGAAGAATTAGGGTTTGCGGCTTGCAATCCTATATAGAGTTAGAAGAACTAACTATAGAGTTAGAAATAAGATAGTACACTAGTGTAGAAAAGCTAGAAATAAATGGATGGAGGAGAATTGTAAGGGAATACAATATGATTTGAGAGTAGGTAAGACAGACAGGGCTTACAGGGCAGTTAAAAAGTTTTTTGGGGACGATAGGAAAAAATATAATGGTATTAAAGATGAGAATAATGAGCTTCTAATAAATAAAGTTGAAGTAGCAGATAGATGGAAAAGATATTAATAAGATTTATATAAAAGAGACGATATGGATGAGTTAGAGAACGACCAAGAAGGGGATGTAGAAATAGGGTTTTCAATATTAAAAGAGGAATTTGATAGAGTTGTTAGGGATCTTAAACTAAATAAAACGCCGGTGATAGACGATATACCCGCAGAATTAATAAAATATGCAAGTCAGTAAACTTTAGACAGATGACATGAACTAGTAAAGGTAATGTATGACAAAGGTGAGATCATAGATTTTGAAAAAAATATGATTATCCTAATCCCAAAAAGTCAGGAGCTGATAGGTGTACAACGGCTAGTTTAACTTCCCACGCTTCCAAAATACTAACAATAATAATTAAAAATAGAGTAGAAGCTTTGGCTGAGAATTATTTAGAATTATTTAGACGAAAATATGGTTTTCGTAAAGACAGAGGAACTAGAGAACCGATACTAATGATTAGGGTAATTATCGAAAAAAGGTTACAAAAAATAAAAAGACTTATTTCACGTTTGTAGATTTAGAAAAAGCATTTGATAGGGTTAATTGGATTGTTATGTTCAGGATTTTGCAAAAAATAGGAATCTCTCATTGGGATAAAAAAATTATTTACAGTCTATATAAAAATCAAAGCGTAGTAATTAGATTTGATGAAATAGAAAAGGAAGCTAAGATTAGAAATGGTGTTAGACAGGGCTGTATACTATCTCCCTTGATTTTTAATGTTTATATTGAGGAAGCTTTAAACTTAGCTAGAGAGAGAAAAGATATAGATATTAGTGTACAGGGACAGATAATAAACATGTTACGTTTTGCAGATGATATAGCCAGTATAGCAGAGTCTAGAAAAGAGTTGGGAGAGTTTTTAAATATTTTAGATGAGATACTACAGAGTAACTATAGTATGAGGATTAACTCAGGAAAGACAAAGATAATGACAAGTGAGTTACAGCCTAGTTCTAAACCAAAATAAAAAATACCGAGTTAGAGGAAGTAGATAAATTTTGCTATTTAGGTAGTATAATTACAAAGGACGGACGTAGCAGAAGGGATAAAGTAGCTAGAATAGCTCAAGCCAAAAAAATATTTTTAAAAAAGAAAGACTTAATAATAGCTAATAGTATTAGTTTAGATAATAGAAAAAGTTTCTTTAAGTCGTACGTACTGAGCGTTCTATTATACTGCTGCGATCCACTATTAGGCAACCCGTCAAACATACAAACGCCCGGGGCACAGCGTATTCTTCAGGATTCGAGAATCCTTCTAGAAATTACTAGATAATAAGTCATGTCTTTAATTTAGGGTATATATAAGGCCGCTTATGAATGTAAGAGTCAGTCTATACTTGAATGTCTAATATAAATTATATCGTGTACAATAAACGTAGTTGAGCTTTTAGGAGTTCAAGAATTTATACATAAATGATATATGCTGTGTCTAATGTACATGCAGCTTGTAGTATACATAAATAGATAGAAGTGTATAAATAAATAGTTGTGTTAGTGTTGTTAATGGACCTAGGGTAAAGAAGTTAGTTTAAGAAGATATTAGTGCTTGTAAATTCATTAGTGTAATAGTGCTTCATTGTTAAGTGGACTGAAAACATATATAAATAAGGCATATACTGTTAATTAGACTTGTGAACCGTGAGTAATAAAAACGTTTGTTATTACTTGTTTTTAAGTTTAAGAAACGCGGTAGCAGTAGCTCGTTTCACTGGTGTCAGGTGTGGGGTATATAGTGATTAATTTAAAACACAAGTCTAAAGACATTTAAGTAGTTTGTATATGCAAGTTACAAGAAATCAAAGTAAAATGGAGGCAGAAACTTTAATGAACTTCCTTAAGGATTTTAAATCCGAAATGCAAGTGACGCTCAATGAAAACTTAGTGAGGTCAGTTGAACTGGAATCGACCCTTAAAGAGTTTAAATACGGTATGGAAATGACACTTAGTGAAAATGCTGAGAAAATAGAAGAACGGTTTAGTGAAAACGCGGTGAAAATGTAAGAGTTGAATGAGAAGACGGCCACGTTAGAACAAAGATTAGTGGAAAGCTCCATCGCATTGAAAGAAGATGTCACTGAACAAGTAAAAAAAGCTATATCATTTGCAAATTTAAGCATATCAATCTTTTCTTCCTGCATAGTAATTCCAAATGTCTTCATGAATTTGACAGTATTCAATTCCTCTTCAATGTACAAGTTAAAAATTAATGGGGATACGGTACATCCCTGTCTTACCCCTTTCCTAATATCTATTTTTCCAGGTTCCTGCTCTAATCCTATTACTGCTGTTGGCTCTTTCTATAAGCTATGTACCATACGTCTACCCCTAAAACTCATTCCAATCTTTTTGAGTATTTCGAATATTTTTTTCCACTATACATTGTCGAATGTATTTTCCAAATTTACAAATCCTATATACACACTTTCCGCTTCTTCTATTGTTTTCTCCATTATTACCCTCAGAGCTAAAATAGCTTAACGTGTTCCCCTGTTTCGCCTAAACACAAATTGATCTTCTATTTGTATTTCTTTAGCTAGTTAATATTTCTGATACGTGTGCATCATACACACCTTTCTTTTTTGGTACAGTGACTATGATGTTACGTTTAAAATCTTCGGGTATCTCGCCTGTCTCATGCATATAGCTTACAAGTTGGAAGAGACATTCTGTTACTGCTTGCCCAGCGGCTTTTACAGTTTCTGTTTGCACCTTACCTGTAACCGGCGCCTTACCATTTTTCAGACCCTTTAAGCTAATTCAAACTCATTTCTAAGTATAGGATATCCCAAGTCATCATTTTCAATGTCTGATTCGTGTTCTAATGCTGTTAGTTCCTCTTCTTATAAATTCCCTATTTATTCTTGCCATCTAACAACTTTCTGTACATTTTCTATAATGACGTTTCCTCCCGCGTCCCTTACATTTTTGCTATATGGTTTTATATCCCTAAAATTCATTCTAACTCGTTTTTGTATGCTTCGTCTGTCATACCTATTTCCATCATAGTTTGTACCTCTTTGCACTTTTCATCAATCCATTGTTCTTTAGCTTTCCTGCTTTTGCAAATGATTTCCCATTTTAAAGCTTTGTTCTGTTTTCCTGTTTCATCTCGTCTTTATTTGGTATTTTCTGTTTTATTCTATTAAATTCAGGATCTTCTTTGTTATCCATGGTTTTTTATTGTGAATACCCCAGAAAATCTCTGATCGCCATATCTATGCTGGATTAAATGTTTCCATTCTGTTTCTACTTCATTAGTCTCAGAAATTTTTCCGATATCTTTCAGCAATGCATTTTACTTTTTCAAATCGTTCGTGGATATCTTTATCTTTTAATTTCTCCAAGTCAAAGTGCCCGTGTTCCGTTTCTTTTTTCAAATTCTTAAATTTAAAAGCGGTCTTTATAATTACGATGTTGTGGTCAGTGTCTATATCTGCTTTTGGGTAGCTTTTACAGTCTTCTACATGATTCCTAAACCGTTGTCTAACAAGAATGTAGTCTATTTGACATCTTTCTATATCTCCTGGCATCTTCCACGTGTATCATCTTCTAGCATGATGTTGAAATAATGTGTTCGTGATGATGAAATTGTTCTTGTCGCAAAATTCTATCAGCTTATTTCCTATGTCGTTTTTCGTGCCTAAACCAAATAATACTACTGCCGCTCCTTCCCTACCCTCACCTACTACTGCATTAAAATCCCCTGTAATTATTAAAATTGCATGTTCTTTTACGAATATTTGCAGATTGCTTCTACCTCTTTGTCACTGTAGCTAGAAGTGGGCATGTACACTTGTATTATTACTGTATTTACCGGTATAGATTCTAATCTAAGCATGAGTACTCTTTCGTTCTTTTGTATGTAATTTTCTACACATAACTATCCATAACTATCCACACAACTGAATTTCCTTCCTCTGCTCCTGTATGAATCACCCCGAAGTCTCTAGTCCAAAAATCTCCTGCCTCTGGTCACCGAACTTCGCTGATCCCTACTATGTTTGGTGCTATCCCATCCATTTTAATATTTAAGGTCTCCAGCTTACCTACTTGCCTCACACTTTTGACATTTCACGCACCGGCTCGCAGAATATTCCCGACTCTTTCTCTAAATTTTCAACTACCGCTCCTTCCCTATCCTCACCTGCTACTGCATTGAAATCCCCGTAGTTATTAAATGTCCTTGTACGTATCTGAGTATGTCTTCGATATCTTTGCAGATTGCTTTTACCTCTCCGTTACTGTAGCTAAAGGTGGGCATGTTTACTTGTATTATTACTGTATTTACCGGTTAAGATTCTAATCTTACCATGAGTATTCTTTTGTTTTTTGTAAGTAATTTTCTACACAGTGTCCTATCTTTTTTCGCATAATCGTCCCCACACATGAATTTCCTTCCTCTGCTCCCGTATGAATTAACCTGAAATTTCCAATCCAAAAATACCCAGTCTCTGGTCAACGAACTTCGTTGATCTCTACTATGTCTAGTGCTAACCTATCCATTTTAATTTTTAAGTTCTCTAGCTTCCTGCTTGCCTCATACTTCTGACATTCCACGCTGTCTCGCAGAATCTTCCCGGCTCTTTGTCTAAATTTTCTGATCACATCCTCTGAAGTAGTCCCCTCCCGAAGATCCAAATGGGGGACTATTTTAACTCCGGAATTTATTACCCTAAAGAATGCCGTCATCTTTAATAACAATTTATGTACCCTGTGTACTTGGTAGGTAATGTGGTGATTCCCGTTGCTTTCCATATCTTTTATGTGATTTTCCAATGTTCCATCCGAAGGTACTACATTGGCCAGGAAGCGAGTTTTTTTTACCTAGAAAATTTGGAATTTTACCGAATCCTTGCTGTTCGAAGCAAGGTAGGGATCTTTAACGTGCGTGACAACACTCACACACGGGATTCCATTTTACCTCTTATCCGAACGAGTGTTTTTTTTTTGTGAAAAACGCTCGCCTAACATTTTTAAAGCGAACCGTGTCGGGATTCGAACCCGGGACTTTGGGCCTAGTGGTCACACACATACCACTACGCCACGGAGCCGCCTGCCTTCCATATCGCAGTAGTGTGTCTTAGAATGTCATACCGACCTCTTTCGCCTCTGCCAATCTAAGTACCGAAAAAGCTGCTGCCTTTTTTCGGGGACCTGTCTTAGTCTGGTTTCTCATTAAAGACCCCACTAATTTGGTTAAAACTATATTTCGGCTTTTTAGATCACTGCAACTTTAAAGCCGTTCTACCCGTTCTAGTAATCTAGAACTTCTTCAAGGTGCAGGCCCATTCAGAACGGTTAACTTCTGCATAAAACATTCGACTCTGAGTTCTAGAGCGATGATTATTTTTATTTAGATAGATTAGTGAATATAATTGTAAGTATGAATTAATATTAAGTAACTTCGAAAGTAAGTATTCCTACGTAATAGTTTATTGTTTATAGCTTTGATGGCAGTGAAAGGGTTAGTTATTATTGGTTAAGCCAGAATTAATTTTTTCGAGTGCGTTAAATTTCCTTGTTATCCTGTAAATATTATATGTATATTATGACCTTAGTGTTTGACTTCCTTGATTGTGAGTTCTTACCTATTTCACTTCCCCAATTTGACTCCTATATGGAGGAGTGATACACGAAGTTACCGTACACTAAATTATATAATATCGATTTAAATGTTCCCCGTCCATGATTCTTTTAGTTGTATATATTTTATAGTTTGTGGTATTTAATTTTGTTTAGATTAAACATATTTGTCTTGTATCGGTTCTTTTATCTGGTTTTATTATGACAAACGCTGCCTTATAAAAAAAGTTCCCCTCGCGCTAGTATATTTTTTGTTTTTTTCAGAATTTTTTAATTTTTATAAAGAGGCTGTGTAACAAATTCCACTAGTCTACATATTTTTGCATTAATGTTTGCAGTTATTTCCTATACAAATTGCTTGAGGTATTTTCTTTATTATTTTTATCGATATAATAATATAAAGCAATTATATTTAATATCTGGTTTTATATCAACACTTTCATGATTAAAACAGTAGACATGTTTGTGACGTACGTTTTCAAATAAAAATAATGAATTGAACCGGAATGTAGGCAACATTGTTAACTAGTGTGTGGTTGATATATTTTAATTTACTTTTCAAATTCTTCTTTGTTTCCACTTAGTCATATTCGTGGAGGGATATAGTATAAAATTAATAATTAATTTAAAATGTAAAACGTGTACAGGGTTTAGTTTTTGAACTCGAACCATGGGAGGAACTTTAGTTCATTCCTGGTCCTTGAGGTTGGCAACGGAACTAAAAATATGGCATTCGAGTGAACTTGACTAATGAAATTTAATTTGTACTCGGCGAGTACTGGTCGTTAAAGCATGGCTTTGGAGGGAACAAGAATTTGCAAAATGAACTTTAGATTTTACATAAAGAGAACATATGAGAACCGATTGTTCAGCCAGAAGTAACGTTTCTTACTTACTGATGTCCTTTACGGAAGTGGACGACCTTTAATGACTTCAATCAGATGGGCTGTACGAATTCAAATCTATTATTTGAACAACGGGTTGAAGTATGTACTTCCGTCATAGATTTTTTATCGCTACTACATCGCTTTTATGTTGTCATCATTTTAGAAAAATTGCAAGCACGTTTCAGCACATTCTCCCCATTACAATGCAACATGCATTCATAAGAGCGCATGTGTACTTTAAAATCTATATTCACGACTATATGTATAATTAACCAGCAAAAACTCTCCAACTTGCATACATAAGACATCAACCCTCGCATCCGCGTTACTGTATTCTAACAAGAGCATTATTAGATTTAGGTAAGCTTACAACGTCGTTTAAAATGTAGCATTAAACACCAACAATGACGTAATTAATACCACTTTAGGATGCTTAATTCTACTTATATGCAAGTTTCTTGAAGACGATTAGACCAAGAAACTGCAACGAATTTGTTTTTCAGACATAATTACGATACGCTTTGGTGATTCTTAGTCCAATTTAAGTTTGCTTACTTTGCATTAAATTGGTATTAGTCTATTAGTACACACACTTAAAATTAGTTGTCTGGGAAAGTTCGAACGAAAGTAACTTGTTTTACAGGGAATGGAAGTGCAAACTAATTTTATACATTGATTGCTCCACCAGGAGCAGAATGTTTGGACACTTTAATTATTTGGACAGAGCTCGATGAATACGTTAACGTTTTTACAGCTCTACTGCTTTGGTAAATTACCCAGCGATAATTACATGTAGAACTTGTATACCTTTAGGAAACGAATTTTATTTAAAAATTGATCTAACCTGCATTAGAAAATGATAAACACTTGAAAAATTGACGACGGAACGGCTAGGTGTGGTAACTTGTAAATTTTACACTTTGCATTTTTTTAAAGTCTATTTCTTTGTATAAAGCTACAAGATATGCTCCTGTGTGTTTAAGTCATATTATTTGTTAAAGGAAGTACCACCGAGATTAGGAGGTTGTTTGGAAAAGGAGGTAGAAAGTACAGAGTTTAGACGAAGCTGTTGGTCGGAGGTGAGTTCAGAAACGATATGGATAGGACAAGGAGCGATGGTGGCCGGGGAAGAAGGGGAAGCAAAAGTCCATAAGACATCTCTAAAATTAGGAACACTCTGGACCGATTTCTAGAAATCGATCCCGATCACAAGTGGGTAGAAAATTTCAAGAATGACGAGGATATCTACAGTAGTGGCGGAATTTTGGAGAATGATTGGAAGGCAAACGGAACCCAAATTGGCACATGTCGAATTATCGGCGAGGGTACAGCAAGAAGACGCGACGGTAAGGAGAAGTAGGTTCAGAGAAAGTAAGCGATCCCAACCGGGGCTGCTTAGGATGGTACGGGTAGCACCGGAATCTAGGAGGCCAGTGAAAGTAATCCCAAAAATCTGAACAGACAAATGAGGGCTCTCGTCGCCCCGAACACTAACATATATAGTTTAACGAAAATCGGGTTTGATCGTCCAGACCAGAAAAAGGAGAATCCGAAACCTCAGCGACATGGCTCTAAGCAGGTGTTCTGGTGGTCCGATCAACTCGCCCACCTGAGAAAGGAAGCTAACATCGCCAGAAGGCAATTTCAACGGAAGCGCAAAAAGACACCGGATGATTGTAAGCTAGAAAAAGATCGAGCGGTTACTAAAAGACGAAAGTTACAAAAAGCTATCAAAAAGAGGCAAGTGCAGTGCTGGGAGGACCTATGTACTAACATAGATGACGACATGTGGGGGCTCGGCTATCAGATCGTTACCCGTAAGTTGGAAAAAGGCTCCGAGGATATGCTTTCCTGGGACAAGACCGAGGCAATCATTAAAGACCTTTTCCGCAAAGCGTCCCGCCCACCTGGAAGGAGACAGACCATGAGAATCTGGAGATACCACTCCTCACTAATGATGAGCTCGTGGACGCAGCTAAGAAGCTTAAGACAGGTAAAGCCACTGGCTTTGATGGAATCCCAGCCGAAGTCGTCAAGGCTGCGGCCAGAGTGATTCCAGGGATACTGATGGCGGTTATGAATAAGATGCTTCTAGACGGAATATTTCCAACGGAATGGTAAACTGCCAAGGCGGTTCTTATCAGAAAACCACAGAAGACAGACACAGAAGCTTCTTCCTTTCGGCCAATCTGCCTAATAGATGCAACGTCTAAGCTGGCGGAGCAGCTAATAGTCCGACGACTGAAGTTGGAAATATAGGAAAACAATGGACTTTCGGACATGCAGTTTGGATTTAGAAAAGGGAGATCAACTGTGGACGCAGTGGAGCAGGTCAAGAGCTTTGCAAAATGGGCAAATGAGGGAACGCGACGAACACGGCAACTTTGCCTGTTAGTGACCTTGGGCATTAAAAACGCATTCAATTCAGCGAAGTGGCAGCGCATGATGGACGCGCTTGTGGATATGGGGATATCCCCGTATCTGCAGAAAATCATAGCCAGTTACATAACCAACCGAAAGATCGTCGTAACGAAAGAACAGGGGGAAACGAGGACGTTTGATGACAAATGGTGTTCCGCAGGGCTCGGTTCTTGTGCCAACCCTGTGGAATGTCATGTACGATGGTGTATTGCGACTAAAACTGCCCGAGAACTCGATAGCTGTGGGGTTCGCCGACGATCTGGCGATCCTAATAGCGGCCAAAGAGGAGAGGGATCTAGTTGATAAAGCCAATCAGGCAATCGGCACGATAGAGAGCTGGCTGATGGAGCAAGAGCTCCAACTGGCACCAGCCAAAACAGAGGCGCAGCTTATTACGGGAAAAAGGTTGGTCATGCCGGTTAGTAGACACACAAGATACCTGGGGTAACACTCGACAGTACTATGAGCTTCAAGGAGCACCTATTAAGAGCAACAGAGAAAGCACAAACGGAGCTTAATGCGATAAGCAGGTTAATGCCCAATATAGGACGTCCCAGGGCTAGTAAAAGAAGAGTTCTAGCGCCTGTGGTGAGCTCGGTAATCCTATATGGTGCACCAGTATGGGCTGATACTATGAACGTTCATGTCGAAGGGCTATTCTTCTTAAGGTCCAAAGGAGGGTCGCAATACGGATATCCAGTGCCTACAAAACAATTTCGACAGAATCTGCGCTGGTCATTGCGGGGATATTACCCCTAGACCTCTTAGCTAAAGAGAGGAGCAACATGAGGCGATACGGTATCGAAAAGGGAAAACACTTTTACGGTATGGCAGGCTAGGCGGCACATGCTCGATAGGCAGAAGTGGACAAAAAAACTTATTAGAAAGATCCAGCCCTGGGTGCTCAGGAAACACGGAGAAATTAGTTACCATATCACCCAAGTGTTGAGTGGGCATGGGTGTTTTGCTAATTACCTATACGCTCTGGGAAAATACAGAACCGACCGGTGCATTATGTGTCATGAAGAGGATGACGTGGAGCACACAGTCTTCCAGTGTGATAAATGGCATATCCAAAGATCTCGGCTACAAAGAGAATTGGGAGAGAATATTACAGCAAACAACATGATTGATTTAATGTTACAAAGCGAAGATAACTGGAAAGCTATCTCGAATTACCTAATAGTCATTATGACAGCGAAAGAAAGAGAAGAGAGAGTTCGTCAGAATCAAGGTGTTATTTAAGGATAATCGAGTAACAATCATCCCTGCAGCACCCTGATGAAATGCGGGAACGCGGTACCGGGGTTGCTAGTCACTAGCAGGAAGAGAGGAATAGTTTTAGTTGGTTCTGGATGACGTTCTGAGGGGGGAACCAGTGGTTGAATTACGTTCCGCTAACTAGTTCGACCCTGTCGGGACCTTATTCAAACCCAACACTACCTGTCACACTAAACCACCTTCTTCGTGGCGGTAGTCTTCCCTGTGGTAAGGAGCTTAGAGACTAAGGTCAAAGGGCAAGTTACCATAGGGGTAAAGGAAGATTTCTAACCCTCTATAAAAAAAGAAAAGGATGGTACGGGTAGCACCGCAATCTAGGAGGCCAGTGAAAGTACTCTCAAAAATCTGAACAGACAAATGAGAGCGCTTGTCGCCTCGAACACTGGTACGCATATAGTTTAACGAAAAACGGGTTTGGTCGTCCAGACCAGAAAAAAGAGAATCCGAGGTCAGGAAAAGAGTAGGGCCTTTGCCTCGCTATCGACGATTTAAAGAGTTTCCACATCGATTAGGACAATTTAGGCGAGTAACTCCCTTCCGACCGCAACCATAATAATACAGTACTTGCGGCCTAGTACAGTGGGGAGAAATATGTCCCTTGTGGTCGCAATTGAAACACGTTATTGGGTTAGCAGAAGTAGATACCGTGGTAGGAGTAGTAAGAGAAGAAAAGTTGGATCGATTGCCTGGTGTAGAACGACTAGAGACAGGATTAGACCTGCGGAACGGGACCGAAGGAAATGCCGTAGCACCTGATTTATAAGCAGCATCTGGTTCCAACAAATGAAAAGTAGTGCTGGAAGGTGGTGTTCAAAAAGTATCTACAGAATACTTGCTAAATTCTAATCTTTTCCCTAGGGATAGTAGTTGGGAAATAGAAGCAAGGTCAATTAGTTTTAATACAGACTGATAGTACGAGGCTAAATTGCGTCGCATAATCTTCAATTGTTGTATTTCCGATAAGGGAGTGGAAAGGCGTAAGAATAAGCTTTACATTGTTGCTACATATAGACCACTGGTTTCGATAGTACCCACAGTTTGAGCATTTATTTCGTCTATTAAGCGTTTATTATAATCCACGGGAAGGTATTCTGCGTTTAATAAAGTAACATCGTCTTTCCAACATTTGAGAAAGCGCTGATGTGCGCGGAACAGAAGTAAAGCCTTTGCGGTAAATAATTTCGGAGTAAAAAAAGAAAGTTGCTGAGCAGAAATATTACGCGAAATGCTGAGTTCCTTAATACGAATCAAGAATTTCGGTAGCAAACCGTCACCTGAAAAAAAGACATGCAGTTTAGCAAAGGGGTATCGTTTAGTGGGAGTCATAGTACTGACAGTAGTAGGGGTATGCAATTTTTCCTCGAAATCAGAAAACAGATAAGGAACTTCCCCGATAACGGTGGCAGTTACAGTGAGAGTTTGTGGGCTGGACGAAGGTTGTTGAGTAAAATCAGCAAAAGTAACTCGTTTGAATTTTCTAACCGTCGCCTCAAGATCAGAACGAAAGGTCTGTAAAACGAATAATAATTTATTTTTCATGTGGGCTTTCTCCTCAGAGCTAGCCCCTATCAACTCACAACGTCAACATAAAGAGCGTAAACGGGCAAACTTTTTATCTGTAACATCTTCAGTAAAGTCGTCGGAAGATGGTCCAAATTCAGTTAGCGCGCGTTTAATAGCCTGATCATCCTCTGCAAACGTAACAGTATAAGGGCTGGTAGTAAAAGACTGATTCATTTCCACTTGAATCGCGTTGCGGACATTTTTACACAACCCCTCGACTTTACTGTCGGAGTCAAATCCTCGAGAAGACAATTCATATTGAAGTTCGGTTTTTAACAGCCTATTCACATCCAACCCCCTCGTAACCATTATGACGAAGAAATACACACTGTATATCGGAGTAAAGCAAAATCACCAACCTCATCCTAATCAACTAGAAAATATCAGAAGTGAATCAAAGCAAAACGATTTTCTTCAATACGAAGGTAACCAAAGGATTAAATTTCAGAAAGAATACTAAACGCAAAAGAATAAGGTCAATAAAATCAGAAATTGAGCGCCAGAGTTTTCAAGGGGTCTAGAATCACCAGTGAAAACACATGTCTGGTAATTCTAAAAAAAATAACGACAATGGTTGAAGGTTTCGGTATAACTAAGAAACAAACAATTAAATCACAATACTAGAGAATGGTTATATATCGCCGAGGAAACTCAGATTTAAAATAAACGGACGGGGTAAACATAAACAAAAATTCAAACAGGTATACCGGACAGGGTGAACAGTTGCGTCTACAAACAAAATTTAGAAAATCAACGTCGAAAGAAAAAAAATCTAAGCTAACAAAAAAAACGGGGCAAAAGTTTCCTAAAACAAATCCGGAGCCCCACGTCAGGGCGTCAAAATTTATGCTACGTACATTGCCGTAGCCTACAAAAAACCCAAAAGTAAATGATGACCGGGCTCAATCGATGAGTAGGCGGGGTATTTCCACTACGAAATAAACTGAGGCCTGAAATAAAAAAAACCATACTCGCCCTCATTCATAACTCATAACAAAACATCAAAAAAAAACCTTATAATTAAACAAAATATATTACAGGAGCACAGTAGTACTCAAAAATACATGCTCAATAACTACAATATACATCTAAAAGCAAAACCCAAAAAAAAGCATTTTTTTACAATGGCGAGCTGTTGTTTTTAGGTCGTTCCCCCATCTAAATTACAAAAAAAAAAAACACCAGTACAACTCTAAAAACCACAATTCAAAGTGATCATAGTAAACCTAGAAACAAATACTTACAAATAAATGATTACAGTGGTCACCGTGAATACAATATGAATAATCCATATACACTCACATATGTACAATCATTTTTACTACCAGGCCATTAATTACTGTTAATTACGTGAAGTTCTCACGGTAAAGGATCAGTATATATAAAATACAACCCATATAACGAATAACAAATCAACACTCGCCCTTGTGTCGATGCTTATGGGCCTATTAACCCTCCTTAGGGTCGGAGCGGAGTAGCTGGGCCTAGGACCACGTAAGCTGTGCCGTTAAAAGGTACGGCACTCGCCTCATCATTTAGGGCCGAAGTGACAGGACGGTCCTATCCACCAAAAGACGCTACAAAATAAAAAAATTACAGGCAAAGATTAGAACCGGTACAAAAGAAAAGTACATTTTTTTCCAATTACAAATACTTATCACACAATGATGTGTGAAATTCGGAAGAATGAAAACACAAAAAAAATTACGACGGCAACAACGAGTAATCGTTGTTGTCTCTAGGACAGAATTTAGTAACAAACGTTTTCGATCATAAGCATTCCACGCAAAAATGCTTGAGCTATCGAACAGGTCATTAAAAACTTGAAACACGGGTTTATCCAATAGTCTGATACCTCATTTCGACGAGTACCTAGGTCGTTGCAATCAGGTAGTATGTGTATGATATCAGAATAGGAGCCTGCGCACAGCTAAAACAAAGTGCCGACTATCTAATTTAATATTGGGAATTTTCATTTGGTAACGTACATAGATTCAAATGCGAATTATTAGAAAGTGTACTATTGTAAAGCGGTAAAAGATACAGGAGGATGTTCTAAAGATCTAAGCAGACTCTATTCGAATGAATGATGCATTACTAGAAAAGGATGTATTTTTACTTAGCCGAAAATAAACGTAACAAACTAAGTAACCATTTTGTATGGTATAAATGTATAATTTGGAGGTTAATATTCTGCTGCCTCTTAGTAAACATTAAATATATCAAATTAGGTTATGCTTGAATTGCCTTCACAATTGTTTTAATGACTGTTTTGTATAATCAAGTAGGGTGTTATGCATTATATAAATCCGGTTTTAGGTTCCCAGTAGCGTTCCTAAGAATTAATTATTATTTTCTGTGGAAACGGAATGTTAATATTACTTCCCACGCTTCGAAATAGATATACCTCGTTGCTTTGACTAATGAGAACGCGCTGCGCGAAGCCAGTGGTGGAATAGTTGGAAACTGCGGCCATCATGCCATTCTACACGTAACTACCATATCATAGAAAACTAAGAGTCATGCTTTATAATTAGATGAAGTTTACCTAGCAGTCTTATTGTACTCGCTTGTTCCCTTATGTTGTAGAAAATACAAACAAACATTACGGTAAATCTGGACTGAATAGACGTCAATCCAACTCGCGACTTGCAAAACCAAAAAAAAGAAAGAATACGTAGTAATATTCCAGCGTGGCAAATGCTGTAATTTAAGGATTCATTAATTGCATTTTTTTAATTTAATTATTTATATGGACAAAAGCTAAACCCAATTGAATTAAGTAGAATGCCTATTTTCTAAAGCAAATCGATTAATATCGATTGCAAAACTTGTGCAATATTATTTCGCCCTCTGTACGGACATGCGATTGGTTATAGGACCTTTTACCTATCAAACTGACCAGTAGTAATTGCCGCGCTTAAGCTTAAAACACCATCTCTGTATGAACCAGTACGCGCATTCTATATTGTGTAAAATTTGTTTTGTAAGCTACGGATGTTAGTTGCGCCTTGCTCCACTTTTCGTTCACTTGTTCGACGATGAGTGATGCAAACAACAATTTGTGAATTGCATTTGCACTTAAATTTTTTTGTCTCTATATATGAATATTATCTAAAGAATTCTATTCATAAACTGTCTCGACCTTTTTCTGTTTATGGCTAAGAGGGGCATACAATATTGTAACGAAGGTCACTTTTAGAATAATGCAGCTGAATGTACACGAGGCACCTGTACACAAAGGCTAATTGGTCGCCATCCTATGGAGTGATATCTTTATATGTACTCTATTGACAGTTTACAATAGGAACCTTCTAGGCGTTATTTGCATAATTCTATTACGTTCTTAGAATAATCTAAAATTATTGCTATTCTCGGGCATAGAGTTAACTCTAATTCAAGCCTTGATTATAATACTAGTCTTTGTTCGAGCCTTAAACCATAAAATGATATAAAATAAATTAGCGTTAACACAGTGTCAAAATAGTTTTGTGCGATATGAGTAGTGATCGACATAAACTAACACACAGTGCTTTGATAGTTAATTATAGCGCTTTAATAGTAGTTAAGAAGATAGCATCGTAACTCTAAGAAGTTAGCGATTAGCTGGAAGGAAATTTTCCTGAGTGTGTGCTTTAGAATTTCACTGCATCTACGAATAAGAAAGTTTGTGTAGTCAATTTATAATAAAGAATTATTGCTATTGCAAAATAGTTTTCGTTACATTGGTACCAGCAACGGGATAGTAGTTAAAAGACATTTGAACGATTTTATTTTGCATACCTATCACTTGCAGTCAACAACAGGGAATAGCCAGCGATATTCTTTCATTTTGAAAGACTGCAAGTCAAGCATGGAGGAAAATTTTGCAAATCTAACCAAACGTGAATAGACCTTTAAAATTTAAACATGTTTTCAATGACCAAACATACTTAAACTTGGATAAGTCCAATACTAAATTAGATCAAAACGCCAAAGCCGTAGAACGACAAAAGAGGAGTTTATAAGAAAGCTAAAAAAGCCGTAGAAAAACTAGATCACAAAGTAAAAGTGCGTAGACCAAAATAACTAAAAATTAAGTTCGATTAAGGGAGAAGTGTATATGAGAAACTGAAAACCAAGGAAAAGCTAAAACCAAATTTTCCGCCGGCATAAAAACTTTGGAAGCAAAGTTCTCTGAAAACTTGCAATAAATGGAAGAACAAGTGTTGGAGATGGAAGAATGGATTATGTTACGTATTAAGTGGATTAATCTCCAACATACCCTTTTTTAAATTACTAGACAACCTGTTTCTATTTCTTGTATTTATTAAACCTATTATTTTTTGTATAAAAAAGATACTTTTCTTTGTTTTTACTTCCGGTCCTGCATATTTTAAAAGTTACTAGTTATCTTGTAGGATTAGCATGATTCTAATATGTATAAATACGGTAAGATACCCTCCGGGATTATTCTCTCTTTCGGAGTGTACTTTAAACACGCAGTATAGAAGTGTCAAAGTTCTCTATTCTAATTTGTTGTAGGACATCAACCAATTTAAAAAAGCCAAACGCGGGTAGTTACAAATGAGTATTATAACGACTGAGGTAAATTGCATTAACCTAAATTGACCACTTCATTATCGGAACTGATGGAAAGCGGCTGCATCTTTGTCGATGCCGTTATCACGCATGTTGTGATGTAATGCTCATCTATCTCTTTATTCCCCTTTACTATTTCCTTTACGGCAAGGAACAACCCCAACCAATTGAGAAAACCTACCACAAAAAACTCTATGAAATTGGTTACGATGCACAAAGCCATAACATGTAAGTGTTAATAATTTAGTAAGATTTAGATATAAATTTGCATAACTAAACCAAGTAAATTAAGTAAGAGGTATGGGTATAAATAGCCTATCGATTAATTCCCTAATAGTGCAAGCACCAGAGTCTTCAGCTACAGTAATACAACGTCACGCCCCAAAACTTAAATTGTCTGAAAAAGCGAACTGTAGTCAAGGTTTAAAAAAAAACCGTTCACATTCGATGGAAACTTACCGTGAAAGACTTATTTCAAACAATTATAAACTGCCGGGGGAGATAACAGCTGGAATGATAGTGAAAGGACAACCGCGCTGATTGTCGTGGTATGAGGTGAGGCCTTAAGCATTCTACAAATCATACCAGACCATGATCAAAGAAGCTACGGGGTCTCAACATCAAGGCTAAGAATGAAGCACGACGACCCTCCTCAGCAAAAAGTGTATTTCGTTCAAGTGAAAAACCGTTATCAAAAGGCCAACGAAAATTTGCAAGAGTTTGAAGCAGATATTGCTCGCTTGGTTTGACTTGCCAATCTAACAGCAACGGATGGCTTTCTATAACTGATGGCAGTGTAGACCTCCATTGTTGAAATACGCGACGAGAAGATTGCGCAAGCACTACAGCTGGTCCGGAAATAACTCCAAGAAAGATCGCTGAGGAGGTGATTTGACTGTTACTTCATGACCAACAGGCGGGGAAAAAATATTCACGACGCCAGGGCCGTGGATTTGGGTACAAGCAGAACCAATGTAAACGGTTCAAGAAAAGACACGAGTAAACCGAAATTAATAGACGGACTCGACGGAACGGAGCAAAAGTCGAGCTGCACAGATTTTGCTTCACAAATTCTTATCCGCGTCGCGCAGGTAAATATGTGATCTAGTTGGTCGAATTATAGCAGTCAATGACAATAAGCAGCCTCTACAACACTGAATTGAACAGTAAAATGATAAAGAACCAGGTATCATTCTGGGTTGAAAGGCCAAAGGAGAACATTCATCCTGGAGAGAAATTGATCCGTTGAGTAGCACTCTGAAGTCGTACTGGGCACAATGGAGTTCCTTAAAGGTAGAGAATGGAATTTTGGTGTCGTCCTTGGAGAATGAAAATAGATCCGTGTGTACCCTTCAAGTAGTGATTCTTAAAGGCCGGGTGTTGGAGGTTTTAGGACATCTATATAATGGGAACTTTGAAGGACACTTAGGTGTTATAAGGACTGGAGAAATTCCGAACAAGATTTTACTGGGTAGGTTGCAAGGTGATGTCAAGGAATTGTGTCGCAAGTATGCACGTGTCATGTGTATGCACCATTGAGAAACAGGAAAGCTCCGGTGAAGGAATACAACCTAAAAAGCCTTTTTGAGAGTGGCAATCGATATTCCTGCCCATTACCTAAGACTGACTCAGGTAATAAGTTTATCTTGGCGGTTATGGGCTATTTTACTAAGTGGACCAAACTGTATCGATACCAAACCAAAAAGTCGCCACCTTCGCTGACCTATTAGTGTAGGGGCTGTTTTATAGTTTTTGAGTTTGCATGGAATTGCACGTTGATCAGGCCAAAAATTTTGAGTCAACGTTATTTCAAGCAGTTTGCAGGTTAATGAGGATGCTAAAGATTAGAATAACATCACTACACTCACAATCAGATGGTGTGGTAGTGCGCATGAACCCAACTTACGCTGGGAAAGAACTTCTGTAAAGTGGTCCCACAACATCAGAGAGACTAAGAGCCATATTTACATCTATTTTTATTTGCCTATTGGTCTTCGGTTCATGAGAGCTCTGGACACACATATACATCTCTTGGACTGGGACGCGAAATACGTCTATCGTGTAAGCTTGAGTTTGGGTGTAAAATCCAGATATGACATCAAGGCGCGGAATACTGGGTTTCAAGAGGGCGTTTGCGTATGGCTATACCAGTCTATACGGAGGCGTAGATTGTCTCAAAAGTTACAAAAACATTAAGACGATTCACACAAAGTTATAAAAGGGATCAAGAGAAACACTAGAACACTTACAGAATTGACCGCAAACATGAAGAAACGATAGTACTTTTTAACCTGAAGAAACTAGTAGCTTCTCGCTGACTAAATGAATTTTATAAGGCAATTGCGCTTACTAAAAACCGCGTGTAGGAAAACACGAAGCAATGAAACCTACTTAAACAGCTTCTAAACTGCTGCTGTTTACTGCTTCTGACTATCGACTTTGTTGGAAATCGGAGATGCTTCTTTATTGTATCTCAAGGTTATGATCGAACTTGCATATAGAAATAACGAGGATCGGTCGATAACTTTATATTAACAGACCTTTAAAAAAAGTTTTTACCGCAAGTTGTAACTCGTATTCAATTGTGCAAGGGCAACTCATCATTAAAAACCGCACAGTATGACGAAATTTATTGCTTGTCAGCAGGTCATCAACTTGCTGACTAGACACAAAAGCTCGCGGTGCATTTTGTTATCGTCGGAAAAAAAAATTTCTATCGGTTAGATACGTAGGATAATAACTGCTATACTCAAAAATAATCTTTTAGAAAATAGCCCAGATAGCAGTATAAAATACAAAGGTCGGTTACATCTGCAATGGTTGAGTGATTAACATTTTAACGGCCAATTAGATAATGCTTATTAGACTGCTTGTTCTTTAGAAGGGTTTCAAAGTATCCGGCATAATTAGTTAAATGTTAACGTATTGACGACTTTCTATATTGGGGCTTGTCTTGTAATTGTAAATGTTTATGCACTCTTATCTTATTCAAGATTTTGAAAAATGGTAACTTATTCAAAATTTATGGATTTATTTGGAAACCCTTACACTACTTTAAAACCTATCTTAAGAGGAAAAAAACATTTTATTCCCTTTCCGATTAGCTCATTTAATTTGTCCGCCTAAGGTAAACCTTCTGTAAGATTCAACACTAAGGTCATCTCCACATGCAGCGATAATTAGTTATCATATCTATATAAACCTTTTGCCAGCGTTATACTATACGAATACTAAATATCCAGCTTATGTGAACTCACGGTAATAATCTATTAAATTAAAGTTAATACTTGTAGAATTCGTAATTGCTTTCTTATCAATAACATAACGTAATCATGAGGAACACAACTATTTGTAAAAATAAACCCCGTAAAGTTAGGTTCAAAAATCCATCCTCCTGCATCCTAGGGTTAACCTATTGCAATATAAGGTGGCATTTCAAAACCTTGCCCGCTTGCCCTGCCAGCCGTTTTCTAGAGTACGAATTAAACACCAGTACTGAATATATAACTAAATCCGTTTTTGCTCCGCCTTCCCTACGTCATTACAGGTTTATGATTCCGCCGACAATCGCATCCATTGATGTTCGACCGTTCGTATTGCGGTATTCGGCAATTTTACGAGAAATGCCAAACACTTCCGAATATACTAGAATGTGCTAAAACTGCTCCATTCATAATTACGTGGAGTTTCATGGCGTTTTCTAGACCAATTTGATCACTAACGAGTGAATATCGTATGAGGTATTGTAATCTATGAAGCTGTACACAGCATGGCGTAACCTACATACCGTTTCCGAGCGTTAAAACCATGGATAAATTTATATTTGAATACAAATTAGCATTAAACGGTTGTGAACCATTAACAAGTGCCCAGAATGAGTTAATTTCCAAACCAAAATCTAGGAATTATTCTGAAAAGTATTTATGGTTATGGTTCACGTGGACTCTCAAAAATACAGTATCAAACGTGTTAAACTCCTGTTGCATTAAACTACTGTGGGCCTTACGAAGGAATTAAATCAGTCATAACTAACAGTTAACTACCCTTTGAAGTAACGGAAACCGACGTACTTTTATTTGAAAAAATAGCCATAGTAAAAGGATATGTAGAGAATCATAAAATTATGTTTTTAATAGAAATCTCCATAGTAGAAATTAACTCTTATAATTATTATCATTTATTTGCTTTTCCCATGAAAGTTGCTAGCCAGTATCAAGTTATTATTTTTAAAACCAAGTTCCTTCCCCTAAATAAGCTTAGGTACGACTTCACGAATGAAAAGTGCAAAGAAGTGGCACCCAGCCAATATTTATGTCAATCATTAACGGCGACAGCTATTCAAACTGATAACCCATGTGAAATACAACTATTAAGATTTCTAATCACTGCGAGAATGGTGAATCAAAACTAGTACAAATTACAAACATGAACATTCAAATAGTCACTGACAACAAATGGATCGCTATATTTCCACAAGAAGTAATAGCAACCACCCATTGCAACCAAGACGAAAACAGTCTAGCTTTAATTGGAAGCAAGGTAATCACAATAAAAAAAGGTGGTTGTTTAAAATTAAAAAACGAAATTATTCGAGTATACCAAAACTTAGCAATAAAGAAGAAATTCGCAAACCTATCCGAACTACAGTTCAGTATGACACAAACCGAAGACAAAATCAGCAAAAAACCAATGCAACTAGAACATGTAGATCTAGACGACCTCAACTAAGTCGTAAAGTTAATGGACAGTTATAAAGAACATTTAAACGAGGTGAAAGTGCCAAGACTACACTACGATATTATCAGTGTTTGGACAATTTTATTGATCATTGTAATAATTATATGAACTATGTTTTTTTGTTAATCTTTTTTGGGAATTAAACCACTCGTAGTTTTTAAAATCATATTTATTTACGTTTGGATCCATCGAGAAAAGGAAATAATTTGCTGAGAGTATTCGGTAAACGCCTATCATTTTGTAAACAGGTAAGTTCCACGGAAAAATGTATTTGTTGTGTATGTTTTGCAAGGACAATTATAGCATATCGGAGTTCATTAGATAACAACACTAATGAATTATATGTTGAAGGAACTTTTTTACAACGTGCAATAATTCGTAATATATAAGCTACAACCCGCTCTAGCTTTGATAACGTAGAATAATCGTTCAACAATTCCGTAAGCACATGTGGATCCGGAGCTTTGGTAACTTACGAGATTAAAATCTTACGCTCTTCTACGTCCGAAAGACCTGGACCTAAATTATCATTAAACCACTTACGTTGCGAGGATACTAAAAAGGGAGGGCCTTCGCATCATAAACGACAACGCAAGAAGTCCGCGCGATCCGATGTCAGCGGGTTTTGATCAAAAGGTACATAAAACCAGCTGTCAGGTGGAGTTTTTTCCTGAATATATAACACGTGGTTAGCGACAAATGTTTTCAGTTGTTGCCCAGACGCCGACGAGGCAGCAACTGGCGTATTTCGACCACCGCCTTCGGGCGATAAAAGATGAGCAGCGGAACGGTGACGTCCTGAGGTAGTTCACCAGCAGGCGTCGCCGTGGATCAATGTAGTAAGCGTAAGACTACGGATCCCAAGGTCCTGGGTTCAAATCCCGACACGGCCGACTGCTTGAAAAATGACAGGTGAGCATTTTTCACAAAAATTACGCCCTCGTTCGGATGAGAGGTTAAATGGAGGTCCCGTGTGTGAGTGTTGTCACGCACGTTAAATATCCCTACCTTGCCTGGAACGGCAAGGGTTCGGCAAAATTCTAAATTTCCAGGCAACAAAAAACTCGCCTCCTGGCCAATGTAGTACCTTCTGGTGGAGCATTGGAAATATAAATGAACGGTAGTTCACCAGCTATGCGGGGTGCCGAGGAATGGGTACACAAGTGAAGTCGTCAGGGATGCACATCCGTCGCTCCTGTTTAGACGACCTACCTGACGATGGAGCCGCCTGTGGCGAGTAGCCATCTTGCCGGTCGAAAACCACAGGCCAGTGGACCCAGGATCCAAAATACTGTGTAGTAGGAGGACAACTAAGGGGAAAGATCCGGGAAACTGCTCACTGCACCAAATCAAGAGGATTCCAGGAGCAGGTCTTTTGGGATCTAGTCCTACAGATTTATATATATATATATATATATATATATATATATATATATATATATATATATATATATATATTTATTTATTTATTTAAGAAGATCAACCTGTTAGAAAAAACCAAAACAATTCAGAAACAAAAACATCAACAAGCCGAAAAACTCCCAAGAGTTAAATGGCCCTCAAGACGACACTGAGAGTGTCACGCCAAGCTTCTGTAGTCAAATGTTTTCCACCGGTTTGGATCAGATTGAATTTACGGTAATACGGGAATCTAATTAACAACATATATACGTGAAAATGAGATTATATTCTACAAAACCTGTATTACTTAAGAAACAAGCCGCGCGGCTAACACCGAAGCACTCAACTTTACTCGAGATGATGTTAACCTTTTAGAGGAGCAACTTTCGATTGTAACAAACAAAAAAATGTGGAGAAAGTACCATCCTTCATTGAGAATACTAAATATACAACTGCACAATAACCCTTTTTACTTGCATCACCAAAACAAAAGAACTGGGACCAAGTATGCGTGACAGAAAAAATTCTGACAACGCGTTGAACGCTTCGTAAAACTTTTCCCACAAATACGTGATAATCAGAAAATCAAGTGGTGTATGACACACGAATGATAAAGGCGTAGATAATTCTGATGTGATGAGAATTTCCTCATATTTACCTATCAGAACATACCCAAAAAAACGCATTGAGAGCGGTAGGTGAGCCTTTGGAACCAGCAATTTGGCCGTCTAATATTATTTTAGAAAATACATTTGCTCCGAGTATAAATCTATAGAATCCTGACACGAAAAGTCAGGATCGGCAAGAGTTATATTGGATATGTGATTCCAGTTATGTGTGGAAAACGCATGATAAGGAATGTTATATAGCTTTAAACAATGTATCTTCTCTACCCTCAAAAAAGCACGCTTTCTCGTAGCGGGTTATTTCTCCTAGTCGGTTTATTTTTCTTCTAGTTAGAATCCAAATAGCTAAGTCTTACCAAAGTTGGGTGTGACTGTGAGACTACATATTTACTCACTTGTACTGAACGCATGTTATATCACTTGCATGTATGTTTATATTTCTTTTTATTTTCAAAACTTTATTTCCTGAAAAATGAAATCGGCGGCTGTTAGCTATTGCTTTCCATCGAAAAAAATACAAGAATAGTCCGTGGGACTGACTTTTTTAGATAGCCAATACGCTTAACGAAACTTAGCTGATTAATTTTTATTGCTAATTTCAAATAATTCAATAATGTCAGGCCGCAACACAAATTGAAAGCAATCATTCTTTTAAACTTCAAAATTTTTACCTAATGTACTCAAACCAAATATTTCAAACATCAATAAATCAAAGTCACCTTCAATTTATGTCATAAATGTCAAACTTGAAATTTTTATTATTTTGACAACGATCCTAGGTCATGGATCGAAACGTAAATAAATATGATTTTAAAAACTATAAGTGGTTTAATTCCCAACGAAGATTAGCAAAAATGCTAAACAAACCACAACAAACATACAGGGAGTATATTAACTATGTATTTATTGTACAAAATGTATCTTAGATATAGAAGCAAAGAAACAAATGTTAGTAATAAGAACAAAGAAACAAAGGTAAATAAAGAAATCACAAAAGATCCCTTAGGAACAATAAGTTTTAAAAATTAAGTAAAACCCTTAATTTTCATCTACGTCGGGAGGAGTTACATATCCCCAAATCAATATGTATGTATAATTAAATAGAATCATTAAAACTTATGTTAGATGCAGCAATGTATAATTGAAGGACATATTACAAAAGGCTAATGAAAGTTCATAAACCAGACATAAGGACGGATGTGAATACCTTGTATTTCAGACGTATCATGACACTGTAGGTGCAGGTCACAATAGATTATAAGAAACTTATTGTTAGAATTAAGTTTACTAAGAAGTAATACTATGTATTAAATAAAGAAATAGCAGATATGAGATCTGCAGTTCCCACAAGTAATGTTAGGGGGAAGGATACCTTAAATACCCTCAGTAGTCCAAGATGGTCAGTCAGTCTCGAGCTTCACAACTTTAACATTGTTGGTTGTTCAGGCTACTCAATTTAGTTTAATTAATTAATTAGTGAAAAGTAACTTTGATTATTTTCAATTGTTAAAACGTTACTGACTATAACGTAACCACTTGTTAAATTCCACAGTAATTCCTGTATAAATTAAAATACACTTGATAGGAGTGTAAATTTAGAAATCGCCAAAAGCCCAAAACCTATCTCGCCCTGAATTACCGTCGTTTCTAGTTTAATTCTATTTTACGAATTGTCTTTTTCTATTTTTAATCATCCTGTGTCATTAAAATTCGTTCTTTATATAAAATGAAATTCATACAAATCGGTACTCTGATGATGTTTAATTTTAAACAAGCGGCCCAAACAAGAAGTCTTTAATAATGTACTTAATTTTATAATATATTTTCTTCAATACACAGGAATTAGTGCCGCTTTTCCACATCCAAACTCGCAACAAACTCAAAAACCAAAAATCTCACGAGATCGCAAATAAAATTTCGCTGGCACAAATAAATGAAAATTTTTGACGTCACAACGGACGTTGCTTGTTTTTCAGGTAGTTAGCATCGTTAATAGTTATTTCCCATCTGTGTTTAAAAATCTTAGAGTTCCAGTCAGGGAATGACCTATAGATAATCCAATATTGAACTTTACAGCGAATCAGTCCATACCCGCCTGTCTGTTTTAAACACTCTTGCGTTTTTTGACTGTATCAAGTTTTATTTTAATATTAAAATTAGCGGATTTTTGAATTCAATAAGAAAAAGCTTTTCCCTCATTGTTAAGTTGATTAAGTTATTACGTGTAAAGTTTGTGGTTATAACTTTCCACAAATCAAAGATGAAGAGCGACAAATTTATTGTATGTATTCCTGATAAGAGCGCATGTACTTACGTCTTGAATAGAATGGCTTACCATGTCTAGCCAATGAAAAACGTTGTATGCAGGGGATACCAACAAGCTCGTGAGAACGACGCATTTTAACACAACGGACTTAAGTATCACCTATCGAACAGTATCGTACGTGGATGTGCGTTAATTCAGGCCGCATTACCTATATGTTCCGCTATCTTAATAAATACCTTGTGTTCCGTAAAAGTGTAAAGTCAACCCACTTCACCACCAACATCTGGTTACATATAGAATAAACTAAATTCCACGGCACCTAGATCCACCCTAAAACAAGCAGGTAATTCCCTGGCTTATTACTTCGTTAGCTATTCTAGTTAGACAACGATAATTGCAACCGAATTCGGGGAGTAATAAATTACGCCTGGAATTGTCGCAATAATTGACGCCGAACAAAAAAAGAGAGAATACCAATGTATGTGTTACAAATTAATTGATTCTTCGAATTGATCAAACAAAATCAGTTGCTCTCTTAACTTCTTACGTACAGTTTTGACCCCAGAAAATCTAGCCGGTAATATACAGGAAAATTCGGTGAGGAACTCTGCTAAAATTCTGTGCCGGTAAAGTACCGAAAAGTTGGACTATTAACAAGAATGGTTGCCAACTAACTCAGTGAGGCGGGTTGTGTACGTGTTTGAAAATCATCTCGGAATGCTATTGCTAGTGAAATGTTATAATTTCGAAGTATAGGAGTTCCTATAAAAAAATCCCAGAAAGGTTAACAAGAGAATGTGACAATCTGAGATCAGGAAAGTGATTCTGGCCTAAAATTCATTAAGTACGCTATTCTTAAAACAAACTTTAACCATTAGCTCACTTACATACCTTGATAAAACAGCTAGCTGAAAGAAAGTTTTTAATATCAGATATTAAATTACCGGAGTTTTAGTCACGCCTCTAGGTAATAGTAACACAATTTATTACAACAAAACTGGAACTATCATATTTACATTAGTCGTAAAACAAATATAGAACTATCACACAATTTTTCATTACTAATATATATAAATATTCTTAAACAAATTATTAACGAAATACATCACACATTCTTAACTGAATAATAAATGTTCCCGCAAACAAAATTCTTAACTTAAAAACAAGACCGTACTGCGGGTACGTTGATAAACTTCATAAGTTAAAATGTTAATTTTTTACAGTAACTGTAGGTTATAGTTTCAGTAGTTTTCATAAATACCTGTTGAGTAAATTTTGACTGTAAACAACTAGAACACCACTGAAAACCTTGTCTCGTGGACGTATTTTACTTTTACCGGATCCTCCTGGGATTTCGAAGGTAACTAAATATTCTGAAACAGCATGCTTTTGTCTAACATAAAGTTGTCAATTTAATGTAAACCAAAGGGTCCCAAAGTTAAAAGCAACGAACCTGATGGGGTATTTTCCGAACTTCAATGACTAACTGCCTTGATCTGTTCGATTCCTTCTTCAAAGTAAAAAAAAAGCAAAAAAATTAGAGATATTTTCGGCAGAATTCGGATAGATAAATTAAGACTGCAAATTGAAATTAGTTTGGGCAGTTTTTCTCTATTTAATATATGTGATATTATCTTACCTGAAATCTTTTTCCAAACTCAGAAGTGATGTTCCAATTTTTTGAAACTCAGCACAATTTTCTATTTGAACGTCCATGTGCCCAAACGATAAGTTTATCGGCGCTAGCACGATACATTATTTATTAAAACAAACGTATTATAAAACTGTAAGAATTATAGAATACAAAAATGCTAAACAAACCGCAACAAACATACAGGGAGTATATCAACTATGTATCTTGGATGTAAAAGCAAAGAAAGAAATGTTAGTAATAAGAACAAAGAAACAAAGATAAATAAAGAAATCACAAAAGATCCCTTAGGAACAATAAGTTTTAAAAATTAAGTAAAACCCTTAATTTTCATCTACGTCGGGAGGAGTTACATATCCCCAAATCAATATGTATCTATAATTAAATAGAATCATTAAAACTTAAGTAAGATGCAGCAACGTATAATTGAAGGACAGATTACAAAAGGTTAATAGAAGTACATCAACCAGATGAGAACGGATGTGAATACATTGTATTCCAGACGCAATTTGACACTGCAGGTGCAAGTCACAATAAACTGTAAGGAACTTATTGTTAGAATTAAGATTGTTACTTTGTATTGTATAAATAAATAAATAAAATAGCAGACATGAGCTTTGCAGTTCTCACAAGCAATGCGAGGGGCAGGGATAGCATAAATACCCTCAGGAGCCCAAGATGGCCAGTCAGTCTCGAGCTTCACAACTTTAACATAGTTGGTTGTTCAAACTACTCAAGTTTGTTTAATTAATTTAATTAGTGAAAAGTAATTTTGATTGTTAAAAGTGTTTATGAATATAACGCAACCATTTGTTAATTTCCATTGTATTTCTGTTTCAAATAAATTTGTTAGAAGAGTTATGGAAGAAGCCTTTTTAAAAAGCCGCTCCAAGAGGCACAAAGTTTAACTCGTTTTAAATAAAAATTTGTTTTGTGAGAAGATAAGCTAATTTCATACAGGCACAAAAAGTCCATTTTTTAGAAGTGGGTGGAAAGGGAGTGGTGCGTACTCCGTGCTCACATTACGCAAGCGATGAGTCAGGTGATCCGTAGGTGTACAAGTCAAGTATAGCTAATGACCTTTCGAAACTTATAAAAATGGTCGTTTTTGGACCTTAGATTTTTTTATGGGGAAATAAATGTAAAAAACTGTTTTCTGCGATTGTACGAAGTAGTTTATCCATTTCTTCTCATGTCGTTAATCCTATCCGTTCCGTTGTTCTGCATACCCTTAATGGGTAGCACCCCACGGGTTGAGAAAGGCCATAATAAAGTTAAAACAAAAATGTACGATATCTTTGCCGTCTGAAAAACCATTCGCAATAAAGTAGCTTTATGATAAGAAGCGGTTTTAGGTTAATTTTGTTGATTATTACACAAATATAGAATTTTAAATATTGATTCGCCATTATTTTTTATGGTATATCACCTTTTCAATTACAACCCCAGGTTATTTCTGATTCTGAATCTACTTGAATATAACGAGCAAGTTAATTAGGTCAATATTGGTGTTAATTAATTAACAGTAATGTAATAGGATGGCGCCCACTTCAATTCGTTCGTTTAATAAACACGCTTCTATTTGCTCTTTCTGATTAAGCAGCATATTGCGCGATGAGTTGGATTAAAAACAAAACCAAAACGGTTTACATTTTATAGAATAAATCAACATTTGTGTTTCAAACAAAAAAATAAACTTTAAGTATTTTATATCCACAGTTCATGTGTCAGCCGACAACAAGCTATATCCTGTTATTTTGGCGAATGTTGGCGCTGAATAGCAAAAGCTTTCGAGCAAACGGATGCTTTCAAAGATAAACTCGAAATTCTTATATATGCAATCAAATATACCAGCTTCTGAAATTGAAATATGTGCTTTGAAATAGTGCTATTGTACGAAACGTTCGTCTAGCGCCTCGAATGCGAGAGTCTAAAACCTAGCAAAAAATTAAGTAATCAAGCACAGTTAAGAAATCAGAAATCGTCTCAATTTTTCCTCCGCAACTTTGAAATGTCTCGTACAACCTTCTGGGTTAATATTGATCCAGTCTACTTTAGAATAATTTTAATAAATAATACTAAAGGTAGCTTTATCGTTGTTTTGCAAGCGACTTGAGCGTATCTTAAAGCTTAATCTGCAAAGAAGAGATCTCTACACCTCCCCATTATCCCAACCATGTCTTACACCATTTTCGTAAGCTTTTGTAATCAAAAGAGGTTTGATGATATGATAAAAAATTCTTTCGACCTGTTTTCAATAGACATAGCTAGAAATGGCATCGTTAGAACGAGCTGCTATAGAAAACTTGCAATTTGTAGCGTTTCCTTTATCACAAGTTTGCTTTACTTATTCATATCAAATTGCGCAAAAGCTTTGTGGTTTACACCTATTCCTCTGAGCTTTGTGAGGCTATTTTACGGTTAATGCTGACCCTCGGTAGAATTTGAGCTAAAGTAACCCTAACTCGTTAATCAAAGTTAGTGCGGTGGACTCTAGGGCTTGAATGAATTATATTATTCAATCTATTCATCTTTGAAATATAAATGGTGTGTTAAATAGAAGCAATTCTAACATTTTCCATACCAAGATTTATATTTAATGCTATAATTATAGGATAGTTTAAGGGTAGGTTAAGTCACAGGGCTCGTATAATAAATAAAACCAACTTCCAGTTAACAAAAGCACATAACTACAGATATTATAAGAGTAAATAGGTCACGATACATATTGTTAGTTGAGAGCACACTGTAATAAAAAATACATGAGATTAAATTCATAAGAATATAAAAATATTCAAGAGTAGTTTACAAGTTAAGATAAGATTTGAAAACGCAACAAAATGCATCAAAATTAAATCAACGGAAAACCTAGTGAATTGGCTTTATAAATATTTAACAAGTGCGTTAAAAATATCATCGTATACGCAATCTAAATTCTGCATTATTTGAAAATCGTACGTGCCATAAAGAATCACATTTGTTCAAAAATCCAATATTAACTAGGAAATAAACAAGCACCAGATTATTTCGGTTTAAATTAGAATAAATAACAAACACCTGAATACGTGATTCAATAAAAGGAAATTTTGGGATTTCTCAATTAATACCATGATATGTGAGTATAATACGTGACAACTCAAGCATCCATCCGAATATTTGAACTAAATAATTGGTGAAAATCCCGAAGTATACAAAGATAAAGGCAAAAGGTGTCGTCCCAACACGTGAATGAACGAATGAAAAGCGCGAGAGGTACGGCTTTAAATACGATAAGAATGGAGCGACGAGTTTAGTATACATTTTAAACTGGGCTACGACTATGTTCTGAAGTGCTAAATTATTGTACGTAACCAGTGAAACGAAAGTTAAAGTAAAATCATTTTGAAAAGTGTACGAATTGTGCAACGGGTGAGCCGATCTATTATAGACGTAAGTTAGTAACGACTTAATAAAAATACATTTCTAACATAAATAAAACAAGTCTCTTTTTAATTACTGACATGGAAAAGGTTTTTTAATACCGACATAAAAATATCCTATTACTGATATTTAAATTGGATATTAAATTATTTAAATACCAACATGAAAATATTCTATTACTGATATTTAAATTGGATATTAAACTATTTTAATACCGACATGAAAATATTCTATTACTGATATTTAAATTAGATCTTAATAATGGTAGTTTAAACTGGATTAATTTATTACTGATACCGAAATACTGGCTTTAACACTGAAATTTAAATGGGATTTTAATTTATTGAATTGGATTCTAATAACGATTTGGATTGTATTTTGGTTTTGATGTCGACTTCCAAATTCGACTCTCAATATTCAGACTTGGCACGAAAACGCTAGGGGGATGCAGATTACATAGCTAGGAAGGAACTACAGAACCATTCCAGGTTAGCAAGCTTAATATAATTTATTATTGAAAACTGTTTTAATTCAATATTTATCATTTCTTATCTGTAACAGTCAACAAAACATAGTAGGTTCATTGATCAATTTATGACAAAGGTAATAGGCATCTTGAAACGTTTCAAAAGTACCTAAAAATAAGCAAAAAAGCTAGCTTTGTTGGCTTCAATTTCATAAATCTGGTATATGTAAATATCCTGAAAAGGGGAAGATTATAAAAGTTGTAAATATTTAATCATTATATTGTGTATTGTAGAATTGCTTTATTTGATTAAATCAGCTAGTTGAGGCAAAAACCCATAACTTGACATTTCACATCATAGGTGCTTCATTATTAGGGGTAAATTTTACAACAAAATTTTATGGTACGCACAATTGTGGGGCGAAAACACAGCATTTAATTACGCCCAAAAATCGTGGGGCTAAATATTATTACAATATTAAAGGGGCAAATAAAAATATCACAGCATTTTATGTACGCCCAAATCGTGGGGCAGAAATATCATAGCATTTTATGACGCCCATCGTAGGCGCTCGTTGATCCTAATAAAAATATCATAGCATTTTATGACATGCCCAATCGTGGGGCCTAATATAATAGGGTAACACAGCAATATATATATATATATATTGAAATGATAATAGGGTAGTTTAGGGGTAGCTTAAGTCATAGGGGTCGTAGAATAAATATAAACAACTGCAACTTTAAGAAAAACACATAATTCCAGAAATTATAAGAGTAAATCGGTCACTCTACATATTGTTAATTGAGAGGACACTATATATAGAATATGCGGAATTAAGTGCATAAGAACATAAATATGTCTAAGTATAGTTTACAAGTAAAGATAAGATTTTAAAATACAATAAATTGGATCAAAATTAAATCACCGGGAAGCATAGATAAATTGGCATTGCAAATATATAACAATTGCGTCGAAAATGTCATCGTACACGCATTTTAAATAAATCATTATTAGAAAATCGTTACGTGACTACAAGAAAACACATTTGTTTAGAAAACCAATATTCTGCAGAAATAAATAAGTACCAGGCGATTCAGTTAGACGATAAAATTAACAAACATCCAAATACATGAGTTAATAAAAGTCAAAGGTTGTAAATTTTCGAATAATACTACAATATGCGGGGCGCCGACGTGACGAACAAATCATGCAATAATAGATTTAAACTAAGTAATTTGTAAAAATTCCGAGGTATGCGAGATAAGGCAGAAGTATCATCCTAGAATGTAAATAAGCCAATGAAATCAATTGGAGGAAGGGTTTATATATACGATAGTAACGGAACGACATTTTAGTCTATATTCAAACTGAGCAACGACTATGTTCAAAAGTGTTAAAAACGTACGTAACTAGTGAAGTATAAATCAAAATAAATCAGAGTTAAAAGTGCACGAAATTGTCCAACGAAAGTAAGCCGATTTATAGATAGACGGCTTTTAATTTGGATTGTTGGAAGACGTGAGGCTATATTTTGGAAGTCCGCTTTTATTGATATGGGAGAAGCGTTTGACAATATTGATTGGAATCGAGATTATAAAGATATGAGGAGTAAAATGAAAAGAACGAAGGTTATCTACAACTTGTACAGAAAGAAGACTGTTGTGATAAATGTTGAAGAAAATGAGAGGAAAGCAAGGGTTCAAAAGAAAACGAGGCCGAGGTTGTTTAACTTGTGAATAGAAAAAGCAATGAATGAAATCAAAAAAAAATTTGGAAAAGGTGTTAAAGTTCAAGAAGAAAAAATTAAGACATTTGGAGATGACTGCCATTTTATCAAGATCAGCAATGGATCTAAAATGTAAATTCGATTATGCATTCATCCTCTTTAGAAATATCAGTCAATAAACGTTATTTATTCAAAACGTTATAACACAATTGCGAGTTTTAATGCAAAATAGCTTTCTTTTAGAGAAGCTAATTTTGGGATGGATCCAGAATTAATTATATTTACGCTAACAAGCAACGCGAATGAATACACGTCAAATTCGTAGAACGTGATAACACCGACAAACCATAAAACAGATAAGATAAAAAGTTTTAATAGTTAAAAATTACAGAAGCTCGTAGAGGCAGAGAGAGAAGTCAAGGGTTTGCTTCGTTCATTAATAAAAGATAGGACGATTTTATGATTACTATAAATTTAAATTGAAGAGAAAAAAACGCGTGAAATTGTGATTAATTTTACATCATGAAGATGATTCACCGTCGAGAATATGGTCGAAGTCCAAGAAAACGTATTAAGAATGCGTTATATAAAAGGTGGAAGCAATGAGAGCGAGGCATTCAAGATTTAGAATTCAAGATTTGAACATAAGTACTTCGACGTTCGATAATTGATAGATAGTTACTGTATGGGTTGGAAAAAAAAAATTTATTGCTTCAACATAAATGATAAATTATCTTGGTGCGTGTTACCGGCTAGTTTTAAAGGTTTAAAGTTTTTTACACACACAACGCATATCTGAAAGAGATCAGACTAACGCATGGTTCCTGAAAGGTGGCAACAGCCTTTCAATAGTTACAAGGGTGACAGTATGGATAATTGACTGACCTATATTTGTAATCTCACCCAATAGGGCCTAGCCTTGTTGATACTGATGCACTGCTAAAGGCAAGAAAAAACAATAGTCATTCTTTTCGCGAGAACATGCAGCTCTAGCTACGACAAGCCCACGTTCTTTGCCTCTATTGATCTAGAAAAAGATTTTGACAATGTTGATTGAAACAAATTTTTCGAGATTATAAAGAGAGGAATACGATGCAAAAAGCGGAAAGTTATCTACAGAAGAAAGAAAACTGTTGTGATACAAGTCGAAGGACATGAAACGGAGGCGAGAATTCAAAAGGGAGCGAGAAGGGGTTGTTTAACTTGTGCATAGAACAAGCAATGAAAGAAATCAAAGAAAAATTTGGAAAAAGCGTTAAAGTTTAAGGAAAAGAAATTAAGGCATTAAGGTTTGGAGATGACTGCCATTTTATCACAGTCAGCAATAGATCTAAAATGTAAATTTGATATTGCATTCATCCTCTTTAAAAATACCAGTTAATAAACGTTATTTATTCAAAACGTTATAACACAATTGCGAGTTTATAATGCAAAGTAGTTTTCTTTTAAAGAAGCTAATTTCGGGGTGGTTCCAGAATAAATTATATTTACGTTAATAAGCAACGTGAATACACATCAAATTTGTAGAATGCGGTAACACCGACAAACTATAAAACAGATAAAATAAAAAGTTTTAATAGCTATAAAATCATAGAAGCTCGTTACGGCAGAGACAGAAACCAACGGTTAGCTTCATTCATTAATAAAAGATAGAAAACTTTTATGATTACCATAAATTTAAACTGACGGGCCATTAAAGTGATAAAAACGCGCGAAATTGTGGTTAATTGTTACATAATAAAGATTCACCGTCGAGAATGTGGTTGCAGTTCGAGAAAAATGACGTATTAAAAATGTGTTTATATAAAAGGAGGAAGTAATGAGAGCGAGGCATTCAAGATTTAACGTTCAAGATTTGAACATAAGTACTTCAACGTTCGATAATTGATAGATAGTTACTGTATGGGTTGAAAAGAAGAGTAATTTATTGCTCCAACATAAATGATAAATTATCTTGGTGCAAATCACCGGTTAGTTTTAAAAGTTTAAAGGTTTTTACACACACAACGCGTATCTAAGAAAAGATCAGACTAAGGAATGGTTTCTGAAAGAGGTGCAACAGCCTTTCACTAGTTACAAAGGTGACAGTATGAATAATCGACCTGTATTTGTAATATCACCCAACAGGGCCTAGCCTTGTTGGTACTGATGCACGGCTGAAAGCAAGGAAAACAACAGTCATTACATTTTGCGAGAACATGCAGCCTCTATCTGTATGGTTTGATTATGACGGCATCATCTCGGGTAAAATAGTATTCCATTAAGATCTGCGGGAGGAGGCTGGTCGAGAAGAAGTCATTGCAAAGGATAAACGTATCATTCTATGAGCCGGAGTGTGAAATGTCAGAAGCCTGAATTGTAGTAGTAGGTTAGAAAACTTGAAATGGATTTGTATAACCTGAAGTTAGTTATAGTTGGGAGTAGTGAGACGCTGGAGGGACGAGCAGGATTACTGGACAGGAAATGACAAAATCATTAAAACGAGTAGGTTTAATAATGAACAGAAAAATAGGGCAGAGGGTAAGCTATTATGAACAACAACGAAAATATCATAGTAGCAACGATAGAAACAAACCATAAGTCACTGCCGTAGTACAGATCTATATACCTATCAGCAACACAAACAATGAAGAGATTGAACGGGTATACAAAAACCGAAGATGTCATGCAATACATTAAGGATTGTAATGAGAATGCAGGAAGAGAAGGTAAAACAGTAGGAGAACATGACCAGGTTGCAGGAAATGAACGAGGAAGCTGACTGTTAGAATTCTATGTACAACGAAATCTAGTTCTTAACAACACTTGGTTTGCGAAACACGAAAACGGTTGTGCATCTGGATGAAGCCTGGAGACACTGGTGGGTACCAGACAGATTACATAAAGATTAGGAAAAGGTATAGAAAAAAGGTTCTTGACTGTGAAACATATCCGAGAGCAGATGTAGACTCTGGCCGTAATTTTCCTGGCAATACAATGCAGGCTGAAATTAAAGAAACTAAAAAGATGTAAAAAGTAAATTAGATTGTACCTTGATAAGTTAAAACAACTTGAGGTGAGGGAGCGTTATGAAGAGAATGTTGAGCATGGAGTAATTGAAAAGGGCGAAAGAGGTACTCTAGAGGAGAAATGATTAGTGCTGAAAGATGAAATTACTAGAACAGCAGATGAAAACTAGGAAAAAGCAAACGCAAAAAGAAATCGATGGGTAACACAAGGGATCCTGGATTTGATAGATGACCAATGAAAATTTAAAAATGCAAAGAATGAGACAGGCAAAAGAAGTATAAAAGCTCAGAAATAAGATCAATAGGAAATGCAAGTTGGCAAAGGAAGAATGGTTGTAGGAAAAATATAAAAATGTATGGCTGCGGAAAACGTATATGCAGCTTGCAGGAAAAACCAAAGAAATATTTGGAGATAAGAAAAACGGTTGTATAAAACTAAGGGACTCACATGGAAACCATCTACAGGCAAAGAGGAAAAGGCTGACAGAGGGAAAAAACACATATAAAAACCGTTAACGAAGAGAACTTAGTATTCAAGTACTCAAAAGAGACCAGAAGAGTGGCAGGATACGTAAGTCTGATATCAACAGGACATTGAAGGATTTATGTAGAAATAAGGTATCTGGAATTGATGAAATTCTATCATATTTGTTAAATGCCATAAGAAATATAGCTAAGATGAAACTGTACCATCTGGTAAGTATGATGTATGTAACAGGTGAAATTACCTTTGATTTCAAAAAGAATGTTGTTATTCCCAAACAAAACAAAAATAGAAGCTGATAGGTGTGAAAAAACTATCAAACCATTAGTTTAATCAGTTATGCCAACAAAAAACTAACGAAAATCGTCTACAGGCGGATAGAAAACCATATAGAAAAGGAACTTAGTGAAGACCAGTTTGGATTTCGAAGAAATGTTGGAACACGTTAGGCTATATTGAGCCTTCGATTTATTTTGGAAGACAGGATTGGGAAATACAAGCCCACGTTCTTGGCCTTTATTGATATAGAAAAAGATTTTGACAATATTGATTGGAACAAATTCTTCGAGATTATAAAGATGGGAATATAATGCAGAGAACGGAAGGTTATCTACAGAAGATAGAAGACTGTTGTGATAGAAGTCGAAGGACATGAAACGGTGGCAAGAATTCAAAAGGGGTCGAAAAGGGGTTGTTTAACTTGTGTATAGAACAAGCAATGAAAAAAATCAAATAAAAATTTGGAAAAGGTGTTAAAGTTCAAAAAGAATTAAGACATTAAGGTTTGGAGATGACTGCCATTTTATCAAAGTCAGCAATGGATCTAAAATGTAAATTCGATATTGCATTCATCCTCTTTAGAAATACCAGTCAATAAACGTTATTTATTCAAAACGTTATAACACAATTGCGAGTTTTAATGCAAAGTAGTTTTTTTTTAAAGAAGCTAATTTCGGAATGGTTCCAAAATAAATTATATTTACGTTAACAAGCAACGAGAATGAATACACGTCAAATTCGTAGAATGCGATAACACCGACAAACTATAAAACAGATAAGATTACAAGTTTTAATAGCTAAAAATTATAGAAGCTCGTTAAGGCAGAGACAGAAGCCAACGGTTAGCTTCAATAATTTAAAATGAACGTATAATTATTATATAGGGCCGGCATATCAATAAGCAAACCGAACACAGAAAGGGGATGCAAATCATAGACTAGGATGGAACTACAGAACCTACTCCAGGTTAGCAATCTTAATACACTTTATTATTGAAAACTGTTTTTGATTTAATATTTGCCATACATGATATATTTGTAAGAGTCATCAAAAAGGGTCATTGAAAAACTTATAAAACGGAATAGGTATCTTGGAACGTTTGAAAGTCCCTGAATACAATTAAAAGATATTTTTGCTGGCTTTCAGAAGAAGCATAAATCTGGTATATGTAGATATTTTGTACAAAAAGAAAAATTTTTAGTGTTGGAAATATTATCAATTATTATATTGTGTATTCTAGAATTGCTTTATTTGATTCAATAAGATTTATTCAGTAAGCTAGTCGGGGTAAAAATCCTAATTTAACATTTCATAACGTGTATATATATATATATATATATATATATATATATTGTCGTGGACTCTTGGATAGTTTGGGAAGTAAGCCTTTAACATTGAGCCCTCACCTGGGCCAATATAAAACTTTTAGAAATAAAAAAATTCCTTACCCTTTTATTAAGCCTTCGAAACTCCTTTGCATCCCTGGCTAGCTCAGCTAAATTTACGGGCATACGTCTTTCACACTCGCACACCATTCAATAAAATCACCAAATAATATAACAACCATACAACTTTTTATTTAACAAATAAATTATATTTACATAAGTGTTAAAACAGTTTGATACAATAATTATAAAACTCAATTTATGGTATGTTTTTAACGTCCTTGATTTTTCTACTGATTTAAAACCAATTCAATTAGATCTGAGTAGATGGGCCCCACATGTTACCCTAAAGTGACTGCATACTGGAGTATTGTGAGCTCATTATAACCCAGTTTTGTTTGTTTATGCATTTTAAACCTTGCATAAATTAAAACAAAATTTACAAGCCCGATTACTTTTTACAACACAATTTTTATCTTGAATAAATTTTTAATATATTCGAAATACACCCTTTTTCAATACTCAAAATTCAGTAAATTGTCCTGTACAGGTATCTTTCCAAATAAGTTTCTAAAACCATCAATATGCCACAAAAGTCAACCACACAACACAAATATTCCACAAATGTTTATACAATAACAGAAATTTCAAATAAATACCTGGAGAATTTTTCAGTCTTCATTGCCGTCGGAGATGGTTACCATAAAAAAATTCCTCGCCGTTGTTTCCATTAACTATACTGCTTGTCGAATCCAAAGGCCTTTACCATCTGCTATTTCGCTTCGTCTCACAGTACCATTCCATACCCATATCATGCACACAAAATAGGTTACCAGCTCTGCTTCCCCCCATATATCTTGTATCTATTTAATAAATTTAGCGGTAGTAGCCGGATCTTTATTTTAATCACACACTAACTCGTGCATCACTTTAATAGTTGGAAGTCCGCTACTACAATTTTATACTTGTGAATATGATATCAAATGTAACTTCATTGCACACACAAACTACTCACCAAAAGCTTTATTATTGTCTGAATTGGTATTTAGCACTTAATTGACGTAAAGGAAAAGAGAGAATGAATATTAAAGCTCCGGTATTTATATCATTTTTCTAACTCCCTATCAGACGCGTTTCATCAGAAATGCTTATTTTCTAACACCGTTTCTACAAATTTTGAACATAACCGTCGGTTGATTCCGAAAATTTCTCCCACTGTACTAATTGCTTACAGAGAAATCGTTCTCAACCTTCGCATGTGGATCGTTTGGAAAACTGTTCACTTTCCACAAATGACAAAATTCTCTACCGTCACAAACTCCACCTAAGCTCTATTCATCTTTGTTTTATACATGTTCGCTGTCTCCTTCAAAACCCCACTTGAGTTACAGAAAATCGATATTGTTGACATCTTATTTCTACTTGACGTGTATATGGTACGTGCATTTCAATTCCTTGCTTGCTTTATATCTGTCTCTGTCCGTTGTGTATTACCGAATGTCCATTTCCCTCGCTCCTTAAGATGTTTGTTACCCTAGCTGTTTGTACAACCTGACGGTTGAAAACAATTCTATGAAATCTTATCTTAACATACGCTCGACTTCTTTGAACGTAACCTTTAACAAGCAGGTGTTTCTGTAAATTATCGACCGTTTGAACATAATAATTCCTGGACTTTCTGATTTTACGTATCTGAGAATTATTGATTTTCTTACGTCAGCACGCTCCCTCATGCTTAAAACAGTTTGATTAAAATAAATTATGGTTAATTATGCGTATCCTAGAACTTTTATTTGCTTTGAAACTTTCTTCCTTCATGTGATCCTAACATTCCAATTATTAATTATAAAAATACGTTAATACTCGTCCGTTTTCACTAAATGAATTAAATTTATTTTGCTCGTATATACTTTGCTTTTTTCTATTTACATGGTTGTTGAAATTTTATTGTTTTACATTGATTTACCCCTTTGAATCCACAACAATATATATATATATATATATATATATATATATTGCTGTGATAAGGGGTTGTTCAAGGGTGTACTTTATAGTAAAGGTCGTTTAGTAATTAGAAATCATAATAGGAAGCAGAAAACTGCATTTATTTAATAGAAAAGTGAGAAATGGAGATAGTTTGTAAATAGTAAGCAGTCAGCACCCTGTATATAAAGTATAAGTAGTTTTAAGCGACGCAAATAGACACATCTTAGGACAAGAAGACGCATAGTTAGAGTAGGAATAAGGAAGACATGCATTAGGTAAATAGTAAATATTTAACACCCTGTAGATAGGGTTTTAGTTAATTTACGCAATGCAAATAAAGATATTTTTCAGTGGAAGCACGCGTATTTATAAGTAAACATAATAAAGTGTAATTAAACACGCATTCAAAAGAGTTCCAAACAATTAGGTTAATACGGAGATAAGAAATAGAGCTTCGAGAAGCATAGTGTAAGTGCGTACAAGTAGTTAACAATTTTAATAAAGAAAGGTGATTAAAAATTGCGTAAATAACAGGCATATAGGAAAATTAAAAGTAGAATTGCCCAGTTGTTTGTGTACAACATGGAAAAGCGATTAGATTCGTCAAAACACAGCATGTCTGATAACAAGGCACCTGCGAGCAAGCCAAAATTACTTGAAGGCAGATAATGTTACATCAGAAACTACTTTAAATGTAAGGACTTGATTGGTTAAAATTAGCGACTAGCTTGTAGGACATACCCACTGACGGAGTAGGAGGTCAATCATATATTAATAGGGACAGTGATAACGAACTCAGTTTTCAACTCAACAAAGGCCGAGGTGCGCCACTTCGAAACATTAGTGTAATACGTAAGAATAATTTAAAGTGAAAATTGTATAAGTGCGACGAAGATGAAAATTACGATTGCCGATTAAACGTAAGTAGATTTTGGGGAATTTATTTAAACTAAAACAATAATAATAGGGCTCTAAGTCAGGTGAATATAAACTACGAATTCTAAGTCTGGTGAGAATGATAATACAAGTTCGAGTCCGGGGAATATAAACTACGACTTCGAGTCCGTGGAGAATAATAGTCTAAAGGTAATAATATGATAATCCAATTCTAAGTTTGAAGAAATTGATGAGAATAAATTCTGAGTCTGGTGAGAACAAGTCTAATTGAGATGAAATAAATTGGGGTGCATAAGTATAAGTTTAATAATGGTAGTCCAGAGGGTGATGACGATAATTTAAATGCAATGGGTATATAATAATAATTCTGAATTAGTGGATGGTATAATGCATGGAAAATAGTAGCTAATAATGGATGCGTCGATGCAAAGAAAATAAACCAGGTTAGATTTTTAGTTATAAGACATTATTTTTTCTATTTGAATATTGAATATTGAATTTGCTTAATATAAATTGATGTGACGAAGTCAACAAAACAAAGGACTTGCATGGGTATAAAGTGCGTTATATGATAAAAGGTTTTGAACGTTCCAAGCTTTTTTTATAAAAACAATAGATTTTTTGGTGACTTTAGATAGATTGAATAGTATATGCTTTTTGATAAATGAGATTTACAACATTAATTAATTGAAAAGTGTATTTTAATAATTTTCAAAACCCTGTACATAATATTTGTTTCATTATATGGAATTGAAATAACTTCATTTTATAATTCTAAATAAACGCTAGTCGAGGTCAAAAAGATAAAGTTAATGGGAGTGTGATTTGATAATTTAAACAATAAAGGAGGAGCTATAAGTTGAATACGCTATTGATAACGAGTAAGGCGGTAACATATCAAGTTTTGTTATTGATCAATACAAGGCCTTTACAAGATAAAATCCAGTTAAGTTCCTGGAGGGAGTTCATAGCAATATTTATATAACAGCCCAACGTCGGGCTCGATAAATCCAGTTAATAAATAGCAATATTTATATGGTCGCCCAAACGATGGAGCATAAATAATTGAGGGATCATATATATATATATATATATATATATATATATATATAAAGTAAGATGTATCTGTAAACAAACTCTTATGAAAATAATAAGAGCCATTGACAAATACAAATCGGGCTGGTAGTTATATAGCCATTAACAAAACATTAGCTTTATTACTTCATAGGGGAGGAAACATCCACTGACCAATGGTTTCGGCTTGTTAGCCTCATCAGAGTGGACTGTTCCCAAGAACCCTATGAAGTAATCGAAGCTATTATAATGATATAATTTCGAAACAATCACTGTACTATAGCAAAAGTAAATAAAACCGCCATCAGGTGATAAAACACCAACACTACTAAAGTGTGGAAGTACAGAATTGAACCGAAACTACATAATAAATTTTAAAAATGACTATAAAAGTACGTTGGGCCTTTGAGATTTGCGGAATGTTACAGCAAAATTTATTTGCTAACGTAACAAACCTTCTCGTGGCGACACCCGGGTTCATGCCCCAAAGGCAATTCAAATAAACAAAGACAAGTTATTTGCAGTCCGCAATAAGAAAATTGTATATAAAGTAAGATGTATCTGTAAACAAACTCTTATGAAAATAATAAGAGCCATTGACAAATACAAATCGGGCTTTTTAGTTATATAGCCATTAACAAAACATTAGCTTATTACTTCATAGGGGAGGAAACATCCACTGACCGACTCAACCTTCGCTTCAGTCGTTAGCTCAAATTTCTAAAGAATTATGTTTCAACGTACATTATAATTTCTCGAATTGTTTATTTGTCTGCAAGTCCTTTCCATGAACTGTTTGCCAGTTTGAAATTGTATTTTCCCAAGTTGTGTAGCATGTAGATTTCCTAGAGATTTGTTTTTAACGTGCGCTTTGTTAGTTACAGAAATATACGCGTTTACATTATCGATTTTATATACTGCAAAGCTTTTCGTACTACACCTTACTTATATGGAACTTTAAAATTACGATTTCTTGATAGAAATGTATGCTATTATACGTTGTTTTAAACTCAAAATTAATTAATTTGAAGGGTTAATAATATATTCCTGTTTTCTATATACAAGGTCCTTACAAAACTACTTTCTTGACTTATCTATCTCTTTTTACATATAACGTACACGATAATATATATGTATATATATATATATATATATATATATATATACACATATATATATATATATATATATTACTATTTTTATTTTTATTATTATTAAAGTAGATTACAAAGCAGAGGCATAGGCCTATGAAGCTTTACTAATAAAATCAAGAAAAACAGCTGTACAATGCATGAGTGAGTTATATCAGATAGAAAGTAATATTAATTGCAAAAATTTTGAGTCTAGTAGCACAAAAAGCAAACGAATAAGTTTGAATTTCAAAGATCCTAAACAGTTTATCTAAAGCATTTTTGAAACTGTTAACAGAGGCGGAATCAATAACATTATTAGGTAGGTTATTCCATACTTTAAATACACGGTTTGCTAAAAAAAGGTTGACGACATGAAGTTTTGACCATGTTTCGCTTTAATTATAGTTGATGACCACGAAGCCTTTCGTGGGTGTTGCGTGTAAACAGAGAACCAACATCATACCCAAAGATCCCATGTAACGCATAAAAAGTCATAATTAAATCGCCACGTGTACGCCTGTTTTTAAGGGTTAACGGGTTCATTAAATTAAGGCGAACGAGTTGCTTTGCGTTGCAGGTTTTTCAAAGCCCCTTCGTCTCTAATCAGTTCAGGATACCAAAGAGGACCTGCAAACTCAAGGATTGGTCGGGCGTAGATGCAATATGCCTTAGTAAACGTGTGAGGGAAACAATCTTACTGCAATATTGAGTAGATATAAAATTTTATTGGCCTTGCTGCAGATAGTGGCAATGTGTAAAAACCATGGCAAATCAGTGGTTATTGAAACCCCAAGATCTTTGTGACTTGCTACACTTTTGAGGCTAATGCCTGGGATGTAATAATCGGAATTAGGATTGTTTTTCCCAAATGGAGTATAACACATTTAGAGATGTTTAGAGGTTAATACCAATCGTTACACCACTTAACTAGGTTGTCAAAATCCCGCTGCAGAATAATCCTCTGTTGAGCTGGTGAGTATTGCTTTGTGTCGTCCGCGTAAAAAGGACACTTTGCTGGATAATATATATGGTATATCTGGTATGTACACTGCAAAAAGAATTGGCCCAATTACCGATCCTTGCGGGGCACCACTTAGCACTGGGTTAACCTCTAATAAGCACTCACCAACACGAACACAGAACGTGTGGTTCTGTAGGAGTTCTTTTATCTACAGTAGTAGATCACCACGTACTCCAGCATGTTTAAGTTTACTCAATAAGGCATTATGATTTACCCAATCAAACGCGGGCAAGAAATCTAAATAAATCACATCAACAGGAACGGAGGCATCTAGCATTGTAGTCCAATCACTAAAACAATGTAGAAGATTTATAATGACAGTTCTCTTGGGTTAAACCCGTGTTGTTGGTTAACTATGACCTGTTCGGATAACAGAAACGGTACCAGTTTATACACAATCAAAGATTTCATAATTTTTACTGTGTGTGATGTCAAGTTTATAGGACGATAGTTCTTTGAATCTAACTTATTGCCTTTTTTGAAGATATGTGTAACGTATGCCTTTTTCCACATTATAGGAAGAGCATGTTCTGTAAATGATTTATGCATAATTAATGCTAATGACAACATTTCGGAACAGGATTTCAGTAAAGTTGAAGTTAAGTTGTCGTGCGGGTGAAGAATACGGTTTTAATGCAGCTAACTTATTTTCAATTAGATTTGAAGCAAAACTTATATTACTTAAATTGTTAATTGTTCTTGGAAACGAGATAACGAGAAGTGTAATATTAGTTGGGTTAGGAATGTCGGAATAAACAGCAGAGAAAGTTTCCTCAAACGTATTTGCACATTCATAACGATTTTTAGCGATAGTTTCGCTGCTAGTTTCTACTATTAAAATTTTGACAATTTAACATATTTAGAAAATTCTTTAGGGTTTTTAGAAAAAGCAATTCGATCTTCATATATTATAGATGAAGAGATATGGACGCCACTTTAGTCCATAGGGGTTGAATACCAACTACAATTCAGTACACACAAAAAAAATCAACTTTTATTAACTTTGTTTGGTGTTGAAAATGCGCTTTAAACGAACGAAATTAAAGAAGATTTTATGCATCTTTTCATTTATTATTTTATTTATTATTATGCGGAATCGAAATCCTTACAAAAGCGTGCTTGATTTTAGAAAAATTAGATAACATCTTGTACATCATTTCGCTCATTTAAATAAAAAGTTATAATATATAATAATATAATATATAATATAAATAATATATATTGCAATAAATATATTTGTGTAAACTGAGAAATAGTATTTGTGCAGAGAAATAATGCTAATATTACTAATACGAAACACGTTATTTTAGGTATCTCGAATTTTTATTACATTCAATCGGTCATGTAGCATAGCAAATTTTTTTTGTATAAAGCACACTTGCAAAAGATAAAACGCTATCAAAACAAAGTTGGTATTTACATTTAAAGATTAGAGTTATTCAATATAACATTGTTGGATTTTTCCCATTAGAAAGACGTCGAATTAGCACTATTGGAACCAGTCAACGGATACAATTTTGTACATTTGGAATGGAAATAGCTCATTAGACATAGTGTACGTGCAATTCTTCGAGTGTGGTGACAAAATTTTTTCATGTAAATGCCCTGTTATCGAAGCTAACGTTTATAAATAACAGCAGACAAACTAGGAGCGAAGGAGTACTGATTTTTCAGCGACCCAGTAAAGTAAAAATACAGAAAGCGCTACGTCCAATCACTAATTCAAAATTCAATGTTGAAAAGTGAAAGTTGAGTTTAATTCTACTTAGCCGATTCAATCGTAAGTAGAACTTCCTGATTAAAATTGTTTGGTAAAGAGGGCTCTTAGTTCCACTCAAGGCCTTCTTAGTACCACCCGAAGCTTTTTAAAACACTATAGATAATCATGCAAAGTCAGTTCTTCAAGATTTAATGCATTTACTAAAAGCTATTGTTTTAATCTAATTTGTTTGGAGCTGCTAAAATTAGATTTGGGTCAATTTGGATGACTTTGTTTGTACTTCAGTGTTTGAAAAGAACGTCAATATCGAGAAAATGCTTTTTTGGTTATAATTCAAGTCTACTATAATCAAGGTCACTTAGTCTATAAATTATGCGTTTTCTGTTAAGGACAATTGAAAGGTACATTAAACAACGTATTCTTCGACCGATGGAAAATCAATTAAAATTTGAAATGGAACCAGGTATTTTTTATTGCCGTCCAATGGAAACGATATTCTTATAAGCGGAGACAGTAAGTCTTAAAGAAGAATTTGACGGTTCAAACGGCAAGTATTACTTTGTTTTGTAACCTAACAGAACATTTGAATATCATTAAATAGATTAAGCTAGAATGAGTGCGTATAAAATTATTTGTTATTGGATAGTTTATTCTCAAGTCAAAGCCTGAAGCGTTTTGACTTAAAAAATCTTCTGACCAGCGTCGTTGATCAACTACGCCTAGAAGGACGAGGTATTACAAGTATATTTAAATTATCTAACAATACTTAAAGTAAATGTGATTCACACATAAAATATTTTGGGATTCAGTAATTATTAACAAGGATTAGGTGAAGATTATGTTAATACGTATGGGGGTAATAAGGTTAATTTTCTGTCTATACTTAAGCTGTAAATTGTATCTATAAGCGTTATTTATATGTGTGTATGCAGGAGGTTATCGAGATAATGTGTATAAAAGAAAAATGTATTTGAATGTATAGAGGAATGTTCATAGATGTTTCTTGAGATTTATGTCTTTCATTTTATTTTTATAAATTCCCCAACATATTGTCGCTGAGCTAGCTTAACAGGAAAAACCACGGTAAGCTAAAAGTTCATATTAGCTATTGAATCCTTGGATACCCACAAAGCGGCTGAACCTGATTCACAGCATTAATTTGGCTCCCAACGTTTGATCCAGCCGAATCACACCAATATATACAATTCCCTTACACGTAAAGTAACCAAAGGCCAGTTTAAAGCGGTAAATTGGATTGATTAATGGAAGTTATGCAAACCTTTCAAATGATATTTTGAGCAGTGAACACTACTCTAGCCTATGGTTTATGGTTCAGTTATTTAGAATTTGCATCATAAATTAGCATAAACTTATCCTCAGTTTTCCCATTTACTCCTGTTTTAACAAAATATTATGCAACGGAAATACAAAAAAAAACAAAACATTCCGTTCAATTCGGAACGATGTAAAAGCTCAAAGTGCATTTTATTCACTTACTCGTGCACACTGCAATAAAAAGGGAGCTTTAATAGTAAAAGCACATAGTTTCCGTAAACAATGTCGTATAGTTAATAGGCGCTGTTACAGTCGTACATTTTCAGCATATTCTCATTAGAAAGAATTAAAAGCGCACAACGAAATATTTCGCAGTAGAATGCACAATAGCCGTTAAATATGTATACGAACGTTTCATTAGAAGCACCAGAATTTTCACAAATTTAATCATGCTGCTTCCTGTGTTGTTTGTTACAGGAACTCTAAAGAAGTTTAATTAACTCGACGATTGGTAAGGGAAGTTTATATATATATTGCTATGATAAGATGTTATTTAGGGGTATATTAAGTCATAATGGTTACCCAATACATGTAAATAGTACTAGGATATAGAAAACCGCATTTATTTAGCATTAAAAATACGTAACTTGTATATTATGCAAAGAGCAAACATTTAACACCCTGTATAGGGATCGCAATTGACTTTAATCAATGCCGAGTAGCATATCATTCCACAATACACACACATGCAGCAAAAGAAATAACTCTACACGCAATCAAACTTGTCCTAAACCAAAAATATTCATAGATTGTAAAATTAATACGCGAAATGCAGTAAAAACCTAGAAATATCACCAATTCACATTAAACAAGCGATAATTAAAGCAGATAGCATAGTGTCTTGATAAGAAACGCATCCTTCAAAATAAATATGCTTTGGAAACGCAAAAATAAAAACAGAAAAATGTTAATTTACGTCACTTGGTCTACGTGATTTTCTACATAAAGTTAATGCAGATCCAAAAGTATTATCTTGACAAACAAAGTCATAACTGAAATTGCGTGCCAAAACGAATTAGAAATTCTTGTAACAACATCAAAACCAGACGCTAAAAAATTAAATACAAACCAGAAACATACAATACCTACGTGATCAACGAATCGTTTCTACAAGGCAATATCAGTAATTAACTTGTAAAAGCCCAATAATATCCATAACAACCAATTGTTGGTTATACACTTTGAACAACAGCTCAGATAAACCAATAAATTTAAAGAGGCCTAGACTATATAATGTGGCAGGTTTGATAAGCGGACAGTCTTTGTTTGAACCACGTACAAGCTGCATCGCCGATACTTAAGAATTTACGCGTCGAGTAAATATTCGAAATAAACAATATAATTTTTTGGAAAGTGATGTTATAAAATATTTTGAATTAATTATAGTGAAAATATATGAAACAAAGCTAGGCCGTTTGCTAGAAAACGTAAGTAGAAATTTATTAATTAATTTAGCTAAAATATTTATAACTCAGGGTTCTAAGTACGAAATTCTAAATACGAAATTCTATGAATAAATCAAAGGATAACTTGTTACGTGCCAATCAAATTGGCACTTAAACATTATTTTTAGGTTAATTTTGATGTGCGGAAGTTTCGCGCCGCAATTACAAAAGACACGGGGCGCGCATTTCCGTTACGTCCCAGTGCGTTTGCGCCAGATCGCACGTCAATAGTGGGTTGAACAAATAACCTCGTGCCGACGTGAAAAAGACAAAAAGTGGAGACAAGTTTCCTGTGCTCTCTATAACGTGGCTGTTTGCCTTTGATCTTCAAGGAGTGTGGTCGCGTCAGGTATCGTATCGTGCCTTATCTTTACCTATGTAGATTTCCTTGCCTAATTATCTTGTTTGTCGACCTTTACCATGTTCCCGTCTTTCCTGCATAGGTAGGTAATCTGCAGCCACCTAGGCGAACCGTACTCCACGACCCTAGACGAGCCGGATGTCCATGTTCCGCCGGGAGCAGTACCATCTTTAACTGCCGAAAAAGGGACAGCATACCGCCCTTATGGACGTGCTGACGCCGTCTTAACCTATCCTGAAGAACGATTGGCGTACTTCGTGGGAATCTGGACCCATTATGTGAGTACTTCATAGTTTAATTTGTTCGCGGATATAATCAATTGTCTTTAAAGTTATATGTTTTCCGATTATTGCGCAATATAATTTGTGCATTGGTGACGTCATTGGAAGATGGCCGCGCTAAAGCCTGTGTAAGCTGAAGCTACCACCCGCCCGTGATGTCGCTTATTTCGCGTTTGCGCGATGTATTTATGAACTTTTTAACTGTAATTATCGACTTTTTTAAACGTAACAATTCGTTTTTTAAACCGTAAGAAACTATAAGAATAAATCTAAGAATAAATCTAAGGACATTACGACGTTATGAAAAGTTAAGGCAGATCACATCCAACGGGGTAGAACTTGGAGACTAAGCAACTCAACTAAAAGCAATATTGGGGCACTGATCCACGGTACTCAGCTGAAAGACGCTCAAGGAAAACTAGAGGTCAGAACTATCTTACATAAGACAGTATTTACTATTTATTATATTTGAACATTGGTCATATTAAGGTATTATCTTCTATTCAGTATTATTGAACATATTTTAAACTTGAATAATTTATGTAAGGAGTCAACAAAAATTTATTTCGATACATGAAAACTTTCGTAAACAAGGAAAAATCTTGAACGTTCAGAGAAATTTCCAGTGGAGTACAACGACATTTTGCTGGCTTTAAAATAAAAAAAGGGAGTTTTAATTTTTGGAGAAAAATAATTTAAAATTTATTGTTATTTGATTCAGGGGCTAATATTATCATACAGTCAAATAGATTAAGCTGTGAAGTGTAAATCATTTCGTTTTTTTCATTATACAAATATTAATCGACTTCGTTTTATCATTCAAAGAAGAAAACGTTTTAGGGAAAAAGGGGTAAACTATTTGATTATCGTAACGTTGTGCACTCTGTGTGAATTAAACTGAGCTAGACGAGGCAGATTTAAAATTTCAGAAGATTAAAATACACAGAGTGGTGGTGATCAGAGGAAGATTATTTGAATAATTACATCGACGTGCAGCGTTATCATATCAATATACGTATTTCGAACTATCCTTCAGAAAATCCCGTTGTTTTGTACAAAAGATTTCATAAAATACTTCAGGTAATGGGCACGGGAATCATAAAACTTACTTTAAGCATCTTATGTGGAATATGAAAACGCATAAGCATGTTATATATCCCCGATATGAAATATGTTCTGCGGAAAGGCTGAAGCATTTCCGGCATTCTTTCAAGTTGAGTGTCAATACTAAACTGTTGTTTTTCTTGAAAATTTATAAATTTAGTGTTTAACGATATTTATTTAAAAAATTCATACACAAAGTTTCGTAACTTGGGATTTGGAAGCTTTTTGGCTGTCATTTTCTTTCATTGGATGAAAAAATTTAGATTAACTTAGGAACAAAAAAAATTATGTGTAGGTGTTGTGTCATTTTAACACATATTTGTATGTAAATTTATTATAACTAAGTTTCAATTAAGCGTTTTTTTTTTAACTACAAGACTTCCTATTGGGAATTGTGCGGTTAACAGTCAATGGCTGTTAGCCAATGAAAATGGGTTTAGGGCGAGTGTGGATGTTATCAGCTTCCGGCAGTGAAATAGACCCTTTTCACCTTAAAGTGGGAGGTGTGCAAATTCCTTTATCTAATCTTGTACCTGAGTCTTTTCTCCAGCAGGTGAAGCAGATTTGAATGGCTAGAAACATCCTTCTAAGGAGGTTATTTCAATATGATGTTAAATTAGTACATCATAGTTTTCACTAATATTTGTATACATTCACATAGGATTAAAAATGCCATAGAATCATAAAACGCTCACGCGCACTGATGACATTGAAGTTGATCATAAGAAAGCTTTTGACGCACAAAATGTAAAAATTGAATTTTAAAAGAAAAAGAAAACAGGATATAACGATTAAGTTCGAATTTAGTAAGTTAAGGAAGGAACGTTGTTTAAATGGCAGCGGTCGTGGATCCTTAAGAGTCGATATGGAATTGCGTTGAGCTTTGCTGAATACGGAGGCGAAAAATATCAAACACGTGTTTCATGAAATTTATATTCCTTTTGAGGTTTTTAAACCATAAAAGTGTGATAAATTTATTTCGTTCGTCAACAGAGGTTGGAGTTTAAATAGGTAGAATGTGATGACCTTACGTGGCGGGAAACCAACAATCCAGGTAAATCATTGGCGTCCCTATCCATCTTTTATCTTTAATTTTAAAAATAATTTAAAAGCTTAAAACCGCTTTTTGTTTATTTATGATGCAAAAATATGTATCTGCGGATTTTAAATAAAAATGTCTTGTATGTATACAGTGGAAAATTAATATCGCGTTACATAATTATTCTGTTACACTATAAAATAGCAACGAATATAGTTTCTTTTAGGTTTAAGCAGAATACTATTAGTGAAAGGAGTTTAAACATTTTAAAAGAGTACGAAATACGTAAATGTAGGTTCAATTGTGGACCTATTGTTAGTTAAATGGCGCATACTCAATATTTTTAATAACGATTGAAACAGTTAAGTGAAGAATTGATATTGCGCTGTTTTTCTCTGTATTGAAGTTACGCACATTTTCAAAAGTTGAGATTTAAAATGCAGATCAATCTGGGATATTAGTAGAATGGAATGGTAGAATTATTTTGAACAATATTTTTTAAGGAGCTCTATTAGTAGTATCTGATCAGTTGGAGGTAGATTAAATCTTTAGGAATTTTAGAAATTTTAGAAATTTAGAAATTTAGAAATTTAGAAATTTAGATTAAGGTAATGAATGAAGTGATGAAATTCAGGAAAATCGAAAGCACGAAAATCTATCCAGAATAATTCTCTTTCGGGTAGCGAAAGTATCAAAGGAAATGCTGGAATAAGCGGTTTAGCGCCCTTATTTTTTTACATATAGCAAAGCCTTTCAATATAAGTGGTACGTGTAAAGTAGTTTTGTATTTTGGGTGCTTTGTGTGTTTATATTCTATTTTCTATCATTTTTCTATAGGAACCTACTCCTACACCGCTCTAGTTAGCTTGTGCGTCCTTGAAATTGTTATAGGGTTCCCGCCCCTTCTTAGCAACTCTAAATTCGTAATGCAACGTAATTTTTACCAAAAACAACGTTCCGTGCCTAGATACGTTATGAGACAAGGAAGTTGTTGATATGTGAACATTCTCTAGGCTAATAATCTGTTCATTGCTGTTATGCTTGTGAATAAAATATTATGAGAACTCGTTTGTAAGCGACTGACTATCCCAAAACATCAAAAGAGCAGAAGCTTAGTTGAATAGACCCTTATATATTTGCCGTGCAGTCAATTTGGTTCAAACCAGCCCAACACTACTGATCAGGACTGGTACTACAAATTATGGAACAAAGTGCAAATGTACATTACTAGGCGTTGGACCACGGCTTAAATATCTTCCACATATTATAAAGTTGTAGGATGTATTATGACAATTTTTTTGCAAGCGACTGACTTATACAGCATCTCAAAAGATGTTACAGGTAATAGTGATATTGCGCTACAAATTTGAATGTGCCCAGCAAAGACGAGAGCCCCGTAATAATTTTAAGGGTGCATCGGCTAATTACTATGGTGTAGGAGAGTGCTTCTATGAAAAAAAAAAAAGTAATAAAAATAAACATTTGAAATGACTGAAATACGAACACTAAACTCGTACCCGGATCTATATAACCTTTAAATATATGCAAATAATGTCGTTATTTAAAACGTGGTGAAGAATTTGGATGGGGATGTACTCATTCTCAAATGCGGAATGGTACTCCATAAGGCGTTCTGAACGGAGGCTTTGCACGCATTAGGTGATTGAATACTTCGGAGATTTTAGGTTAAGCAAAAACATGGCACGTGTTGAAGAATCTCCCAGAATTTCAAAAATTATTTTTGTATTAAATATATAATATTAAAAGAAACACAAATATTTTAATGTTTTATTTACAAAACTTACATTCTTTAATTGTCCCTATCTTTTGAGGTGGCGGTAGCAGATTCTTATTTGAATAAAATATAGATAAGACTTCCACATTAAGAAAAATGTATCTTAGTTAAATGTAGGGGATTTTATTAATTATAGTTTAGTAAAGTGCATGGTAGTTAATGACCTCGAGGTTGTGATATTTATAACAACATACCGATATATGTAAATTATATATGGAAACTGCATAACTTCAAATCATTTTAGCATAATTGTTAATTACCAAAATTCATAATTTCTACTTCCGTTAAAAACACATTAAGTAAGTAATATAACATACCGATAATACAATGGTAAAAATTCTTCTACAACACATTAAACAGCTTATTTATATTTGCTACCTTAAACAACTATGCGGAGTGCATATAAATGTCAGAGGAAGATTTCTTATCGTTCCTTCCAATCTTAAAATTTATATCGTCAATAAAATAATAAACAGATTACTAATAATAGGTCGTCAATGGAACTAAAACAACATATACAAAATATGTACAAATGAAAAGACCACTTATTAATTAATCATGACTGTAAATTCCTTTAAAGATTTGATATTTATAGGTAGTAACAATGTTGGTGCTATATATAAAACGACTTTTATGAGCATAGTTTAAATTAAAATAACACCAAATTTATGTAAATTTATAGTTCTGGTTTATAGTTGGTTGATCTTTGGAGAATAAATTTTATGAAACTTAGGTTTAAGAAATTAATCATTTTACAGGTGGGATTAAATAAAATGTACTACTTTGATGATAAAACCTATGCAATGCATTTTATGTTTACACAACTATAACATACTTTAAAATTTAATACCTCGGTAGTAGAATATAATTTTTTTTGTATTATTGTAACATAAAGTTTGCATAAAAATGCAAAATACATATCCGTTAAGAGGAATTTTCAATATGATACTTACAGATTCGTTAGTAAGTTTTACAATTAAACTTATTTCAAGACATTTTTGAAACACATCTTACTAGTCTCAAGGAAATTATGTATGTAGGTATAAAATATACAAATAAAACACTACTTAATGTAAACATTATTTTTATTAAAATGAATAATTGGTTATATGTACAAACCAGTTTTTGAGTACAATTACATCTGTGGTTGCGCAATTGAATGACGAATGTCGTGTGGTATGGTAGAAACACTTGTGTGAATTGGTGTAATACTTTAATTTATGTGAGGAGTACACCCTAAATCTTCTAGGTTAATAACATTTAGGTGTGGAAATTCATTGTAAATTGCCATCATCTCAAGATATACCGTAAAGTTTCTGCTTAACCATACCTTTTGGTATTTGAAGCGAGCTGATAGACAGTTCCAAGAATATGGTGGTTTCAGCACATATGTTATTGCAACTCCATTCGATAGGGATAGTTGTAAAACAGCCATTTCTTTAAACACAAAGTTATTATGTGCAATTTTAAACCTTTGAACGTCGACAACTAATGGACTATTAATTTTAGACTTCACTCACAATACTGGTTGCAGGATTGTAGCGGACCAAACGATCGTGTAGAATGAGGCAGTACGCTGTAGTGTGAGCTTTAAGCGCTTCTTTCATTGAAATTCTAATCGTACGTCAACCGCTCCCACTTTCACTATTTCGTTTTGATGGGAACAATCGATGACTACAAGTGGAGCGTGCGTTTGAAATTCATTGGGTGTTAATATCGGCTCGCTGATACCCCCGTAGTACGATTGTTGAAACTGTGCATACATCTCATATAGTATAGAATAGCGATTGGTATCGAAATCAATGTTAAGATTATCGTAAGGATACATAGATGAACCCAGATGTAATTTCATATTGGTCAACTTACAGTGGTCGAACTGACTGCGCCCTTTTGCGCGATGTATCGGTTTGAAAGCAGACAATAACAAAACGGGTTTCTCCACTTGAGAAGCCGTCTTCACGGCCCACGTATGCGTGTGTGTTGTATGTAATTCTGGATATTCGTGTAGTTCCCAACTGCGAAAGCTTATGTCCATGGTGGCATTGCGTTGAATATGTTTGAGTAGTTTTAAGCGCTCTGCATCTGCAACGGTTATATGTGGAATCCGCCATGATATATGTGTAATAGTAATTTTGATTGACTCTTTGGTATCAGAATTCGATATAGCTGCATCGTCAGCACTACTTCTAATAAGAATAAGCTCCTGTTTGATATTCAAAAGAATTTTCGGTAGTCCTCCGCAAATCCTAAAACCATGCGCAAGGGAATGCATACGTTGAAATGACCATTAGCATCAACGAGATCAAGCTTATCGATGGGGACCAACCGGCGTTTCCTAAAGCGACGACTTTCGCTATAATCGTAGGATAGGAAATTTTTAATAGTCGTAGTTATACCTGGATTACGAACGCGGTCAATAGTCTTTCCACCAAGTTCATAACGAATTTCATCAAATAAAAATAAAACTCCGTTGTTGACAAAATCGGCTGTAGGCGAAACGCCACCATCTGACTTATTCATTGTACCCTCAATATAAATTACGCTGTCCCATGGTAGTGTATAGACATCTTCGTTTTCTATTGGAATCCGTATAACATCGTTCTTCTCATACGTGGTATTGGAGTACGGAGTATGCATATGTTTGTCGGCATTGACGATGGTTGTATCAAATATAGCACGTTGCGTAACATTTAAAATATTACTATCCATTTTAGCTATGTAGCACTTTGAGTCCTAATGTTTGCAGAAATTTAACGTTTTCCGGTGTTAATCGGTGCACTGGTGTCTTGTAACTGGTAAAGGTGCTGACAATGCGTCTATTAATAGGTTTTGGTGGTTTATGCTCATAGCGCAAAACCATTGTTTAAAGACGCTTTAGATAAAGTCTAATCGTGATGGTTTCCCGACGAAAAGTGATGAGATTACCGTTTTGATCAACTATTTTAACAATGATGCGATCGATGATTCGTGTATTAAGTGGCATATAGGTGACGTTTACGGGGTTTTCAATAATCTTGTACCCTGCAGCAACTGCAGGAAAGAATTGATGCAAAATGTGTACAGGTTTGCTATTCCGATACGATCCGACCACAAGATTACATTCAATACATATTGAATTGATTGGAAAGACTTGTGCCGGATGGTCCGAAATAGCAGTAGTGAGAGCTGGTAGTTTACGTTTCTCAAAACCCAGCAACGAAGCAAGTGAATTTGGTTGTGTAAAATCCACTATACCTGATGCTTTGATTTCTGTATGTAAACTGTTATTATTGGCTCGAATATCAATAAGATAACGTTTGGATGAAGTGCGTTCACGGGGATCGTTCAGATTACGTCGTACGAACTTATTAATATCTGCCACTTCATAAGTTCCTTCTGGTAAAGTAAGCACGATGTCATCAATGTAAAATTTATTGTTCGCTTCCGTTACATTGGGAATTGAAAAATATGTATCAAAGTTTGTAAGACCAATAACGTATTCATGGTCATCATCGAGAACAATTGGTGGGTTGATGATTGCGGTGAGCGTAGATTCAGTTCCAGTTAAAGTAAATGTGTACATGTTCGGTGGTTGACGATAAACTAACAACTAGTCGTATTCGTAGTTGGGATGGGGTAATAAAAGCAAATTCCTGAAACACTTGCAATATATGGTTTTTAATTAAACACTTTTATACAAAACAGTTAAAAATACACTAAAATCAAATAATATATAACGTTGTTAGAAACTTAACGGAGGACTATTTTGCAGTAAAAATTTCAATACGAAGTGTCCACAGGTAACAGTGTTAAGCGGTTGAAATTGTTCATAATTATAATAGAGTGCATGGTCCTGATGAGGTTAAGTATTTGACAAGTTCCCTCGGAGGTCGTAGATTACCAATGCTATCATAATAGACTGCCCTTGAACCATCTTTTTTGTACGCGGTCCAATGAGTTCCCACACCACGTGTAGTATCATGATTAAGAATACCACATTCTCGCCAACGAATTGTGTTTGGAAGTGAATTGCGCATGAATATTCCACGAAAGTGGGATATTGGTAAACGTTTTATGTATTTGTTCAAGTCAACATTGGTCAACGCTCGCATAGGTAGGTTTAACGAATGCGTTGAGTTTTTTTTTCGTTGTCTTTGTTTACGCAAACCTTGCCCGTGTGTAAGAAAAGGCTTTAGGTACAGTCCATGTCCACGGCGATAAGGTTTCAAATAGAGACCCTTTCCAAGTGTCACTGCCTCTTGTGCCATATTATGTCGTTTTGCTTCATCTAATTGTTGTTGTCCAAGTTTAGCATCGTTGACAGCTTTTGCAATCCCAGCTGCTCCACCCGACAACGCTCCAATTGCGGAAAGGGCTGCAAAAATAGGTATCAAAGGTAGGAAACCACCAGTTTTGGGTACAGGGATTACACGTGGGATGCCACGAATTTCATCTGTTATATCTTTAATCGGTGCCACTGCAAGTTTAGCAGTTTTAATAAGATCGGTCGGACGAACGTTTTTAATGCGTTCCCAAATGGTGCGAATTAAACGCTTGAATGGTATACCACTTCCTGTACGTAGACGCTGACCACGTCGTTTTCCTTTACACCTTATCGTTTTCTTGCGACAACCCATACCAAATTTAACTTTGGCATTCATTGCAGAACCAACAGCAAACGCAGCAAGTTTTTCACCTAACGAAGCGTCGGGTGCAGTACGACGTTTTGTGCTGTTTCGGCAAGACGTCGATCAGCTTGGTGTCGGGTTGTTAAGTCTGTAGAAAGATCGTAGGCGATGTCGTGTAGTTTGCAGGCTTCGTCTAAGGGATTACGACCTATATCACCACGCTTGAGGCGTTTCTGAAGCTTAGTACCCGGTCCACAGAAGCGATAGCCTGGTAAATGTAATTCTACCGGTAAACGATTGATAGCACTATTGAGTAACCCGTAGCCACGATAGGATTTCATTAATCTTGTCAGTCGAAAGGTTTAAAGGAGACTGGTCATGCGTGTAGAATTACTCGCTTAAATGCTTACCATACTGCAATTACGTTTTAGTATATGGATAGAATGCGTCTGGTAAAGCAACAATTGGCGTTGCCAATTACGGACCACAACTGCAGCAACAACACTAACGTGCAAAAGCATGGACTACTATTACCATCAACAATACGGTGTATCATTACAGGTCCATCGAATTGTGGTAAAACTAATGTAGTCATCGGTCTCTTGAAACATCCGAATGGTGTACGTTTTGAAAACGTTTATCTCTACTCAAAATCCTTGTATCAACCAAAGTATCAGTACCTAGAGAGGTTATTACAACCAATAAAAGAAATAGGATATTTTGCGTTTAACAAATGGGATGCAATTGTTACTCCAGCGGAAGCAAAACCTAATTCGATATTTATTTTCGATGACGTGTCGTGCGATAAACAAAATGTAATGCGAGAATATTTTTCTTTAGGTCGACATAAGGCCATTGATTGTTTTACCTATGTCAGACCTATTCCAAAATACCTAAACAATTGATTAGAGACAATGCTAATGTCCTAGTGCTATTCAAACAAGACGAACTCAATTTAAAACACGTATACGCTGACCATGTAAACACGGATATGTCGTTTAACCGGTTTAAAGAATTGTGCGGCGTATGCTGGCGAGATCGGTATGGGTTCCTGGTGATCAATAAAGATGGCGATTTGCAGAACGGTCGCTACCGAAAAGGTTTTGACACCTATATATACTTATAAAGCACATAAATGGCACATCACTTCCTACCCGTTTCTAGACGATGGCAGACGACGTGAAAACCAAACGAGAACTCATAAAAGTACGAAAGGCAGTCAAGAGGAAATTACAAGCGCTAAAAGCAGGTGTGGTTGAAAAGGAGCTTGCATTAAGTAAAGTCTATGCACCTATTACAAAACGTTTACAAACACTTCAGACCGGTCTGCTGAAAGATATTAAACAGGAGTCCAAGATCGAAAGCCAGCACTGGTTACCACAACAACATGACGTACAATCTACTCCTAAAAGACGCCCTAAATTTCTCGATCATGTGCGCAGTTCCACACCAATCGCCGCACCACCAATAGAGGAGGCATGGGAACACAATCCTCATAGCCCAGTCCAGTCTGTGGAGTCCACATTCGAAGAATCGGAGAGTAGCGGCAACACTCCAGAGACCCATACAGAGTACGAACGGTACCTAAACAGCGAAGAACATCAGACCTACTTACAACGATTCTTACCATCGGTAAGATACTATGTCGATAATCTGTTTTCCAACTTTACTGGTATTTATAACAATGACACGGAGCACTTGCGCAGGGATAAAGTACGTTATAATCCGGAGACAGGAAAATTAATGATTGGTGATTCGGACATTATTTTCGGGATTGGTGAAAAGGTGTGTGTAGAACGATTTTGCTACAACGGTAGCAAAGGGTTGTACGAGCAACTGTTCCTTCTCAATCCTTTGGGTAAATTCTCACTTAAAGAAATTAACGATTATGCGGACATTAAAAAAAGAAGTAATGCAATGTATAGCTTACGACAGCAAACTATAAACCCGAGTGGTCGTGGTCTACTCATGGATTATAACGAGAAGCCACTAGAGTATGTATACTTTGATGATCCCAACGAACTGTGCGAACGGCTCAAGCTTCTGGTCGCCTCGCAAGATGCAGGTAACACCGGTCACACCAACGAAATTACATCGATTATGGAAGAATTACGCGAATTGCGTATAATAGCGTAGATTGTGCGACTTGTTATTCATTATCACGATGGTTATCGACAAGTTTGGACATGCGTCTGACTGTGCTTCATATATTTCTTATGATGATTACTACGATTTTGACAACATGAGATTAGCGCGCGTCGCTACACCACAAGAAGATGATGATGCAGTCACGAAAGCGTACTTAGAATCGCGGTTAGCAACGCTACACCAGCAAGAGGGCGAACCAACGCTTGGAAGTGGTTCCACTATTCAGCAGTATATAGACACGCTTGTGAAGGAGACAACAAACAGTATGATAACACAATTCTCGAGCGAGTATGTTACAAGATCAGACTTTAACCATTTTGAAGAGATGATGCGTAACCTTGTTCCAGCCACTGTGAACGCTAATGTTGCACAAATCGTAACCAAACGGATAGATGATTCTATGAATAGCATATATAAGACATTAGACGCTGCTATTCAACAAGTGAAAGCACAATTTAGAATAGACATTGCACGAATTCAAGCAGATATTCAACAGTTGCAAGAGAAACTTAAAACGCACGCATATAGCCGTCAACCATAACACACACAATATTAGCAATATGTCTGTAAAGGAGCAAATCGTCCACGAGTTACATAAGCCTGCTCGCATTAACTTTCCAAGAAGACATGTAATCACAAAAGGATTAAACGAGCTGTTTCAAGCCGATTTGGTGGAAATGATCCCATATGCAAAGATAAATAAAGGGATACATTCTAGTTGTTATCGATGTATTTTCTAAATACTTTGGGCCGTACCGGTTAAGCGCAAGACGGGTAAGGCTGTTTCAAACGCTTTTCAATCAATTTTCAACAAAGACCATCGTATTCCACGGTACATTCAAACGGATTTGGGAAAAGAATTTTATAATTCAACATTTAAGGCTTTAATGGAAAAATGAGATTACACATTATAGTGTGTACAGCAATAAAAAGCTTGCGTAGTAGAACGCGTTAATCGTACCTTAAAGTCAAAAATGTGGAAACAATTTAGTTTGAATGGTTCGTATCGATGGCTGAATATACTATCCTCACTCGTGACTGCATATAACAACACCAAACATCGAACAATCGGCATGCGACCTGTAGATGTGACAAAACGCAATGAACGCAAACTTTCAATACAGTGTACAGTACGATCAAAACAGTTAACTTAAAGAGTAAAAATTTTCTGTTGGGGATCATGTTCGCATTAGTAAACATAGAGGCCAATTTACCAAGGATACACACCAAATTGGTCTAACGAAATTTTACGGTGTACAAAGTGCATTTGACTAATCCTTTAACGTACCTATTGCGCGATAGTCGAGGACAACCAATATAAATACAAATATAGTTCCTTTTTAAAAAACCTAATTTTCCAGTATTAAACTGATCGGGTATTACTAAAAGAAACACTAAAAAAAAACCACTAAATTAATCAATAAAATTACTACTACATTGTTCCAGTTTCCAATATTAATATGTATGACATTTTAAATCGCATCTCTAAAAACCCCATAATTAACAATATACAAAAAACATAGTTTAGTATCAACCTTTTTTTCATCATTCAATTGTCCATTAAAAACACTTTAAAATTAATACACACCTATTTTCTACTGTTTAGAAATGTTCAAACATCATTTCCCGATAATAATATACTTAAATTTGAAATAAAACGAGTTCCATAGCCATTTCATAGTCAAACAAAATAATTATTAATCTTATGTCAATTTCCTACCAAACAACTAGAAACCATTTACAACTTAACATTTAAATCCCACATGTACATATTTATAAATCATAAACAAGAAGCTCAGTTAATTTCCGGTTCATCATTGAAATTTAAGGACGTCCAGGAATATCAATCATTCACCTTCTGCGTATTTGACACGTAAGTCACCCCATTCCATTTATCTAAATTCCAATTTTTTTTTGTTGAGTAAAACCAGCTTAGCATCATTTGATTGATTTATTTCATTGTTTGATGCCCAACCGACGCGACATAAATTCCACGATATACACGTGCTTGAACTTTGTGGACCTTCTTTTCCAGCAAAGCTTAAAAACAATACAACGCCGGTCACCTTTACATCGAGAGACTTGCACCATGCTGTCTACATACTTCGGTTGTTACCCAACTATATTTAAATGTTAACCATTGTTTTCAAAATTAGTCGTTATATAACTGTTTTTTTTCTTCTAGTAATTCCTATTAATAAAGGAAACAATCCATTATGACAATGTAGCATTACTTTATCAATGCTAAATAGGAGGTTATTGTCACATTAACTACGTAAAAGTCACGTACTCTCTTTGTGAAACGTACTGATCTTGTAATGTGGGTATTTCACGCGCCCTTGAACGTCTGGTCAAGTCTTAGATATGGTTGTGCGTGTTAACGGTTTCTTCGTTTCTTCCCCGTTAATTTATTTCTTCAATATACAATATGTGGTTTTGTTCGGCCACCTGGATCAGACAGGTTAGCGTATAACTGCTGATCCCAAGGTCCCGGATTAGGTTTCGGACTTAAACCTCTTGCAAAAATACTAAGCGAACACTTTTTACAGAAATACGCCCTCGTTAAGATGAGAGGTAAAATGGAGGTCACGTGTGTGTGTGTTGTCACGCACGTTAAAGATCCCTACCTTGCTTGGAAGAGCAAGAATTCGGCAAAATTCAAGCATTGGAAAATTACAAGTAAGGTAAAATGTTGATCACGTGTATGGGTATTGTCACGCACATTAAAGATCCTAACCTTGCATGGAATAGCAAAAGTTCGGCATTTAACATTTCCACGTAAAAAACTTGTTTCATGGTCAATGTAGTGCCTTTAGTTAGAGCATTGAAAAAAATTCAATGTAAGGTGTTTTTATTGCACAACGCATTGTGTTTTATTTGAATTATAATTTTCAGTCATACTTTCCCACATTTTAGCGTTCTTGTATTATACACGTATTTGTTATTGAACAATACGTTGTAAGTGTCGTGGAATTTTATTTATTTAAAAAAAAATCATTTTTATTGCTTTTGATTATAACTAACTGCTCTAATTTAAATCATATTTCTAAAAGCAGAGATTGAAAATATTATGCTTAATTAACTTTCATTGTTTGTAAAATCTTCTGTCCATCCAAATTTATATTTATAACTTCTTATCTGTTTTATATAACAAGTAACGCGAACGCGTGGCAAAATGTGAAAGCTGAATTAAAACGGGCCTCTATATATTTGGCGTGCACTCAATTTCGGTTGAAAGTAGATCAAAATCACTAATAAGAACTGGTTTGTGTTATAAATAATGCCAGGAAATGTAAATGCAAAACATTAGACAGTAGAACCACGAGTTGAATACCTTACACGTGCTATAGATGGTGTTGGATGTGTCAGGTAAGATGAAATGACACAACTTGGCGTAAAATTGTGAAATTTGGAAACGTGCCCAAAACACCTAATTGATGATAAAATAAATCTGTACAACTACTTGTCAAAGAAAAGTTGTTTTTAAAATATTCCAACCGCAAATGGATTTTCTACAGTTGATACAATTTTTTGAAACGTGGAGGTATATCTCTTTTTTAAGTGTATTGCTACACGACAACAGGCACTTATAAAATGATTTGGAAACTGATTAATTGTCGGGAATTTTTGTTTTTCCCAAACCAATCAGGATGGTGAAACATAGAAAGGTCGTACTTTACAAGTTGGAGATATGCAGTCCTACTCAGCTATCTTAGCTTCAACTGCTTTAGCGGGAGTAGTGCATTATAGACTATGTAGTGGGGTATTTATTTTTCGTTCCTTATACCAAATTGATTATTGTATTTTGTGCTTTACGGTTGTATGTTGTAGGAATTTCCAACGAACTGTACTACAATAATTAGACCAGAGTGGCAATCTGTAATCCACGACGTACAACTCTGAGTTAAAAGAACAATTACCCGTTATCCAGCCCGCTAGTACGCCTTGATTTCAAAGGTAAGCAGAGCTATGAATTAATTTTCAGAGTAAATAATAGAAAAAAAGTAGAATAACTTCATTTTATCGATCACTGACATTCAATTAATATGGTTTCTATATATCAAGTATGCGGATACAATTCTAAATTTTTTCATATTAGAATTTCTGTATTTAGAGCACGCTTTAAATAAGCGTGCACCAATGTAAATAAACTTCTAATAATAAATTTAACTCATTCTTATATTGCCACGAATTACAATTATTAATTATAAAGCAGCATGCGTAGCCTATAGCGGGCGGCGTCGCCGTGGATCAATGTAGTAAGCGTAAGACTACGGATCCCAAGGTCCTGGGTTCAAATCCCGAAACGGTCGGCTGTTTGAAAAATGGCAGGTGACCATTTTTCACAAAAATTACGCCTTCGTTCGGATGAGAGGTTAAATGGAGGTCCCGTGTGTGAGTGTTGTCACGCACGTCAAAGATCCCTAACTTGCCTGGAACGGCAAGGGTTTGGCAAAATTTTAAATTTCTAGGCAACAAAAAACTCAAAGCTCTGCAGTGATTTCTTCTCTTGAATAACCGAGGATGCTCGATATATCCCCTCTTTGATTACTCGTGACTCTGCGAGTTTTTTGTCCCAGGGTCACTGCATGCCGTTTTTAGTTCCCAAGGGGTAGTGCGTCTGGCTGCTCAATTTTTGAGGTCAATGCCATTTTATATATGTGACGGAATATTTTGTTCTCATACTTGTATATTGGACACCGAAGGTGGTTTTATATGCTTACGTTCTAAACAGATTTTTATGGCTGTAGCTTATGAATATATGTTTATTGGGGGTAATTTACCATGGTTAAGGGTTCTTTAAATTGGTTTCTGCTGTTAATTCCTCCAACGGTTTATATGGATTCCTTTACTTTTTATGGCTGGTTTTATGATTAGTGTGGTTATAGAGGAAGTGTCGGTTTAATTCAATGATTCAATGGTTCGTTTTTGAACTCGCATAAATGTGTACAAATAAACTTTTCTATGCCGGTTGCTACGTACATTGACACAGCATATAAGACAAAGAAAAGGATGCCCGGGCTCAGTTGGCGAGTAGGCGGGGTATTATAGATACCAAAAAAATATAATTATGAAGAACAGCCTAAAATAAAAATATAAAGTTAACAATCCAAATAACATTTAACTAGACATAGCATAGTAGTATAAGCAGCAAACCAGAAAAAAACAAACAATGCAATAAACCCTCCCTTTTACATATATCAAGAAAACAAAAGTAATAAACCCTCCCTTAAAATGGCGAGCTGCAGTTTTTGGGTCAACACCCTTCTAAAATAACAACAAACCAACAAATTCAATTACTAAAAGCCACACCTCTAAATTCTTATAGTATACCTCAAATCACATATATAGGTATATATTGCTATAATAATATGGTAGTTTAGGGGTAGATTAAGTCATGGGGGTCGTAGAATAAAGAAATACAACTTCCACATTAGGAAAGGCACACAATTTCAGCTATAAGAATAAATCGGTCATTGTACATATTGTTAATTGAGAGCACACTGTATATAAAATACACGGGATAAAATGCATAAGAACATAAAGAGGTCTAAGAGTAGTTTACAAGTAAAGATAAGATTTTAAAACCCAACAAATTGCATAAAAATTAGATCACCGAAAAACCTAGATAAATTGGCATTGCAAAGATGTAACAATTGCGTTAAAATATCATCGTACACGCATTCTAAATAATTCATTATTAGAAAATCGTTACGTGATTGGAAAAAATCACATTTGTTTAAAAATCCAATATTCTGTAGAAATAAACAACTCCGGGCGATTCAATTTAGATGATAAAATGTAACAAACATTTGAATACGTGAGTTAATACAGGCAAAAGTTGGAATTTCTCAAATTATACCACGATATGTGAAAGGCGTACGTGACAGTCGAGGCATACCTTAAAAGATTTGAACTAAATAATTGGTGAAAATCCCAAGGTATGCGAGATAAGCAGAAATATCGTCCCAGAATGTTAATAAGCCAATGAGATCAGGTGGAGGTGGATCTTATATATACGATACTGACGAAGCGACAAGTTAGTCTATATTGAAACTGAGCTACGATATGTTCAAAAGTGTTAAGAATTTACGTAACCAGTGAAATAAAAACAAGAGTTAAAAAGTGCGAGAATTTATGTAACGAAAATAAGCCAATCTATAAATAAGACGGCTTTTAATTCTAATTTCAATCTGGATAATAACGACTTTTAATTTCAATCTGGATAAATAGACGACTTTTAATTTTGAATTTCTATCTGGATTTTAATTTTGGCTTTTATTCGACTTTCAATTGGAGAAATATTTTGATTGAGATGGCTCTAATTTGGGATATTTAAATCGACTTTAATTTGGAACTTCGAAATTTGTACATCCTCAAATTTTGGAGATAGTTTAAAAATAAAGGTATTCTGATTTGGATATATCCTGACTTGGGAACAAATTATGGGGCAGGAAAGAGGACACAGAAAGGGGATGCAGATCGTGGACTGGGGTGGAGCTACAGAACCCATTCCAGGTTAGAAATCTTAATACACTTTATTCTTGAAGACTGTTTTAATTTAATATTTATCACACTGTGTATTTGTAAGAGTCAACAAAAAGGGTAACTTAACAATTTATGACAAGGAAATAGACATCTTGGAACGTTCAAAGGTCCCTCAACTAGAAAAGGATATTTTTGCTGACTTTTAGAAAATCATAAATCTGTTATATGTAGATATTCTGTAGAAAAAAAAATTTTGGGAGTTGTAAATATTATCAATTATTATATTGTGTATTATAGAATCACTTTATTTGATTCAATAAGATCCATTCAGGGTAAAAGCCTAATTTAACATTTCATAACATAAGGGTTTAAAATAATAAAGAAATCAGGGCTAATATCACAGAAATTTTATGACGCCTATCGTAGGAGCTCGTTAATCATAAAATAATAAAAGCCAATTTCATAGTAAATTTTATGGTACATCCAATCAAGAGGAATTTCGCAGAATTTTATGACATGCCCAATCACGGAACTTAATAGTAATATTAGGGAAAAATAACACGGCAATTTTATGGACGGTCCAACGCTGGGGCTAAAAACATAGCAATATATATATAACGTCGGCGCTACAATGTCTTAATTAACAAAAGTTTACACCCCAGAAAAAGGAACAGCCAACAGTACTGAATCGCCATCATGAGTATGCAATTAACTAGTTGGAATGGTCCCCGTACCTACAATATTAATATTAAATAGCCCCTCCCGTAAAGATAATCATGCTCCCAAGAACAAAAAAAATCACCAAGTTTAGGCGTCAAGTCAACCTTGATAAGCATATTGTTGTAATCATTTTACAAGAATCAATGCTCCAATAAAAAAAATATTGTAAATTAACACTCACCGAGGCGTCTTAGACGCAAGCGGTCTATGGGTGTCCCCCCATAACAAGAGGAGAAGCAATCCAATGGGGCTTTGGGGCCACCGGAAGAAGCTAGAATAATTACAGGCAAATTAATTTTATTGCCGCCGAAAAGTATAGGTTTGTAAAACCAACATTACCTACCACGCAATATTGCGTGCGCGAAATTCCAAAAAGAAAACGGAAACAAAAAATATAACAATACCGACGAATGTTTTCGTCGTGTAAATGGAAAAGAAAGTGGATCTCGGTTCCTTTTAAAATAACAAGAATCCAACTCAATGCTAGTGTTATCAAACCATACTAACCGGTGATTAGGAAACTCGAAACACGGTTTATCGGATAGTTCAATACGTGATTTCAACGAGTTTTAGATTGAAACGATAAAGAAAGTAATTACACGCTATCCTAAAGTGTAACAAGTTCACGGATACCTAAAACAGTGTACTGAGTATTTAATTTATAGAATAAACTTTTCGTTTCAAAGTAAATAGGTTTAAAATAAAAATTATTAGGAAGCGTACTTGTGAAGAGGTAAAATATACAGGATGTTGTTGGTGGATTTGAGCAGAATCTAAGTAAATGAATAATGAAATACCCAAAAAGGGGTAGGTTTTAACTGACCGTGGTAAAGTAAACATAACACGGTTATTTCTAGAGTGTCTATTAAATTTTTCTAAATTTAATACAAAGAGTGTAAAGTCCCGATCGTTATTGCTGCTTGTATATAATGTACTAGATGCTTTACTATTTTAGTCCTTTATCTTAATTGAATATCATATTAGAATAACCACGTTATTGAATGTACATTACCGAAGCCTTTAATTTTTCGGCGGTTTACATGTTAAAAGCTCTATTAACTAACTGAAATTAATAACGCATCTATACTCCTTAATGTTTGATTAAATATCGCACTAGCGTTACATACTGCCGATTATTGTTGAATAATAGTCTTTTGATAATATGAATGCAACATTATTTTTATTTATTTATTATATTAGCACTTTATATCTATAACCACGAATTAACGTAGAAATATTTACATGAAAAGAGCTCTCATAGATATTTACATCGGTTTTCTTTTAAAACCACTTGCATTATACAAGTTTATGATCACCTACACAATATTGCCTATGTAACACCAATACGATAGTATATATTTAAATTCAACCTTGCAAGAACATCCACACGTACCCAAGACACAACAAGCTTCCTCTATAAATACCACGTATCCACATAACCAGTTATTCACTCCATTTCTACCACGCTAAACCTTCAGCGAATACACCGTTGATAATTTACAAACGTGCTGTGGCAATGTCATATCTAAGATGTTCGTAAGGCAAAGCTGTTGTAACAGTTTTGGACCCTATTTTTAATATTTAAAGTTTGTGTTAAGAGAAAGTTGTTTTTCTTAGATGTCATATTTAAGATACTGTTATGGATGCAGTAGTTTGCGTTTGAAAAATTGTCTGTAGAAGAATATTTCGTGTAATAATAAATCTGATGACTGATTCTTGTGGTTTTATTTGAAAACATCTAGCCAAAATAATTAGACAATAGGCAAATTTGAAACTTTTCTCAGAAACATTTTTATTCGGGCTGTTCAAGGCACATTTATAGACGCCCAACCTGGGGCTAACTTAGAATCGCATCAATTTACAGAACGTTTATCGGTAGCCCAACCTTCGGCTCACTTAATACCACACCGAACCAAAGAATCCTTTATTGACGCCCATCGTAGGATCGGTTCAATCAACGGCACTTTTATTTGCGCCCAACGTCGAGTCACATCAGTCCACATCGGACCACAGCATCCTTTATGACGCCCAACGTATCTATTGATTGAAGCGATCCTACGTTGGACGTCAATAATAGATGCTGTGATTTGATGTGGTTCTAAGTGAGCCGAAAGTTGGGCTACCGATAAACGTTCTGTGAATTGATGTGATTCTAAGTAAGCTCCAGGTTGGGCGTCGATAATTGTGCCTTGAACAGCCCAAATAATAATGTTTCTGAGAAAAATTTCAAATTTGCCCACTGTCTAATTATTTTTGGCCAGTTGTCTTCAAATAAAACCACTAGAATCAGACATCATCATATATCTACATTTCCGTCTGCCAGAACTTATTTATTCCAGCTTCCTTGAATTTTATCGAAAATGCAGCTGGTAGGTAAGATGGGCCGGATTTAGGTCACCTCCAGTATCCTTCCCCACCTCCTGCCTCCTCTTCCTAACTACTACTGATGTCACACCTGTCACTTTGACATCCGTCATTTAATTGGGGAGTTATTTGTGAATAAAAATTAAGAGATTAGTATTTGTGTGCTTTTTTTAATTATAAAGGAGACATTTTTGGATCCTATTTTTAGTATGAGTGATTATTCAGAAGTTATATTTATTTTTTTGATGTCATATCTAAGATATTGTTTGTAAGGCCATGCTGTAGTATCAGTTTTGAACCCTATTTTTAATATTTTAAGTTTGTGTTGAGAGAAAGTTGTTTTTCTTAGATGTCATATTTAAGATACTGTTGTGGATGTAGTAGTTGGTGTTTGAAAAATTGTCTGTAAAAGATATTTCGTGTCATAACAAATCTGATGTCTGATTCTAATGGTTTTATTTGAAGACAGCCAACCAAAAATAATTAGACAGTGAGCACACCAGTCCACAACAATATATATATATATATATATATATATATATATATATATATATTGCCGTGAAAGAAGGGTAAACGTCTCGATACCAAAATATTTTTCGAAAATTTTATAAAATTTTCAGATTCGACAATAAACAATTTTCAAAAATTAACTAATTTAAAAAAAATTATCCTTACCCGTTTTCCTCTCTCACTTTTCGGTTGAACGGCCTTCTTCAACTGCTTCCGGCTAGCTCATTTGGATCTCCTCTTGGGTATCTAGATTCACTCGCATATTCTCAATCGTACACACACACCAGCAATAAAACCTCAAATACAACCAACATACAAGCTTTCATTTATTACTATTTACAAATGAAATGCAATAATGTCCATATTCCAGTGATCACGTTACACTTCAGAAAACCTTTTTTTATAATGTCCAGTATTTTATGTTAGAATCATCAAACACATAAATTGTACCCGGAGTAAATGGGCCTTGAATAATACCTTCTCTAAAATTCCTTCTTTAGAATTTATTTATTTATTTTACTCTAAATGATCTCTGGGGTAGGGTGAGCTCAGAATAACCCAGCTGATTATGCATTTGCATACTTTTAAAACAAATAACAAAGCAAAGCCATGTACTCTTCACAAAAATTTTACGTTCTGATGGAACGTTTAAAAGCTTTATAGACACCTTCAACTTTGTAGTTAAATACTATAATAAAGTTATTTACACGTATTAAATTCAATACGTAAATAATACACACTACCTTGAAATTTCACTCTCATACGTTTTCCCAATATTCGCAGTTTATAAAGTCACAATTCAAATCGTTACCTGGAAATTTATAGTAGATCTCTGCTTTGTGGATAATGCCACGTATTTCTTTTATCTGTTCTGCAGGTCATTTCTAGCTGTTACTAGAAAAACTCTATCTAAATTGAACTGGTAACGCAGCCTCCCCGGTGTAACCAATTTCCAAATTCCATTTAAAACTATTTCTTCATTAATTAGATGCTTCAAACCACGTTACTTAATGTCCCGACACGAATTGATTATAATTATAGATGATATTCTATTAAAATGTAATTTCGGCACACTTAACCGCGTATTTAATTAAGAGACTACCACCATGCAATATAATTTAACTGGTTTAGTAATACTTACAACTCGTGATACTTAGATACGTTGCTTGGAGCGATCGAAAACTTAAGTGCCTTCACCACGTTCTCTAAAAACATTTATACACTCCGAATGTAACCTCTCCATACCTGCCTAACACGAAATCCCCTGTTGACAACCCACATTCTTGCAATTTTGCACTCAACCCCATTTTCAAATCCGCGAATTCCCGTCCCTCGTTATAACATTTCAAGAAAATTAAGCTACACTGTCCTCGTGTTTGTTTCAAATCAAACTAACATATCGACCAATCGTATACCTAGTGACGCTTCACAAATCCCTCCTATCCTATTAGTGTCACTTACTTATGCGTTTTCTCTGTCCCTTTCTACCCTGGTCTGAGTGGTACAAAATCGATATTCTTGACTATCTGCTGTCTAAACACACGTGGAGTTGCGACGTGACTTTAAATAACCCCTGTTTAGTATTTCATGCTAAAACATTCAACCGTTTCCAATTATACGTAGAATCTGCATGTTTATCTACTCAAATTTATTAGAACTTGACATTTAAAAGTCTGCAGATGTTCGATCGTAACGAACGTTTTAAATACAATTCTCCGAGCTTCGTTTCATGGTATTTCAACCCTCCTGATATATTCGTTTGTTAGCAACGCGTCTTCACCTTGGGTTTTTACAGGCTTTTATGCATTTTATATCTCAATAATCGTTCAATTAAATCCAATTAAATTAATAATGAATGGCATTGGCTTCTACCATTTAATTCTTTGCAAAGCTATTAAATTTTTAATTATTATTTGTACAATTTGATTAATACCCGTAACTTAAAAATTGAATTAATTAATATAAATTTCGCACGTAATTTCTGTTTGTTCCTTTATACAGGGTGTTTTAAAATTGCTTTGTTTGTATTTATCTTTAACCCTTTAAAACCACTCTAATATATATATATATATATATATATATATATATATATGATAATGAGTTACGAGAAGTCATTGAACACCAAATTCTATGAAAACCATCCTAAAAGGAAGAAAAACAAAGAAAAGTAAAATTTTCCTGTATTTAATTTTTTATCCTGTTAGTTAAATTATACGTCAGTGTGTCATGTCACTTACCAAAATGAGCAAACTGAAATATCAAATGGTATAAAATTATACGATTCAAAAATCTCTCAAAATTATTGCGAAAAAATTTCGTCTATATACAGTGTGTTTTACAACCTTATAGAAATATATTAACGTCTACTTAAGAAATGTTCATAAATCGGTACTTCCGTAAAAAATATTTTTTAAAAATTTAACTTGAAACAGGTGCTTCTAGGATACGTATAAAATTAAGTAGACCATGCACCACATGCTCTAATTGTAATTCCATGATGGATGACTTCCGGCATAATGTTTATCCTGTATGACAAGGCTATCACAAAGTTTTGTTACGTGCAGTTCCTGCAGGCAAATATTTTCGTTCCTATGTAATTAAATTTCATAAAAATCCCAAATTGAAAGAACATTTTTAATTAGAATGAAACGGACAAGGAAATCACTTTATATTTTTTACTGTATTCAGAATCATTTGCGAATGTGTTAAGCGTTTCCGACTTCCATTCTAAATTGAAATGATTACTTATTGCGTTACGTGCCAATACATTGGCCCTTAAACATTGCTTTTAATTTAATCTTAATGTGCGGAAGTTTCGCGCCATAAATTTAAAAGACTAGGGGCGTATTTCCGTTACGTCACAGTGCGTTTGCGCCAGATCGCGCGACGCGAGTGGAGTAGGAACAAGTGTTTTCGTGACTCGCTTTAACGTGGTTTTTTTGCCCGAACCTTTGAGTGGAGTGGACGTTTGAGGTATCGTATCGTGCCTTATCTTTATCTATGTAGATTTTCTTGCTTGCTTGTCTTTGTTTGTCGCCCCTTATACCATGTTCCCGTCATTCCCTGCATAGGTAGAAGATAGTTGAAGCCGCCTAGGCGAACCGTACTGCACGACCCTGGATGAACGAGCCTATGACTGCCGTAGCTGGTCGGAGCGCTTGAAGGAGCGTTGGGCGTACCATCTTTAATTGCCCTTAAGGGGCCATCCGTAGCCCTGATGGACTTAAATAGAAGCCAACTTTAACCCAGGGACATATTCATGTGAGTAATTGGATTATAATCTATTGTCTTAAATTTATATATTTTTTCCGATAATTGCGTCTTAATTTTGCGCATTGGTGACGTCATTGATAGATGGGCGCGCCAAATCTGTAAAAAGGTTAGCGCTACCATCCGCCAGCGGCGTCGCTCGCTTTTTTATATCGCGCTTGCGCGATGCATTTATCGACTTTTTAACTGTAGATTATCGACGTTTATAAATGTAAGAATTCACGTTTTTAAACTGTAAGAATTCGGGTTTAAAGCGTAAGGAAATGGCGCCCAACGCGTGGCTCGAAGACGCTATTGCTTCTTATAGATATCTTATTAAATTTCCGGTTATTTTAGCATATGGGGACAATGTACATGTATTTAACTGCTTATAATTATGCATTTTTGTGTGTTTAGGGTGCTACCGTTTTAAAAAAACTACCTTAAAACAGTTTTTTTTGTGTGTTTGTATCTGTAATGATACTTTAAAGTTGTTGTGTCAACTTTTGTCTGATTTTCTTATCGTAGTGGATGCACACAAATGTCTTTGCCGGTCCCTCGTGCCGTTTATTGTAAACGGACCTGCTTCACAGGTCTCTCTTTTTAGAGGGTACGAGAAAATGCCCATTTAACGACTCCACGGAGTCAATCTATCTTTACCTTTATCCATTGTCTTGGATAATAACTAAGCCAATTCATACAGGTTTTTATTGATTTAATTTCGATGCGTTTCGTTACATTTTAAATTCTTACCTTTTCTCGTAGCTACTCTTGGATATGCGTTTAATCGCTTGTACTGCTATATACAGTGTGCTCTCAACTAATAATATTTATAATGACCTATTTCCTATTCTAATATCTGTAATTATGTGCTTTTGTTACTTGGAAGTTTCTTTTGTTTATTCTACGACCCCTTGACTTAACTTACCCCTATAATTACAGCAATATATATATATATATATATATATATATATTGTAGTGGATACCTCTAAAAAATATCAAGATCGCCTTCGGGTCCCAGTGTCGTTGAGCCGTTATAAAAATTTTCTGAAAATTTAATAAAAAAATGACAAATGCCTCTGGAATGCCTCCTTATTTTTCCACACCCCGGCTAGCTGTAAAATCTGCTTCTTCTTGAATACCACTCAAATAATGCAACAAAACATACAACCTTTTTATTTACAGATATTAAAAAGTTCCATTACCAAGAAAATATTTACACATTTGTATATACAGTTTCATAAAATGTTACAATCTCAATCCTTAAACCTCCTAAAATTTCATGATTTCTATTTATTTCAACAGTTTTATTTTAGACGAGTAGATGGGACCGTCGTGCAACCCTAAATTGACTTCTATTCTGGTCTATGGAGAGCTCAGTATAAACCTAGTTGCTCTAAATGCTTATAAACATAGCATCTTTGTTTAAAACAAACTTAAAGACCCGTTTACTCCTTACATCAAAATTTTATGTCATGTGTTAACATTTTTAAATAATAAATATCAATTGTCCTTTACATACCCCCCTTCAAATGAGTTTTTATGGTAATAAAATACACCCCAATAAGTCAAATCACTCAAGCACAAAATACCAGCACAAATGTTCAAGCAAAAGCAAAAAATTAATTTCGTTACCTGGAGTAAGCTTCTTCCATCGTTACCTCTGAAGATTTGTTTCAAAACTCTCGTCGTTGTGTCCATACACTTCGTTGTTATACATAGATCCAACTCATTTTCACTCGCTATCCAAATCTCTGCAACCGCCTTCAGTGTTTCTACTCCGATAATTGTCTCTACCAAGCTTAATCTTCCGTAATCACTAAACTTCACGCATTCTTGTTTCAAACTTCTCAACACGTTTACCATAATACCATCCTTTCATTTGTTCATTGTTTGTAGTAACAGCACCGTCTATCAGCCAGCACTCACTTGTGCAAATCACACTTTTAATAAATTATTGATATACGTTACTAATAGCGTTTTACACACTTTTAAATTAAGATGTTGTATTATAAGTCACACGAATAAGCGACGTACGAGAAGCAGTAAAAAGTAAGAGCAAGTAAGAGAGCTTTACTACCTCTCCTAGTGTATTTATATGATTTTGTACACCCCTCACGGACCCTATTTTCGTGGAAAAGCTTATTTTTCATAATTGATTCTACAAATTTTGTACGTAACGAACTTCTATATCCGAAAATTTCCAGTCCACCGTGCTTTTACATTACAACTTGCTCAATAACATGTAACCGTCGCGAGCTTCTCAAAATTTGTAGCGTTCGACCAATTATATTGCTTTCCCCCGTTTTTAACGTACAACCCCTAGCTACCTTTCCTAGTTTAACCCATATTTACTGTCTCTTTTAGAATTTCACTCAAGCAACAGAAAATCGATATTGTGGTTGACCTCCAAATCTACCGCGTACTTTAGACGAGTATTTTAACCAACGTTTTATTATACGTGTTCTCTGTCTGTTTTACATGACGGATATTCCGTCTTACTTCGCCTTCAAAACATCTGTTGTTTTAGTAGCTTGTACATCGACCGTTAAATACGATTCTACAGAATCCTATCTCAACGTTTATTCAAGTTTCTATAAACCTGTTTTTTTCAACTGTCCGGTTACTCTATGAAGCAAACTGTCAGTGGAAATTATAATTCCGAGTTTTAGGGTTTCTTAGAATTTGTATTTTAACGAATGTTTAGTTTAGTTAAATAGAAATATGCGTTTAAATTATTGATTTTATATACCCCAAAAGCTCTGTTTCTTATCTGATGCGCTTGATTTAAAATATTACAACTAATTATGCGCAGCCTTGAGTTTCCATGTACTCTAAAGCTTCTACACGTTATTCAAATTTAACATTTCAATTTAGAAATACAAAAATATCTTAATATCCGTCCGTTTTCAATGTCAAACTAATTCATTTGACGCGTAAATAAATTGTTCCTATTTCCAATATACACAGTCGTTAAAAATTTATTATCTAGACCTATCTATCCTTCTTAACCTATAATTTGCAGGACAATATCGTTATCTTACCGACTACCTTTAATAATAGCTTTTGTTATAAATTCGCGATTATTTTATCGGTTATCTTTAGTAATAACTTTTGTTTAATATTGCGTTACCTTACCTTACTATCTCTACTAATAACTTTAGCTCATTATCGTGTTATCTTACCTAGTATCTCAAATAATAACTAAACCTTAATATCGTTATTTTATCCATTACCTTTATGATAACAATTTAAGCTCATTATTTCGTTATGTTATCTACTATCTTTAACAAACAATTTGAGATCTTGTCATTATCATTTTATCTTCCTAACGTGTGGTATCTATGACCAGACGTGGGAACTTATTTTCCTTGAATTTAAGTGAAAAGCCATACCTAGATATAGAAATGTAAGTCTTACGTTAGGTTATCCAATTTAAGGCCATTTAGTAGGGTGGTACTTATTGGTAAATTTGTTGATTCACAACTTTGTACATGGACAAGTTGAATTAATGTGTATCCGTTAGTAAGCCAAAGTCACCAGTATACAAGTAATTTGCTAGGGTGTAGCATGTAGATTCACTCTAGTGAACATTTGTAAAATTTGGTGACCACTAATTTGCCAATAAAGAACAGTTTTGATCTAACGCTCATGTGTAGTTGCACGTGTCAGTAACTTTAATGTTCAGTTCTTAAGACATTTTAGATAGGTTAGGCATCCGTTTTACCATTTAAGTAGCGTTTCGATGCTCACCGACAAATTTGTGCTGTCGATTTTTAGTGTAGTCAAAAACTATTGGGCTACCTATTCCGTTTCCTGGTACTTCGGTAGACGTGTTATCGGTCAAAAAACCAGGTGGCGCCTTATATAAACATTTTGTAGATTTTAAGTTAGGTTTTATATAGGGTAGTTAGGACTTAGATTTTAAGCTGTTACTGTGCTAACAGACTTTTTTTTTTAAGTTTTTTCTTTTGTGGCTTTGTCGCGATTGTTACGTCCCAATAAATTGGCCCTTAAACATTGCTTTTAGTTTAATCTTGATGTGCGAAAGTTTCGCGCCATAAATTAAAAAGACTAGGCGCGTATTTCCGTTACGTCACAGTGCTTTTGCGCCAGATAGCGCGACGCGAGTGGAATAGGGACAAGTGTTTCCGTGACTCGCTTTAACGTGGCTTTTTTGCCCGAACCTTCGAGTGGAGTGGACGTTTGAGGTATCGTATCCTGCCTAATCTTTATCTATGTAGATTTCCTTGCTTGCTTGTCTTTGTTTGTCGCCCCTTATACCATGTTCCCGTCATTCCCTGCATAGGTAGAAGATAGTTGAAGTCGCCTAGGCGAACCGTACTGCACGACCCTGGATGAACGAGCCCATGACTGCCGTAGCTGGTCGGAGCGCTTAAAGGAGCGTTGGGCGTACCATCTATAATTGCCCTTAAGGGGCCATCCGTAGCCCTGATAGACTTGAATAGAAGCCAACTTTAACCCAGGGACATATTCATGTGAGTAATTGCATTATAATCTATTGTCTTAAATTTATATATTTTTTCCGATAATTGCGTCTTAATTTTGTGCATTGGAGACGTCATTGATAGATGGGCGCGCCAAATCTGTAAAAAGGTTAGCGCTACCATCCGCCAGCGGCGTCGCTCGCTTTTTTATATCGCGCTTGCGCGATGCATTTATCGACTTTTTAACTGTAGATTATCGACGTTTATAAATGTAAGAATTCACGTTCTTAAACTGTAAGAATTTGGGTTTAAAGCGTAAGAATTGATTAAATAACGTGATAGCGTTACATACTGTCGATTATTGTTGAATAATAGTCTTTTGATAATAAGAATACAACATTATTTTTATTTATTTATTATACTACCGCTTTATTTCTGTAACCACGGATTAACATAGATATATTTACACGAAAAGAGCTTTCATAAATATTTACTTCGGATTTCTTTTAAAACCACTTGTATTATACAGGTTTATGATCACCTACACAATGCCAGTGAAAAACCAATACGATAGTATATATTTAAATTCAACTTCACATGAACATCCACACGTGCCCAAGACACAACAAGCTTCCTCTATAAATACCACGTACCCACATAACCAGTTATTCACTCCATTTCTACCCCGCTAAGCCTTCAGCGAATACACCGCTGATAATTTACAAACGTGCTGCAGCAATGCATCTGTTCCACTAAAAATAATCAAAAACACCCTGAAATGCCGTCTAGTTAAGTAGAAATGTGGTTTGATATGTGGCTAAAAGTTTCATAAAAGGCCATAAGAATCTTAGAAATTAAATCCACAGCTTTCAGAGTGTTTTCTTAAGAAGAGTTTAAAAATTATGATCTATGTTTGGGCGTTGAATTTTGACCTCTATGTATGTTTACGCAACCAAAATACCATTGTAGCAAAACTGACAAAGCGAAAGAAGCAGATTTTCAGACGTTCTCCAGTACATGGTATTAAACGATTTAGTAGAATCCTTCAGGTAAAGCAGACTAGAATCAGAAATCTCATTTCAAGCAGTTCCTTGTTCAACAAGAACGCGTTAGCATTTCCATCGTAAATCTTTGAGGTGAAAAACGATCAATGACGACTTCTCAGTTATCATTCCAAATATAGGTTCTAGTTCTGAAGCTTATTCTATTCAAGTGTTCTAGTTGGACTTTCTCAGAACGTTTTACATACGGTTTTTAAATCTGTTTAGTCTTTGTAGAGCTTGGAGAATTTTAGCAAGGTCCTGACGTAATAAAATCACAATATTTAAAAAAGACAAGGATTAGATACGACTTAGCGGTTATATAAACGGTTATAAATTACGCCACAGTGCACTATATTTAAAATTGAATCAGCAATGAATACAATAAATAATTAACATCAAATCCTACACAATAGCCCATTTAGATAAAGATAATATCACGGTAATGGACACCAAAATAAAGTACATTAATTCTCAATAACCGGAGCATTTTATGGTAATATCGGACTGAGGCGTATGCCATCGGCAAATTCCGCCCCCTGTCTCCTATTAAAAATGACTTTAAAAAATAAAAAGGTCAAAGAAAAAGGATAAGGTAGAGGAGTAGATAAGCTACCTTCGTACGAGCACAAAAAACCAGTTTTATTAAGGGATTTAACATAGGAAATTCTAAGGTCTAAAAAGGCCATTTTTGCCAGATACAAAAGTCATCCACCCCGAGGACCTCGCAAATATTTCCACATCAAGTAACAAAAATCTGTACAATAGTTTTCTTCGAAGCATTTTTTAGCTCCAGTCATGGATCTTGCTCTCGACACCCTGATCCGGGTGCTAGACCCTCCACCCCACAATCGCCACCGCACTTGCAAAAAAAAATTCGCACATCTGGTAACAGTATTAAATAACATAATCATCTTAAATTTACACAATAGTTTTTTTCGACTAATCATTTTTTAGCTAACGGGGCATGGATCGCACTCTCGGCACCTTGATCTGAACCGTCACCACAACAACCACCCCACCACTACAACAACCCCACCACCACCACAACCACCACTACCACCAGAACCACCACAACAACCACCACCACCACAACCACCACCACCAAAACCACCGCCACTACCACCACCACAACCACCAACACAGCCACCAACACCACAACTACCACAACCACAACCACCACCACCACCACAACCGCCACCGCCAGTAGTAGAGAGAGGAAGTCGCATGAATTTGAAAGCATCAAGGACACAATTGTTGATGTAAACATGGAATTTGAAGCTTCAAGAAATTTTGAACCGTCGATGAAGGTTTATGCTTTAAGTATACATGACTATATGTTTGAATATAACCCGTTTACGAAAATTGTTAATAGATTTATTCACAATCAACTATTTTGTATATATTTTTAATAAAATAGTATAAAATCGATAAATTAAATTGTTACAGTTAGTTTATTTTTATCTGTGGAATGGTGAGCATCTTCCACTCTGTAAATAAGTTCTAGTTATTTTAGAGTAAATTTATCTCCATCAGAATAGAGTAAAATTGCCTCATAGGGTGAAATTGCCCCATAGAACAAAATTGACTCATAGGGTGAAAGTGCCTTATAGAGTGAAATTTCCTCATATAGTGAAATTGCCTTATAGAGTGAAATTGCCTCATAGGGTGAAAGTATCTCCACCGGTATTGGCCAGCATGGTTAGCAATTATACAAAAAAACGAAGTAGTGGATACAGTAAAGAATCTTTAGAAAAAGCTATAGAAGAAGTTCGACTGTTCGAGTATCTACTCCATCGGTAGAAAATACAACATACAGAAAGAGACGTTAAGCTATCACCGCAAACAGCAGCAAAAGCGGGCACATGCTCGAAGCAATATGGAGACTGCGAAACAAAAAATTACAACACCTATACAGAATTATGAAAACTTCGCTTTTGCTAGTGCAAAAGAGGATGGTAAACATGGACTTTTGTTCCCTTCTTATATACGTGATTAAATCAAATTTGTTTTCCAAATGGGACCAAGGACTTGTTAAAAATTGAGAATCGACCTAATACTGTAAATAAGTGGTCTGGAGTGATTTTTCCGATTTGTTCTTCGCTACTTCCGATAGATTTTTAATTTGTTTCAACCAGAAATTTTTCCCGTTTAAAAAATATATTGATGTGGTGAGAGCGTTGTGAGAGTCACTAAAAGAGTGCTGTGATACAGATACAGCAATCTGTAAAACTTAAAATTGTTCACTTACCTTCCTTTCTAACTTTACCTGGCTAGCTCAACGGAATTGACGAAGTTTTTAAAATGAAATAAAACTTAGCAATATCACACAGCGTTTATGCAGTATAAAATATTTTACTCATACAAAAGCATGTAAAACATCGTTTCTTGCAAACAAAATAATTTCTAAGGAAAGCAATTGTTCTTTAACTTATTTTAAATTTATAGAACTAAATTTATTTCTTATGGATGGTTTACCTGATTGTGTTTATTGCTACGCTTGTAAGGTTTGTTTGGCCAAAAAATCCTTGACAGATAATCTATTAAATGGTCAGTGTTTCGAACCCTGAACACAAACTTTCCTGGTAAAAAATCTCTTACAAAGAAAATGATTATATGATTAACATTTATTATTCTACCTTAAACTAAATACAAATACTCCAACATCAGTTAAGAATAAATCTAAAAGTAATACTTGCAGAATCTACAAAAACGCTTCTCGTAAGTAAATATGTTCTCATTTTAAATTGACGTCAAATCAGCTTACAAGATTTTCCATATTTAAAGTCCTTGTTTCAAACAGCAATTACCAAAGTGCATTTTTGCTTAAATCTTCCTTTCGATTATTCAATAAAAATTTGAAAATAGCGTTATATTTAAGAATTTTTCCTCTTCATTGTAATTAATAAATTCCATTTTTTTATGTAATTTGCATTTAAAGCATCACTTCTATATTCATTGTACTATCGTAATTATTAAATCACAGTATACTTAATGCACATATTATCATCTTCGCAAAGCAAAAGCTCGCGACTTAAATCAAAATAACATTTTGCGATCAAATTTAAGAATCGAATGAATCTCCGTTTTTAATAAAAACTTTCTCAAATTTATCTATATTCAGAAAGCAGTAGAATAGTATGAAACATAATGATGCAAGGTGTCCCAGAAAAGCTCATTAACATCTAAAATCGCGCCGATTATTACCTTGTAACTTGTTCTACTTATTCATGACGCGCACTGTGTTTCCTACTCTTATACATATACCATTATTGTGGCGTCGCATACTAAGACAAAAGATGATTAATTTTTATCAAACATTTCATAGATTTTGTGAGTTTTTCGTGTTCCGGCCGCTTCTCTGAATAAATGTTTCATTGATTAATTAAACATTTACATAGTTCTAAATAGGTATGACTAATATTCTAGCAAATTCTTTATTTAAAACAAATTTCAGTAATCGACAGGGTAATTAATTTAACCTTTAATTGCTTATTAATGCAAATAGGGTTGCATTTTATAGAAATATTTGCGTTTATGGCAAAACGTGAATCAGTACACAAAATTAATATTAAAATTGAGTTTTTAAATACACGTTGATCGTAGTTTTTATGCTAAATGCGTAAAGCTAGTACTATTCTGCGCTATTTACAGCAAATAACAGTCATTTTTATTAAGAATGTATTGATATTTAATAAGTGAAAATAAATGACTTTGTATTTATTCTAAAATGAACAATTTGCGTTCATATTCAATGCGTTTTACGGTATCTTACAATTAATTATTTATACACATACAACTTACGTTACTTGCTTTTTATCTACAATACGCTTATAGCATACAGGGTGATTATTTATACACGAAAATTTAATTTTTTGCTTGTACCCCAATGAATTAAAGAACGTTTATATTATACAGGGCGTAACCATGAACACACGGAAATTTTCGTTTTTTAGGATTCTTTTATATTTTAGGAGGATTTATTTGTAGAATTTGGGTTTCAATGACCTCTCGTCAATATATATATATATATATATATATATATATATATATATATATATATTTTAAGATTCTTTTATATTTTAGGAGGATTTATTTGTAATACAAATAAATCCTCCTAAAATATAGACTTTAATATCTCTGATCTTGTACGAAAATGGGAGATTTCAAAATATATTATTGAAAAGTTTATATCAACCGAAATACGAATTGTTAAGAAACATATTTACACCATTAAAAGAAGAAATTGGCTACCATGAGTTTGAAAATTACAACGATTTGATTGAACCCTGAGATATCAAAAAATATTCAATTGTTGTCTTTGATGATATATCTGCAAACGAGCAAAGCAAGATTGCACTGTTTTTCCCTTTTGGTAGACATAAGAGCATCAATTCCTTTTACCTATTTCAAACGTATGCCAGCGCAGTCAACACGGGCTTAGAGATTACGCCAATGTTATTGCAATCTGGAAGCAGAATGACACAAACCTTCGCCATATTTTTTCGGATCACATAAGTGGTGAATGCCATATTCAACGTTTAAGGAAATGTGTTTATGGTGTTGGAATGCTGATGATTCAAAACATACTTTTATAACTATTATGAAAGATTTTGATATTGATAAAGGACGCTATAGAAAAATTTCGACGTGTATATAAATATTTGATATTCAAAAAAATAGTTAGTTACCATCCAGAGTCTGATGATGATAGACGTTAAGAATGTTATCGCAAATAAACATAATCTTCAGTTTTAAAAGCAAATAAAGGAATAGTTTAATATTATTATAATACCACAAAAGTTATACGCAATCAACTTTAAATAAATTGTCTTTGAAACTTTAAATGGTTGTTATGACTAACTTTTATCATTATAGTGGTACTATATCTGGTTTAATCGTGAAACAGTGCAATTAGGGTGATGACGAGGACAAAATTGATGTTAATTGGCGTAGCTCTGACTCCCAGCAGGTAGGGTTGGACCTGTCTGATTGCAGAGTCATCATAGTATGCCACCAACTTAAAGGTACGACTTCGTAGAAAGTAACCCAACTAGGTCGATTCATCATCAAGCCCTCAAACCTACACAGTTGCATAAAAAGAAGTATAATAAGCCCATTTTATTCCTATTATATATTAAACATGTTTAATCATAATAGAATATCCGACAATATGAAGTCTAGGGGATCCGGTTGTTCTTTAAAGCCACCAGGGAGCATTCTCTCTATACTGTATATACCTGACATTAGCGGATGACAACCTGGTATGTAGGCAGGACTAAAAATCATCTAATGCCAATACACTCCCACATTGTGGTATCTGCTGTATAAAGAAGGGCCGATCACCAGTTCAAACGCCAGTTCATTTTTCTACTAGCTTTATAACCGATCATAGCGCTATTTTTAAAAAACTATGTGTTTGCTTATTGTCATAATATTTGAATGCAAGGTAGCACAGTGCATTAACGTTTACCAGTCGCTAGACCTTAAATGTTGAGTTGGAACTATGCCGTAAGCACCATGGATGTAGCTTTGGTCAGAGGCACATGCATAAGCAACCATACACGCAATTACCATAACATGTTATGCAATCACAACAATATAGTTAACCATAGCAAAATTATTTTTTTTACTAAACAAAATATTGGTGTATATTTTGAAAATTACACCATCGCGATCAAATGTTATTAATTACGAATGGGATGACTACACAAATCTATAAACCATACTTAAATATGTCAATAATTGTCTATAGAGAATATAAATATAACCCATTTTCAAATTATAAATCAAAAACCAAAAGGGCTGTAGATATAAATATAGCAATTACACTAATCGATGTGTATTACTAGAATAATAATATAATCTCCTCTACAAATTTTTTTATATCTTGCACCATATTCATGTTATTGCCAAAAACTCACACGGCACTAAGTACCAATATGATAATTGCACCCATTGGTGTCATACTTAAATATTTAAATAATTGGCTATACAATTTTTTTATTTTGCTCCGTTTTTCGTTATAAGCAAAAACCAAAACGGTACTAGGTGCCAATATGACAATAGCATAGTCGATTTGCCAGACTTAATTATGTAAATAATTATCTTTATACAATGTGAATATTTCCATCCGTTTTCAAGCCATAAGAAGTTAAAGGGTACTAAATACCAAAATCATAATTACGTCTATCGATGCAACATTCTTAAACATATATATATATATATTAAATGCTTTGATGAAGGTCATTATCTTTAAATATATATATATATATATATATATATATATATTTCTGTGATAAGGGGTTGTTTAATGGTGTATTTTATAGTAAAGGTTGTGCATGTGTATTTTATGGTAAAGGTCGTGCAGGAGTGAGAAATCATAATAGGAAGCAGAAAACTGCAGTTATTTAATAGAAAATTGAGAAATGAAGATAGTTTGTAAATAGTAAGCAGTCAACACCCTGTATATAAAGTATAAATAGTTTTAAGCGACGCAAATAGACACAGGAAGACGCATAGTTAGCGTAGAAATAAGGAATACATGCATTAAGTAAATAGTAAATATTTAACACCATGTAGATAAAGTTTTAGTTAATTTAGGCAATGCAAATAATGATATTTTTTAGAGGAAGCACGCGTTTTTTTAAGTAAACATAATAAAGTGTAATTAAACACGCATTCAAAAGGGTTCCAAACAATTAGGTTAATACGGAGATAAGAAATAGAGCTTCGAGAAGCATAGTGTAAATGCGTACAAATAGTTAACAATTTTAAGAAAAAAAGATGATTAAAAATTGCGTAAATAACAAGCATATATGAAAATTAAAAGTCGAATTGCATCAGTTGTTTGTGTACAACATGGAAAAGCGATTAGATTCGTCAAAACACCGCATGTTTGATAACAAGGCAGCTGCGAGCAAGCCACAATTAATTGAAAGCAGAGAAAGTTACATCAGAAACTACTTTAAATGCAAAGACTTGATTGGTTAAAATTAGCGACGAGCTTGTAAGCCATGCCGACTGACGGAGTAGTAGATCAATCATATATTAACAGCGACAGTGATAACGAACTCAGTTTAAACTCAACAAAAGCCGAGGTGCGCCACTTTGAAACATTAGTGCAACACCTAAAAATAATTTTAAAGTGAAATGATTGTTTAAGTGCAAAGAAGATGAAAATTATGATTGCCAATTAAACGTAAGTAGATTTTGAGGAATTTATTTAAACTAAAACATAATAATAATAATAGGGTTCTAGGTTCGGGGAGAATAAATGGTATTCGAGTCCGGGGAGTATAAACTACGATTTCAAGTCAGGGGAGAATAAATGATAAGGATTCCAACTCTGAGTCCGTGGAGAATAATAGTCTAAGTGTGATAATAAAAATTACAAGTTCGAGTACGTGGAGAATAAATAATAAGTCTAAATGAGACGACATTAATTTGGGGTGCATAAGTCTAAGTTTAATAATGGTAGTCTAGAGGGTGATGACAATAATTTAAATGCAATGGTTCATATTTCGAATGGGTATATAATAATTCTGAATTGGATTCAATTGGATGGCATAATGCATGGAGAATATTAGCTGCGTCGATTGCAAGAAGGAAATAGCGAAGAAAAAAGACCAGGTTAGATTTTTAGTTATAAGACATTATTTTTCTATTGAATATTGAATTTGCTTAATATAAATTAATGTGACTAAGTCAACAAAACAAAGAACTTGCATACGTATAAAGTACGTTATATGATAAAAAGGTTTCGAACGTTCCAAGCTTCTTTTTATAAAAACAATAGGTTTTTTAGTGACTTTAGATTGATTGAATAGTATATGATTTTTGAGTTAAATGAGATTTACAACATTAATTAATTGAAAAGTGTATTTTAATAATTTTCAAAAACCTGTACATAATATTTGTTTTCATTATATGGAATTGAATTAACTTCATTTTATAATTCAAAATAAACGCTAGTCAAAAGATAAAGTTAATGGGAGTGTAATTTAATAATTTAAACAATAAAGGAGGAGCTATAAGTTGAATACGCCATTGATAACGAGTAAGGCGGTAACATATCAAATTTTGTTATTGGTCGACAAGGTCGAGACACGATAAAATCCTGTTAAGTTCCTGGAGGGTGTTCATAGCAATATTTATATGACAGCCCAACGTCGGAGATCGATAAATCCAGTTAGTACATAGAATATTGATATGTCGCCTAAACAATGGGGCACGAATAATTGAGGGAGAACACAGCATATATATATATATATATATATATATATATATATATATATATATACAGTGCTTCCCAAAAGTACCGGATATATTCGATTAAATGATTATTGACAATTTCTGAGTAAAAAGCTCTGACACGTTGATTTTTATTTTTAAATTGTCATTTAATTATGTAGTTTTTAACCCACCACCCTTCAACCCCTAAGTGTTAGCATCCCCTACTTAAAAATTTTAAATAGCAATGTACCCCTTGTGATACTTCAATTAATAGCATTTTTCATGCAGAAATAAAATTTTACAAAAAATTCTAAATCCGTTGATAAACAACTGTTTTATTCAATAAAAACTTATTCACTTAAAGTGCCAATTATCGGGTATGCTTTGACAAATAAAATGTTTGTAAAGTGTCAAATAAGTTTAGTGAAAGTACGTTAGTTAAGTGCGTGCTGCTTGTTTAATAATAACTCAGCAAAAATGAAACTTAACGAAGCCGAAAGGATTGTAATTTTAATGATGATTGGCTTTGGAGATAGAATTCGAACGCACAAAGAAGTTCGAATTTTATTCAATGAAATTCATCCCGACCTCCCCCCCATCTCGCAATCAACGATAAGCCGAATTGAAAATAAATTTCGGAATATTGGACACGTACGAGATAAATCTAAAGATGGACGTCCATCAGCTTTAGATAAAGATTCAGAATTGGATATCTTGCTATTTGTGCAGGAAAACCCACATTCAAGCGTTGCGGGAGTTAAATGCATCAAAAAGTGCAGTTCATAGATTTCTCCGTAAGCAAAAATTTCACCCTTACAAAGTGCAATTAGTGCAAGAGTTATCAGATGATGATTTTGATAGGCGAGCGCAATTTTGTGAGACAATGATGGAACTTTGCAATGAAAATCCTGAATTGGAAGGAAATATTATGTTTTCTGATGAGCAACATTTTATTTAAATGGTACCGCTAATAAGCAGAATTGGGCTGATGAAAATCCGCATTGGATGATGGAAGCAAATACACAATTTCCACAAAAAGCTTAATGTTTGGGCGGAGATAGTAGGCAATAAAATTATTGGACCGTACTTTTTTGAGAGAACACTCAATAGGGAACAATATCTAAATTTTCTCCAATTGGAATTAATTCCGGCTTTAGCGGTACTACATCCGAATACAGAAGATCCTGATTCACCTCATCCCAGTATTTGGCTACAGCAAGATGGTGCGCCTCCCCACTATGCACGTCCAGTACGGGAATATCTCGACCACGTATTTCCTATGAGGTGAATTGGTAGACGAGGACAAATTGAATCGCAAGGTCTCCCGACTTAACCCCTTTGAATTATTCCTCTGGGGTTATTTAAAATCTAAAGTGTAATAAACAAAGTTCAACAAGAGTTTGTCTCTAGATTAGGACACTGCCTAGCCGCAAACAGACAGCAGTTTGAACATTTAATTGAAATTGGGTTTGTTTTTGCTTTTTATTTAAGTATTTTTTATTGATAAAACAGTTATTTATCGACCGATTTAGAATTTTTTGTAAAATTTTATTTCTGCATGAAAAATGCTATTAATTGAGGTATCACAAAGGGTACATTGCTATTTAAAATTTTTAAGTAGGGGATGCTAGCGCTTAGGGTTTGAAGGGTGAGGGGTTAAAAATTACATAATTAAATGACAATTTAAAAATAAAAATCGACGTGTCAGAGCCTTTTACTCAGAAATTGTCAATAATCATTTAATCGAATATATCCGTTACTTTTGGGAAGCACTGTATATATATTTATATATATATATATATATATATATATATATATATATATATATATATATTAAGATTGCTGTGGATCTCTCTAAAGAAATTCTGGCCCCACGGATTGGGCGTCATAAGAGTGATGTGGATCGTGGGGTCAGTCTCTGGAACTTTCTAAAACCTATTTAAATTCTAACGTTGGGCCGTCATTAGATTGCTGTGAATCCGCGGATTAAAGGTTTAAGAATCGAGAGTGTCATTAAATACTTTTCAAAATAAAAAGTTCACTACAACAACAAAAATTTTCTTACCCTAATTTCTGCTTCAAAATTTCTTCAGCAGCTTCCCTGGCTAGCTCAGCTGTGCCTCTTCTCGGATACCTAAATTTACAATAATTTTTTCTTCCCACTCACACATCATTCAATAAAAGCACAAATTAATACAACAATCATACAATCTTTATTTACCACTATTTACAAACAATTTTTCACAGATATGTACAGTTTGGTACTCTAGTTAGAACTCAATAAGTGATATTTTTGTAAAGTCCTTGTTTTAAAATTTTAATTGCCAACACAATTAATACAATAGGAGTAAATGGGCCCCAAATAATACCCTATATTTATTGCACAGTGGAGTATTGTGAGCTCATAAAAACCCAGTTTATTAATGTATGCCTTTTACCTTGCATAAACTTACTACAAAATTAATAAACCCATGTATCCTTAACAATCCAATTTAAATTCGTAATGAAATTTAGTAATCTTTACATACACTTTTTTTCAATATTTAAAATACCCTAATAATTGTTAAGTACACGTATCTTTTCCAATACGTTAAATAACCATAAATAACCATCAAAGTTCACACACACATCACAAATAATTCTAACAGTTTATCAAATAACAGCAAATTCAATTGAGTTACCTAGAAAATTCCTCAAGTCTCCATCTCTTTCGATGATGCTTTATCTTCCAGAACCCCTTGGCTTTGTGACTATGCGCTCTGATTCACCAGATATTTATACATGATAACCTCAGTATACGCCGAGCTCCGTGCTACCAATTACCATTCCATCCCAGCATCCAAATTCACGTATATTGTACTTTTGTTTATTGCTTTATTAGCTTGTCATGGTATTAGTTGGACCTCGGTTAATTTAATTCACTCGACACTACACACGTTAATAACTACAAGGCCTCAACTTACCACGTGATAAGTGCTAATACTATTTTTACTGGATTACACAATTTTTCAATACTCACAATATTCTACCATAACGTCGGTTGATTATTATACGTAGTCTAAAGCGATAAAAATACAAAGAGCGATGCGAATACAAAGAGAGCCCTATTAATTTTCTTAAAGTATTTATACAATTCAGCCTGCCACCCTCGGCCACTCTTCACGCGAAATACTTAATTTAAAATAATATTTCTGCAAATTTTAGTCTAACTGACTTAAAGCTCCCAGAAATTTTCCTCGTGAACTCGCTATATAATCCTAAAAATCGCATTCACCTGTCGCGTGTTCGTCCGTTGTAAAACTATCTATTTCAACTAATGATACAGTCCTGTGTCGTCATAAAACTCCGCCTGTAATATTTTTATCTCCGTCTTATGCATATTTGATGTCGCGTATCAACCCCACTTGAGTGGTAGAAAATCGATATTGCTGAACGCGTCGCAGAACTCCACGTGGATTGAGTACGTGCGTTTTGAAATCGAATGCTTTTATACCCGTTTCTATCTGTAGCATATTATCGATCGTGCATCCCTTCCGCTCTTTAAGAAACTTTGTTAGCTTGTTTATTCGAAGCAACTGACGGTTGGAAATATTTTCATTGAAGCCCGCGTTATTATGTTGATAAATTCGAAGAAGGTAACCTTTTCAAACATGCAGGTGTTCTTAATTATCGACCGTTTAAACAACAATTCTAGGAGCTTATATTTTACGGTATTCGATACAATTAACGTCCTTGTCTGCTACTACGAACCCTTTTCGCCTTGGATTATTGATTTTGCATACCCTGGTGCGTTTTCTGATGTTATTACACGTTGAATTAAAATAAATTAAATTATTTATGCGTTTCTATTTGTTTTTAAAACTGGTTTTCTTTATGAACCTATTACTTTTTAATTAGTAATTATAAAAATACGTCAATACTTGTTCGTTTAAATTAAATAAATAAACAAATTTTGCGAGTAAATAAATTGTTCCTTTTTCTATACAGGGTGTTTGAAATTGCATTGATTACCCCAAATTTAACCCTTTAGATTGTCTTTATACAAGTAAATATCTCCATCCGTTTTCAAGTTATAAGAAGAAAACCAAAAGGCTACTACATACACTACATACTAAAATGATAATTACACCCATCGATGCAGCGTACTTAAGTATATAAATAATTGTTTTTATACAATGTAAATATCTCCATCCGTTTTCAAGTTATAAGAAGAAAACCAAATGGGCACTAAATACCAAAGTTATAATTACACCCATCGATGCGCGTACTTAAGTATATAAATAATTGTCTGTATACAATCTGAATATCTCCGGCCGTTTTCAAGTTATAAGAAGAAAACCAAAACGGCACTACATACTAAAATGATAATTACACCCACCGGTGCATCGTATTTAAGTATATAAATAATTGTCTTTATACAATATGAATATGTGCATTCGTTTTCAAGTTATAGAAAGAAAACCAGAAGGGCACTATATACCAAAATGATAATTACAACCATCGATACACCGTACTTATGCATATAAATGTCTTTATACAACGTAAATATCCCTATCAGTTTTCAAGTTATAAGAAGAAAACCAAAAAAGCACTACATACCAAAATGATAATTACACTCATCGATACCCGTACTTAAGTATATAAATAATTGTTTTTATACAATGTGAATATTGCCAGCCATTTTCAAGTTATAAAAAGAAAACCAAAAGGGCACTACATACTAAAATAATAATTACACCCATCGATGCATCATACTCAATTAAAAATAATTAAATGACTTTACACAATGTGAATATCTCCATCTGTTTTCAAGTTAAAAGAAGAAAACAGATAAATTGCCGAAAAGTCAAATAGAATACCGCGAGGTACAAACTCAAAAATAACACCTATCAACGCGTCACATCCAATATCGCAATAAAAGTTTTTACAAATATAATGTATGTCTATCGGTTTTCGAGTTATCTTAAAAACCAACTTTGAACAAAATACTGTTTATCTCGAAAACTATGCAAAATTTCGATAAAAATGGAAACATCTCCCATCAGGTAAAATGGAATTTTCCATACATGCATGGTTACGCCCTGTTTAATATAAACGCATCTTTATTCAATGATGTACCATGCAAAAGCACAGATTCTGCGAGTATAAATAATCACTCTGTATGATATAAGCATATTGTAAATAATTAGCAAGTAATGTTAGTAAATTGTGAGATACCGTAAAGTGCATTTAAATGCGAATTATCAATACATTTGTGATAAAAATGCATTTGATTTGCTGTAAATAGTATAAAAGAGTGCAGCTTTACGCATTTAGTTTGAGAAACTACAAAACGCAAACCCTTTAGCATTAAACCGCAATCAAAGTTTAAATAATTGACCCGTGGATTATAGCAATTGATTCTAAATATAGAACTTCTAGAATATGAGTCATCGGTATTTAAAACTACGTATAAACTTATTAAATACACATTTTTATTCCGAGAAGCAGCTTGAACATCGAAAAAACTGCAAAATCCCTGGAATAACCGATAAATAATCGAATATCTTTTGCATTAGTATGCGACGCCGCAAACTATAGTATAGGTGAGACAAGAACAAAGAACGCGACACGGATAACTAGAATAGATAAGAAGGTAATAAAATGCCAGAATTTTATACGCTAATTGAGTGTTCCGAAAATCCTTACACCATAATGTTTGATATTATTCTGGTTAGATTCTAAAAAATAAACAATTTGTATATAAAGGAGCGCTTATGGTTTTGGGAAGGAAATTCATTTATTAAATTTTGATTCGATGCAGTCCATGCTTAAAACAGATCCAGAAATGTTATTTTCAAGCGCTAGCGGTTGCGTTATAGAAGAATGTAGTAAAACATAGTTGCGAGGTTGCAATAAAAATTGAAGTGATGTTCTTAAACCCAAATTACATTAAAAATGAAATTATTAATTACGAAGAAAAGGCAAAATTCTTCAACATAAAGCTATTTTTAAAGATGTATTAAATAATTGAAAAGAAGATTTAACTCAAAAAGGTACTTTGATAATTGCTGATGGAAATCAGGAATTTTAATTTGGAAAAACTTGTAAATAAGAAGATTTTAATTACGAGGAGCGTTTTTGTGGATTTCGCAAGTAGTATTTTTTTAAATTTATTTGTAACTGATATTAGAGTCTTAATAATTTTTTTGTGTGAGTTCAAAATACTCTGGCCTTTAATAGATTATATATCAAGAATTTTTTCTGGCCAAAACAAATCTTACCAATGTGGAAATAATTTAAAACCAGGTAAACTCTCCTAAAAAGAATAAGTTTAATTCTGTAAATTTAAAATAAGGCAATAAACAATATTTTTTTATCAAGTACTTCTTAGAAATTATTTTATGTTTGAAAGAAGCAATGTTATAAATGTTCTAAATGCTTTTGTGTGAAAGAGAATATTTAGTACTGTATAAATAATTTGTAATACTACTGTTTTGCGTCAGTTTCGTTGAGCTAGCCAGGCAAAATTAAAAAAAAGAAAGGAAAGTTAACAAGTTCAAGTTTACAAACCAGAAGTATCTTTTCATAGCACTCTTTCGGTAACGCTCGCAACGCGAGACCATTTTTATATCACTCATTCAGTGGCTCTCAGTGCGGTGCGGCCTTTCACAACAATATATATATATATATATATATATATATATATATATACACACATACATAAAACAAACTTTGGAATAATACTTTCAACGAATACATTTTTGACGCCTACAGGCGTCTCTACAAATAAATGCATAGCTGTCGTAACCACTATTTGTGTATATTTTTCAAATATATCCAGTGTTTTCTATAAGAACTGCAACCATACATCAAGAAATTACATTCAATTCTCGCAATGAATAGGTACAAAATTGCTCGTCACGAAGCTGAAAGACTTTCTTTTATGCAAAAGAAATAAACCATACAATCATGGATCAAGTCAAATACTTTTCATAAAAGCAGCCCTTTGCTATATATCCAAACAATTAGTTTAAAAGCCAATAAAATGATCGGCCTCGTAAAGATATAAACATTTGAAACTTGGGAAAAAGTAAAGTTAAAGAAACAAGCTTTCAGTGGACTAAAACGAGCTTGCCTCTGTCAAAAAGCCTGAAATTTTATCCAATTTCTATACTCTTCCATTCTCTCTTTCTGTGTCGAGTCTTGTGAATGTTTGAAACAAGTCTAAACAACTTGAGTATTGGAATAGGTTTATGTGTGCATTTATTTGAGGTTAGTTTAAACGAATAATTTTGTAGCAAATACGAACGGGTTGTTTTATTAGATGACAAGTTTTTTGTTAAAGTTAAGATTTTTTCAGTAACTGCAATTTGGATGTCACAGTTATAAATAATTAATTGCTTGTGGAAGAGATTTTGTTTAAGATAGGATTTATAAAACGCAGATCTTTTCCAATTACTTTATATGCCTTATTTAGGAAATTGATCAATGACCTAATAGGGTGTTTTAAGAAACCGCGATCGTATATTTGTCCATTTTTATTTTAATTTAGATGCTTGTAGATTTTACAGCTTCTGGAATCTAAAAGATAAAGACCTAGGTCTTTGTATGTACCGATTTTGTGAATAGTGATTAATTTTGGAAATCTATGTCAGTATTGTTGTCATAATAAAAACGTTTTTGCAGTATACGTAAAAAAATTTGTACATAGTTAAACATCGTTCTTGAATATAGAAAAGTCGACATTGTCTGAGAGTTAATTCGAGTCTCGTGTTTTTTCTCGATGCGTTAGTATTCTTGGAGCTTGTTTGTTTTCAGGTTTCTCAACCAACTTAGTCCGGTGTTCTGCAAGGTATTTTCGTTTTATTGTAAACGGCAAAAGTAGCCCGAAATCGTAAAATTTTTTTATAAATAGAAAATAAAGACGAAATGGCAAGTAAAACGTAAATTGAATAAAGAAAATGTAATTTAAAAATTTTTCATATAGATGATTGTCTTCACAATGTAAAAGATTTAGAGTGAACGTTAAAATCACATCGAGAAGGTGGTATAACATCAGTGATTCTTATGTTTCAAAATTGTCCGAAAAAACGGCCATAATGTCAGAGGCACATTTATTATTTTAAGGGCGAATTTTATACTTTTTATTGCAATTTGTGCTATTTAATATTTTAATTTGAGAGTTTAAGGAATATTAGAGTTATTGGAACGAAGGGTAACAAAAGATGAATTTAAAAATTAAACCTTGTTAAAAAATATACGAGTATAAATCACAAAAGGAACAATTTTGTGATTTAAATATCTTTAAGGTTAAATGACAGCATTCCGTGAACATACAACGCCGCTGACCTAAGAAAAATTAAGAAAAAACCTTAAATTATGTAAATATGAGTTTTCATAGTAACGTACTTATTAAAAACACTCAGTATATTAGATTACAAAGGCATGATCCCGTGACTAAAAGAATTTTCATCTTTAATCAGGAATGTTTCTAGATAAGAATAACGATATTCCGTGAGTAGAGAGACTCTTTTGAAAGGACTCTTTATCCGTATAAAATTTGCCATCAAAGTACTCAGTTGCAAAAGCATCATAAAAAAAGCTCTCTGTCAGTAAATGCGACTATTATAAAAGAATTCATTTGATCGTGTTTACATTTAAAGGAAGACAAGCATTTGCAAGAAATTATGAAGCCACGTAAACAAACGTGTTATAAAAGATTTTCAGGTTACACGTAGTATACAAATAATTTGATGTTTGAGTACGAAAGTGTATTCAAATTGCGGATAGTCGCCAGTATAATAATGCTAAATGTACGATCGTAGTTTGAAGAAAGCGCGTATATAATATTCAATTAAACATTAGAACGTGCTCATTGAACACCGCGAAAATTCCATTAATAGTAAAGGTGAATGAACGTTCAAAATAGAAGCTATACAATAAAGTAAAACAATTAACGACAATTACAGAAATAAATCTTAAAGATAAAATAACACGTACACAAAAAGAACTAATTAGTAGCCTCAGACCGCAAACTCCACGTTCTGTGAAGGTTACGTCACTCAAGATAATTTTAGATTCTAAGTAAAGAACGGGCTTCTAAATTTTGACAAATAAAACGTAGGAGTAATAACCGGTTTCAACGCGTTTATTCTAAGCACGTGACGTACGACAAGGCTCGATTCTATAAACTACAAGAGGATCAAGGAGGCAGTTAATGGTAGGTTGTTCAATACTCATTTTAAACATCAAAATGCTAATCTAATATCAAACGATGAAGTATTATAGTAAACAGATGAGTTTAATTGACGATTTTGATTGATACTCTGAAAAAAGTAGATTATTATAGGGGTTTAAAGAAATGGAAAATAAATGAACAATAATGAATTACTGCATGATAAAGTTTTGATTTAAATGAAAGCATATTTGAAACTGTAATGGTATATTTAATGCTCATTATTTAACGATTTGGACAATTTTAGTATATGGATTTGAAATGCAATTATGATGTTTAGTGGTATTTAACGGAAAAATTTCAATGATGTGGAAAAGGACAACCAGCATAATTTACACCATTTTAACGTCAACGAGTGCTCATCTAGTAGTTTTAATTCTTTTAATGTTAGATTTAAGATTTTGTGTGTAGTTCAAAACCTTGGTGGTGGTTTTGAATATTATCTTTAACGTTTGTGTTGAAGGAAAATTGTTTTTTCTAGATGTAAGATATTGTTTGTTAGAAAAAAGCTGTTGTGGATGTAGTAATTGTTATTCCAAACATTGCTTGTTAGAGAATATTTCGTGTCATTATAAGTTTGATGTTTAATTCTAGTGGTTTTATTTTAAATTGAACTAGCAAAAGTAGTAAAGGTAACATTTGTAGTAGAATCATTGAGAGATTAGGGTAACGTTTAAACGTCTGACATTATTAGACAGTTATATATATATATATATATATATAATGCTATAATTATAGGGTAGTTTAGGGGTAGGTTAAGTCATAGGGGTCGTAGAATAAATAAAAACAACTTCCAGTTCAAGATAAGCACATAATGTCAGAAACTATAAGAGTAAATCGGTCACTCTACATATTGTTAATTGAGAGCACACTGTATAAAATACGCGGGATTAAATACATAAGAACATAGAAATATTCAAGAGTAGTTTACAAGTTAAGATAAGATTTGAAAACGCAACAAAATGCATCAAAATTAAATCACCCACAAACCTACATGAATTGGCATTACAAATATTTAACAACTGCGTTAAAAATATTATCGTACACGCATTCTAAATTATGCATTATTAGAAAATCGTTACGTGACAGAAAGAATCACATTTGTTCAAAAATCCAATATTATGAGAAATAAACAAGCACCAGATTATTAGTTTAGACAATAATAAATAACGAACATTCGAATAGGTGATTTAATAAAGGCAATTGTTGGAATTTCTCAAATAATACCACGATATGCGAATGTTTTACGTGACAGTCAAGGCATATATTAAAGGATTTGAACCAAATAATTGATGTAAATTCCAAGGTATGCAAGATAAAGGTAAAGATGTCGTCCCAGAACTTGGATAGGCCAATGAAAAGCAGGTGGATCTACGCCTTTAAATACGATAATGATGAAGCAACGAGTTAGTATACGTTCAAATTGGGCCACGACTACGTTCGAAAGTACTAATAATTTACGTAACCAGTGAAACAAAAATTAAAGTGAAATCATTTTTGAAAAGTGCACGAATTTGTGCAATGAATAAGCCGATCTATTATAGATGTAAGTAATAACGACTTAATTAAAAATCTATTTCTAACATTAATAAAACAGGGCTTTTAATACTGGTATGGAAAATGTTTTAAATACCGACATGAAAATTATGTTAATACTGAGATTTAAATTGGATTTTAACACTGATATTTAAATTGGTTTAATACTGGTATTTAAATTGGATTCTAATATCTACTTTGAAATTGTTTATAACTACATTTAAATTGGATTTTAATGTCTACATCGAAGTTGTTCTCATACCGAGATTTAAAATTGAATTCTAATACCTACATGTAATTTAGATCTGGATTGTAATTTTGGTTTTGATGTCGACTTCTAAATTCGACTTTCAATTTGGACATATTCAGACTTGGCACGAAACAACTCATTAGGATGCAGATCACAGGCTAGGAAGGAACTACAGAACCATTCCAGGTTAGCAATCTTGACACAATTTATTATTGAAAACTGTTTTTAATTCAACATTTATCATTTTTGTATCTGTAAAAGTCAACAAAATATAATAGGGTCATTTCACAATTTAGGACAAAGGAAATTGGTATCTTGGAACGTTCGAAAGTCCCTAAATAAGAAAAAAGATAGTTTTGCTGGCTTAAAAACTTATAAATCTGCTACATGTAAATATACTTAAAAGGGGAAAATTTTGAGAGTTGTAAATATTTAATCATTATATTGTGTATTGTACAATTGTTTTATTTACTTAAATAAGCTAGTCGGGGCAAAAACCATAATTTAACATTCCACATCATAAGTGCTTAATTGTTCGGGGGGGAATATCACAGCATTTTATGACGCCCATCGTAGGGACTCGTTGATCCTAATAAAAATATCACAGTATTTTATGACATGCTCAATCGTGGGGCCAATTTCATAGCACTTTTATATAATGTCCAATCGTGGGACTCATAAAGAATATTAGGGGTTAATTTCACAACAAAATTTATGACGGCACAACGCTGGATTAATATCACAGCATTTTATGTACGCCCAAATTGTGGGGCCTAATGTAAAAGGAAATATCACAGCAATATATATATATATATATATATATATATATATATATATATATATATATATAAAATGAGATGTATCTGTAAACAAACTTTTATGAAATAATAAGAGCTTATTGACGAATACAAATCAGACTAATAACGGGGCACCAGGGCCAGGCACCACGCAATTGGTGCCATATAAAAAGACGCGGCCATCGCCTCCTCAAGTAGGTCCAAGGTGACAAGTAGGCCTATCCACCGGAAGAAGCTAGAATGGTTATAGGTGAAATTAATTTATTGTCGTCGAAAAGTATAGATTTGTAAAACCAGCATTACCGACCACGCTGTATTGCGTGAGTAAAAATTTCACGAAGAAAGCGGAAACAGCAAAAATATAACAAATGTTTTCGTCGTGTATAAGGAAAAGCAATTAAATATTAGTGATTTTACTAAACAACGAGAGTTCAAAACGTAACATCGGTGTTATCAAACGATTAGAAACTGGAAAACACGGTTTTATCGGATAGTACGCGACCTTTGTTCGATGAGTCTTTACAAGGCAATCACATAAAAATCAATTATACGCGGTCGTATTGTATAACTAGTTAACGGATACCTAAAACAAGGTACTATTTAATTATATTATAAATTTTACGTTACAAAGCAACTAGATTTGAGTTAAAAATTATTGTAAAGCGGCTTATGGTAAACAGGTAAAATAGATAGGATGTTGATGCAGAATTTAAGAATAGCAACGGAATCGATTTAACAAAATTATTTAAAGCGGACTTATGAATTTACAAGAGAAAAGGGGTATTTAATTTATCCCGAAAATAAACGTAACAACGTGATGTTAGCATGTTTAAAGATATCAGGAAATATAACGGTGGTTAGGCATGTTTGGAACAGTTTGATGATAGGTTGACGGATTACTGGCCATGATTTTTTAATGATCGTGTTTGTGATGTTATCAGGACCTGGAGATTTATGTGGGTTTAATTTGGAAACAATGAAGTCAAGAAAGTTGGTGTCAAAGATATTGTCTGGGGGTGTGTTAGGAGGAGTTTTGCAATTGGAGATGATTTGGTCTTGTTGGAAGGAAGAGCTATCCATAAAAGTACGAGTATGCATGCCAGAAAGAAAATTGCTTGCAGCATTTGCAGATCAAGAAAGTGCGTAGGATTCTATGAACAAAAGTGAATTATGGAAGGCGTTGCGTGAATACGGTGTAGGCAAGTGGTTAATAAAATCTATCAGAGCGATGTAAAGAAGCAGTAGTGCATGTGTACGTGTGAATGATAACCTGGGCCAATACTCGGACATTGTGGAAGGTGTAGAACAGGGCTGCGTGATGCCTCCATCGCTGTTCAATGTACTTATGGATAAATGTATGAAGCAGGATTGCGAAGAAATGGAAGGAAAATTGCTGAAACAAATGTCAATGTGCTGCTGTATGCGAATAACTCAGTATTGTTGGCTGAATCGCCATAAGATTTGTCGGAAGCGTGTAAAAATATGCAATTGAAAATAAAAGTAAATAAGACGAAAGTAATGATATTTAACAGAGTTGGCGGAATTGATGACTGTATTTAGAATAGAGAATAACACAATAGAGGAAGTGAATAACTTCACGTGCTTTTATAAAAAGTTTTTGAGCAATGGTGAGTTGAATGGTGAAGTAGAAAGAAGGGCAAATGTGGGAAATAGAATTTTTAGAAGTACATGAGCAGTGAACAGGAATGAAGAATTGAATATAAATGCAAAATTAGCCATTTGTGGAAACTGTTTTGTATGGAAACGAACCTTGGTTCTGGCAGAAGAAGCATGTTAATCGCATAAATGCTACAGGAATAAAGTTACAAAAAAGTGTGTGCGTAAAACGAGAATGAGTGCAAAACAAATGGGTTAGAGTAGAGTGTAAGGTGCAAGTGACCCTTAAGGAGTTGAGCGAGCGAAGCACGCTTTGATGGTTTGGACACGAGGAAAGGATTAATGAGGATTGACTTACCAAGCGCATAAATGCAAGTAAAATGACTAGTAGAGCTGCAAGGGGAAGGCCACGTAAAAGATTGTTGGATGTAGTTGAAGAGGTTCTTAATAAACGACAGCTCAGAAGTTAGACGAATAAAAGAGCACGCCAGAAGCAATGTATGAATGTTGCCGAGGCAAAGAAAGTGTGTAAGGACCGAGGGTTGTGGAAAAGAATTGTGAATGGTGCTACTAGTAAAAGTAGTGTATTCATCTAGAGCTATACCATGCATATCCTCCCAGAAAGAGACGCTACGTATGGTTACCTTGGAAAAGAATACCGTGATTGGTGATTGATATTGATTGAAATAGGTCTCCACTGGGTTTGGGATCTAGCTCAGCAGTATCTAACACAACAGCTGCTACTACACGTGTTCCTTTTGTTACGTTTATTTTCGGCGTAAATTAAAATACATCTTCTTCCTTTTAATTCATTATCCATTCACATAGATCCTGTTTCTACTTTTCAATACTCCAACATCATTCGCTTTCTTACAATAAGTCTGTTTATTATATTTTCAATAAAACTCTTGCTGCAAATTTGGAAAGTTTCCGTTCTAAATGAAATAGTCTGTACCTTGTTTTAGATGTCCGCTGGTTCACTACATATTCTGATAACATAAAATTACTTCCTAAGTACTACGACCTAGAAACTCGTCGAAATAAGGTATCCTACTATTTGATAAGTGTTTCGAGTTTCTAATCACCTTTTGGCATATTGTGATAACACGAGGTTTGAATGTTAAATTCTGCTTTCAAAAACAAACTCAATCTAATGTTGCAGTTCGTGCTTGGTAGTATTTTCGATTTACTCGTTCTGGTACTTCAAGAGCTATGCACGTTTTTTCTTTTTTACAAGTGGCGGACAACTTGGGTGCATCGCTCTTAACTGTGAGCCAAATTGTTTTTTTTTATGTAGGCCCGACTGTTCGTTTCCACATGCCAATTGATGCTTTTTACTTGTAGATCGCTGTTGCCGTTATCGCAATTGGGTAATTGCATCCGACTACCGTGGCGATTCTGTGTTGTCACGTCCGCTGGCGTGTATGATAAGGAGCCGGCCACGTGCAAGTATATGACTTGTTTTCTTTGTATGTACAGCAAGAGATTACCCTTTATCGGGGTTTGGTGTAGTTATGTGCCGATAAACTTGGAAACTTAGGACTGTTGTTGGTTTCCTAACATAAATATTAGAATCGTCATACAGGAACGATGTGCAATTTTAAAAAGAAAACGTTTGTCCAATAGAAACTCACAACTTTTATGATTAGTTTAACTGATTAGTTTTTTTGGTTTTTTTATCAAATACAAGATGCGCACTTTGTATCCAAACTAATAATTTATCCATATAGTATACTTGTGGGTGGTTAAATAGCAACCCTCTGTTCATTTCTTTTGCTGGTTTGTTTCGAATTAATTTTTTCTATATCCTAGTTAGTTTTGGGTGTAAATTTTTCTGGATTCATAGACATGGGAGATGTTACCATTTAAATTAGTAGTGGGGAATTTAGGGAGGTATTAAATAATGTTGCCACCATACCCTTTATTTTATACTATAGAAATTCTTTTGAAGAGTATGACAAAAGAAAAGGATAGTGTTTTTAAAATGGGGTTTCCTTTTTCCTTTGTAACATGTTGCCTAATTAGACGTTTCCTGTAACATGGTTCTTGTGTTCTAAATTAATATGTGGTTTTATTTCAGCCTTATCCTTTACTTTTATATTGGAATTGTCCCTGCTGCTCGTCGATTGAGCCAGGTCATTCTTGTTCTTTTTTATTTCAGGCTACGTCGATGTACGTAGTATAAATTTTGACGCCCTGGCGTGGGGCTCCGATTTTGTTTGGGTAACTTTAGCTTTGATTTTGTTTAGTTTAACTTTGGCCTTGATTTTGTTTTGTGTAACTTTGGCTTAACGTTTGCTTCGATTTTATTTCGTTAAATTTCTGGCACTGTTTGTTTTGCTTCTGGCCTGATTCCTTTTGTTTACTGCCCAAGTTACTACATTATTCGGTTTTCTCGTCCTGATGCTACTTATGTTTTCTTCCCTTACGTTCAAACTGATATTTATTTCTTTTGATTATTTCTTGTGTGTGTTTGATCTTCTTAAATTTTAATTTGTCTTCTTCCTTGATTGCTCAATATCATTGGTTGGCCGAGTTCAGAGTTCAGATTATTGGACTTGTGTTTTCGCCAATCATTCTAATCCGTTGAAAACGCTGGCGTCCTACTCCTATTCTTATTTCTATTCGTAGTTTCTATTTTGTTGTTCCATTCCTATTAGTGTTCCTGTAGTTTATCCGTCGGATGTTTTAAATTGTCTTGTATTTGCAATAACTTTTTTTGAGATTTTATCGAATTTACGGTTAGCCTTTATTTATTTGCATTTTCCCAATTTCTTTTTTATTCGTATTTAGAATGACTGATATGGGGATAAGACTGTATGATGGTATCTACAATAGACAGCAGAAATCATCAGCAAGTATTACTGACTATTTCAAGTGTATGACGGTCCTGTTCCAGTGGTATGGACCTGACAAGGAGGATCATCTATTGTCCATTGTGCTTCGAAACCTTGTTCCATTCTATCAAGCCCATTTGCCTACCGTCCGCTCCTTACAAGAGTTAAAGGACATATGTCTGAAATTAGAACCGGCAAAGATTCTGGCCGATAATTTCGTATCACCTAGTCAAAAACAACATACTGTTACTGCTGAACCGGGTTTTGCTTATAAGTCTGCTACCTACGCCTACGGGTAGATTAGATACTTCTTCTGTACTTTCTACTGTTCTTCTTCCTTGTTCTACTTGTATTCGTCAGGTCATATGCTTTAATTGCGACAAACCTGGTCATGTTTCGACACCTTGTACTCGTCCTCAAGTACTCCACTGTTATGGTTGCGGATATAAAAAATTTTTTTGCAGCAACAGTCCACACTGTCATCCTACTACTAATAGGACTTCGAATCAAACTTCAAGTTCTGTTCTCAGCTCTAGGAGCCAAATTTCTTCTGCTGCTAGCTCTACGTTCATCTGTACCTCATGCAGGTCATCCTGCCACTACTATCAAAACACATCCTTCTTCGTCAAATACAGCTTCGAACAGAATTTCTTCCGTGTCTAGTTCTACATCCTTTTCTACACCTTGTTTTGCTCGCCCTATTACCATCACCTCGTACCCTTTTCAGCCATATGAGCCTTTGAACTTTAAACTATATTATTGATTTTTACAGCTATCTCGCTCATACTTACCAAACCTCTACTAACAAGAACCAAATTTCTTCTGTTCTTTGCGATTCAAAAGATGATCAAATGCATTCTACGTTTTTACTTCCACCCCAAACTACGCCGCCACCATACTTCTAATTAGTGACTTGCAGCTTGCTTGTTAAAAGTTTGTTTCCGTTTTGTCAAAGATTCTACTCAAGAAATTTCTGTCGTATCTGCAAGCATAAATATCGCTGAAGTGAGGATAATTTCTAATTCAGTCAGAGAGCGTCCTGTTGAAGTCTATGAACCTGTATCGTTAATGCCTGTTGCCGTTTTTGTCAAAATCTTACCTGTTCCTGCTTTCTTAACTCAAGAAATTTCTGTGGTATCTACAATCACAGCTGTAGCTGAAGTGACGGTAGCTTCTAATACGAGTAGAGAAGGTTCTGCTGAAGTTAGGAAACCCGTAGTTATAATGCTTGGTGCTGTTGTCGTCAAAGTTGTACCTGACCATGTTTCTTCATCTACTATTGTCAAAGAATCAGTTCCTATAGTGGCTGATGTTTTGTCTGTTCCCACTCCGTTGTCTAACAGTGATAAAGTCTTACTTGATTCTACTCCTTTATCGGACGTTGATGAAACGTTATCTGCTTTACTCATTTTTCTGATGTTGACAAAAGTTCTTCCTGATTGTGTTTCTTTATCTAATGCTGACATGTTTCTGTTCTGTTAGCTAAGCTTAATGAACTTCTAGCTGATGTTCCTTTATCTATTGTTGTTAAAGTTCTCCTTGATGCTTTTGTTTTTGTAAGGTTGACGAAATTCTACCTGATTCTGTTCCTTTATGTAATGTTACTGAAGTGTTATCGGATTCTGCTCCTTTTCCTAAGGTTGATATTCCTACAGCCAATACTGTTCTCTTTCATAACTGTGATACTGCTAGTTCTTCATCTAACGTCGATGAAATTTTAATTGATTCTGTCCCTTTATTGAACGCAACGGTTGTGTGCTCTGCTTGTGTTTCTTTTCGTAAGGTTGATTCTCGTACAGCCAATACCTTTTATTTTCCTACCGTTAATATTTTGACAACCCATGATGTTTCTTTTTCTACCGTTGACTTTCTTATCACCAATTCTAAAAACAAGCAACTTCCTTCTATGACGCGTTTTGAGTTTACTAAACTACTCCTGCCACTACTTTCTCAACCTCGTGCTACGACTACTCCCCTACTGTTCCTGTTTTGCAGAAAACTGCCCAAAAGAGGCAGATATTAGTCTATGCACATTCCGGAGTTGAGAATATATGTCGGCGAAATTCTAATGTTCTTGACCTCGTTTTGTTTGCTTGGTGGCGACGCAAACGTCTTTTTCATATCTAGTCCTCGCGCCCCAGATTCTAATGCCGACTTTGCTCTCCTTAGGACTTGATTTCTGGACGTTAAGGTTTCTTTATTTACTTTTCTGTTTTGCTGGGTTTTCTTTCACCCGTGTGGGTCCGGGAATAGAATAGCCCCATGGTACGATCTGCCTGTCATAAAAGACGACTAAAGCGGTCCGAGACTCCAACACATACACACACACACGCGCACACACACACACACACACACACACACACACACACACACTTTATACACACATACACATACGCTTTATAAACACACAAATTACTGTTTGGTTATCCTTTCTTCCGTTCTCTTCTTGTACCCCAACACCCGCGTAGGTCCGGAAATAGAATAGCCTCGTGATACGACCTGCCTGTCGTAAGAGGCGACTAAAGCGGTTCAACACATACACACACACTTCTTACCCACACACTCATACTCATATATCAATACACACATGCATACACATACACACTCACGCACACGCAAACACACATAGTCATACATAACTACACTGGAATTCTGCTTTATTTTCTTTTGTGCCATTCTTAGGTTTTTTTTGTGATTCTTGTACTTGTTTGTTGCTTGATGTTGCTCTTTTTGGTCCTTTTTCCTTTTTCTCGTTCCTTTCGCTTTACATTTGTCTCCTTTTTCCTGCAGCTGGTTTTACGTTCTGTCGGTCTTCGTACTGACTTGGTTAAATTTTTCGATCCACTTTCTGTGGTAGGTGCTTTCTAGTCCGTTTTTCTTTTCTTCGGAAACCACGACTTAGTCGACTTTAAGACTAGTTAGCATTTTTCTTTGGTTCTTTGGTTGTTGCGATTCTTGGGTACCACAGTTTGAATTAGTTTCATTTTTTTCTACCCAGCATTTTTGTTGTTCCAGAGCAGACTTTGAGGCTTGACACTTTTGTCATTTTGACGGTTACTGTTGGTTTTTTTCTTTGCTTCTTTCCTTTACTGTTGGTCTTTTGCAAGAACTAATCTTTCTTTGAGGTTGAATACTTTACAGTTTCTTTTCTGAAGAAGCATCCGTTCTTTGACGACTTTGACAGTGTTGACGCCATTTCACCTTTGTTCTCGCTCATTGCTACTACCTAGCTATCTTTCCCTGTGCTTCTCTTCAATTTGTTTTTGTCTGTTTTGTCCGGTACCTTGGTTCTTCGAGCCGGATTTGATTTTTATTTGGTTAAGCAAATTCTTTTTTTTATTCTTTCTATTATTGTATGCTGGTCTTTCGAGTCGCATATGAGTTTTTTTGGTTGCTAATTTATTAAGCAAATCCTTCTTTGTTCTTTTTCGAGTACGGTACTGTCCCGTTCTTTACTTTTGCTTTCTTACTCCGATCTTTTGCCGAAGGGGGGGGCGGAATTTGCTACGTTTATTATCGGCATAAATTAAAATACACCTTATTCTTTTTAATTTATTATCCATTCACATAGATTCTGTTTCTACTTTGCAATACTCCTACAACATCCTGTATGTTTCACCTTCATACAATAAGTCCGTTTATTATATATTCAATGAAATTCATTTGCTGCGAATTTGGAAAGTTTCCGTTCTAAATGAAATTGTCTGTAATCTGTTTTAGAGGTCCGCTGACTCGCTAGATATTCTGATAACGTAAAATTACTTCCTAAATGCTACCACTTAGAAACTCGTCAAAATAAGGTATTGTACTATTTGATAAGTGTTTCGAGATTCTAATCACCTTTTGACATATTGTGATAACACAAGGTTTGAATGTTGAATTCTGTTTTCAAAAACAAATTGAATCTGATGTTGCAGCTCGTGCTTGGTGGTATTTTTGATTTACTCGTTCTGATACTACAAAAGTGATGCACGTTTTTTCCTTCATTGCTCTTAACTGTGGGCCAAATTGTGTTTTTTATGTAGGTCCTACTGTTCGTTGCCGCAGGTCAGCTGGTGCGTTTTACTAGTAGATTGCTGTTGCCGTTATGGTAATTGGATAAATGGATCCGACTACCGTGGCAATTCTGTGTTGAGTCACGTCCGCTGGCGTGTAAGATAAGGAGTCAGCCACGTGCAGGTATATGACTTGTTTTCTTTGTATGTATATCAAGAGATTACATTTTCTCGGCGTTTGGTGTAGTTATGTGCCAATAAACTTGGAAACGTAGGACTATTGTTGGTTGCCTAACATAAATATTAGAATCGTCCTACAGGTACGATGTGCAATTTTGAAACAAAAACGAAAACGTTTGTCCAAAAGAAACTCACAAGTTTTATGATTAGTTTAATTAGTTTTACGGATTAGTTTTTATTGGTTTCTTTTATCAAATACGAGATGCGCACTTCGTATCCAAACTAATAATTTCCATATAGTATATTGTGGGTGGTTAAATAGCAACCCTCAGTTCATTTCTTTTGCTGGTTTGTATTGAATTAATTTTTTTTTATATCCTAGTTAGTTTTGGGTGTAAATTTGTCTGGATTTATAGACATGGGAGACGCTACCATCTAAATTAGTAGTGGGGAATTTGGGAAGGTATTAAATAATGTTGCCGTTATATCCTTTATTTTATACTGTAGCGGGCTACTACTACCGCGTTTCTTTAATTTAAAACAAGTAATAACAAACGTCTTTATTACTTACTGTTCACAAGTCTAATTAACAGTATATGCCTTATTTATAGATGTTTTCAGTCCACTTAACAATGAAGCACTATTACACTAATGAATTCACAAGCACTAATATCTTCTTAAACTAACTTCTCTATCATAGGTCCATTAACCACTAACACAACTATTTGTTTATACACTTCTATTTATTTATGTACACTACAAGCTGCATGTACATTAGACACAGCATATCACATTTATGTAAACTTCTAAAAGCTCGAAACTACTATTACTTAAACACGTTATAATTTATATACGACATTCTAGTATAGACTAACTCTTACATTCATAAGCGGCCTTATATATACCCTGCATTACGATATGACTCATTATCTAGTACTTTGTAGAAGGATTCTCGAATGCTGAAGAATACGCTGTGCCCCGGGCGTTTGTATGTTTGACGGGTTGCCTAATAGTGGATCTCAACACTGCCCCTCTTTAAAACCGTTACGTCTCGTAACTGTAAATCCATCTTGACGCCAATTCGATGACTGGTGACGGTATCGGCAGCTATCTCCTCTGGTGCATCCACCGCGTCGTTGGAAGTAACAGTCAACACTCTTTTCATGGTCTTGGTAGGCAACCGGTTGATAACAACAAACAAGAACCTGGACGTTGGTTCCTGGAAAACTACTTCTAGCATATTTCGGACTATCCTCCAATCCAAGCGATCCAGTCCACAGCCCAGCTTGGGCACCGCTAGTCTCGTTACTCCATTTTCCATCATCTGCGCCTTAAGATTTAGCAAAGCCTCCCATAGATGTCCATAACTAGGTCTCTGCCATGAAGAATTTTTGGTGACCAGATAGTAAACATAACGATTTTTATCTTGAAGGACCAAAGATTTTCCTACAGTTGGCTGCTGTTGTACTAATTCATCCACACATCCAAACTTTTCTTGAAAACAACAGCTATTCCCTTGACATTGCCAAATCTTGAGCTACGCAATGTGCAAGGGAATACTCTTCTGGTGCTCTAAACAGATCTTGCTGTTTTCAACAACAACGCCAAATCTCGCTTTAGCGGAACCACCATACGCCGCCATAAAGCTCTCAAAATCTACATTTGGCTCATGATTAATAACTTGCCGAACACCATTATCATTATTCGAGTCTTCCTGGTTGTTGCCAGCGTAGGATGTTAAACGGTCAAAGTGTACCACTTTCGGTTTACCACGAGGGATCTTCTGATCCGGTACACTACATCATTAATCCTTTTAACACTTCGTACGGCCCTTCCCATTGTCTTTGTAGTTTTGGCGACAATCCACGTTTTCTTTGTGGATTGTACAACCACACTAAATCTCCAGGTTGATAACCACCTTCTTGTGCTCTCGTGTCATATTGTGATTTCATTCGATCGCTTGCTGCCTGTATATTCTTTCGGACGTTTTCGTGAATACTATTTGATCTTTCACGAAGCTTACTAACGTAATCTTCACCTGCGATCTCTTCTCCAGGTTTAAATCCAAACTGAAGATCACATGGTAGCCGCAATTCACGTCCTAGCATTACGCAAGCGGGCGAGTACCCTGTGCTGTCATGTACCGAAGATCGGTACGCCAGTAGGAACAAATGTATATTGGTCCCAGTCTCGTTGATGTTCAGAGACAACTTTGGCCAGGTACTTCCTAACGTCCTGTTCATTCTTTCAACCATTCCATCCGATTGGGGATGAAGTGACGTGGTTCTAGTCTTCCTGATTCCAAGATGCTTGCAGACATTTTGAAACAATGCTGATTCGAAGTTCCGACCTTGATCGGAGTGTAATTCCAACGGAACTCCAAAGCGACAAAACAACTCCTTCACTAGTACATCTGCAACCGTCTCGGCTTCTTGGTTAGGTATAGCATATGCCTCCGGCCATTTGGTAAAATAATCCATTGCAACCAAGATGTATTTATTTCCTTTCTCTGATTCAGGAAACGGACCAGCTATATCAATGGCTACCCTCTCAAAAGGATTCCCCACGTTATACTGTCTCATTGGGGCTTTCCGTTTTGTGACCGGGCCATTTGCAGAGGCACACAACTCACATTTCCGGCACCACTCCTTCACATCTCTTTGCAGTTCACCCAATAGAATCTTTCTCTCACTCTTTCGAGAGTTCTTTTCACGCCAAAGTGCCCTCCGGAAATACCATCGTGCAAGTGCTGCAACACTTCCGGCACTCTGATTTTCGGCCCTATCACTTGGAGTCTCTCAGTGCCATCTTCACATTTCAGGCGTCGTTTCAAGATTCTATTTTCCATCATCAAGGAGTCCCACTGTGCCCAGTATGCCTTCAGGCTCCTACTTAAAATACTAATTTCTTCCCAAGCTGGCCGTTGTCCTCTATTTTCCACTCAATAATACGTCCCAATTCGGCGTCATTCTCCTGGTCTTCTCGCATTCTTTCGGGTTGCCAAGTATCATCGGTTACCGTCATTCTATGAATGACACTTATTTTCTCTTCCATCTTGGAGCAATGATTGCAGTCTACCGGACAAGGTCTCCTTGATAGAGCGTCTGCATTGCGATGGCTAGTTCCTACACGATGTTCTGTATCAAAGTCATATTCCTGCAGCCGCTCTATCCACCTTGCCACTTGCCCTTCAGGATTTCGAAACTGCAATAACCATTTCAGTGCAGCATGGTCTGTTCTCAACAGGAATTTACGGCCGTATAAGTACTTATAAAAGTGCTCTACGGATTTGACGACGGCCAACAGCTCCCTTCTTGTCACACAATAGTTCCTTTCTGGCCGCGACAAGACCTTGCTGAAATACCCAATAACTTTTTCTTGTCCGTCCTGCACTTGAGAAAGAACGCCTCCTATAGCTGTGTTACTGGCATCGGTATCCAACACAAATTTCCCTCCATCCGTGGATAACTCAAAATTGGTGCTGTAACTAGTAGCCGTTTCAGTTGTTCAAATGCACTGTGGCAGTCGTCATTCCAATCATATTCTTGTCCATCTTCGGTTAATTTCGTTAACGGTTTGGCAATGTTTGCAAACCCAAGTATAAAACGTCGGTAATATGTGCACAATCCTAGAAAACTGCGTAGTTGGTGTATATCTGCTGGTGTAGGCCACTCTTGTACCGTTTTTATTTTGTCAGGGTCAGCTCTTATTCCGGTCTCTGAAACGACATGTCCTAGGTATTTCACCTCTTTTCCAAATAGGTGACACTTCTTGGGGCTCAATGTAAGGTTTGCCCGCGTAATCTTTGGAATATCTCCTCTAGGTTCTTAAGGTGTTCTTCAAAAGACCGGCCTAACACTATCACGTCGTCCAGGTACACCAGACAAGTCTTCCAAGACAGTCCACGCAGTATCGACTCCATCAATCGTTCAAAAGTAGCAGGGCATTACATAATCCAAATGGCATGACCTTGAACTGCCATAATCCAGTTCCAATTGTAAAGGCAGTCTTTTCTTTATCGTTTGGCTCCAAGCCTACCTGCCAGTATCCGCTTTTCAAGTCCAAGGTCGAAAACCATTTAGATCCGGATAGAGTATCTAAGGTGTCATCAATTCTGGGCAAAGGATAGCTGTCTTTCTTTGTTACATTGTTAAGCCGCCGGTAGTCTACACAAAACCTTGTCGACCCGTCCTTTTCTTGACAAGCACTACCGGGGATGCCCATGGACTATTCGAGGGTTCAATCACTCCCTGTTCTTCCATATCGGTGATAATTTGCTCAGCTTCCTTACGTTTTGCCAAAGGAAGCCGCCTGGGTGTTGTCTTATCGGTTGCGCATCTCCAGTATTGATCTTGTGTTGCACAACATTCGTCCTTCCTTCTCACTATCATCCAGTGCAAACACACCTCGATATCGTCCGACCAGTTCTTTTACCTTGCCCAGTTGGTCGCCATTTAATCCTTGACACGAGGGTATCAACATATCCAGCAATTTCTGTGAGCAACCGTTGGTTGGTTTATTTCTCGTGTCGTCCATACAACGTTTAATATGACATACTGGAATGCAACTTCCCACAATCATGCCTTTCTTCAGGGTCACTGTATGAGGTTAATGTTCAGCACCCTTACTGGTACCATATTTTGAGACTTTACCAGCGTTCTTCCAATCAGAAGTCCCTCCTGACCCATTCCCGATTCAGTTGCTTCCATCATGCATACTTGTCCTTTCCGGAGCGTACCATCCGGGCGTCCCATTACTATCATTTCCGCCTTCTCGGGTATTTTCATATCGCAAATCATTCGAACTTGCATCGTCTGGTTACTCCTACCTTGAAATGGAATCTCATCATCATCTATCCGAAGCACATTTTCCTTCATGTTTACATGAAACCCATATTCTCTCATGAGATCCATTCCCAAGATCACTTCTTCTGTAATTTCAGCTACCAACACTCGATGATTAATTAATTTGTCCCCAATTGTCAACATAACGGCAGTCTCTCCGTGAGTACAAATTTTCTCACCACTTGCCGTTCGAAGATACACCGATACAGGTAGCACTTTCCACGACCAACCAAATCTGGTCTCACAATAGTTTTTGTCGCTCCTGTATCCACGAGTAATCGGACACCCTACCATTAATTCTTCCATCGATATAAATGCTGTCCAGACTCCCCATCGACGATGCAGCACGGATGATAATCTCCGGGGCACTACGTTGTGCTGTCGACGTTCGCCCCCTTACGTCGACTTGCTTTAGTTTTCCTGCTGCTCAACCGGTTGTTTTTTTGGTTGAGTGCAGCGACTCTGTATATGACCAACTTCGCCGCAGTTCCAGCATCGCAAACCCCATCTCCGCGGTCGTTGTCTTTCCAGCTTTTCCACACGGTTGATTATTTCATCTATGCTGTTCTGGGCTTGATCAGGTTCCTCTAAGGCAGACCGAACTTTGTGACTCATTCTGTGTGATGTCTGCTTAGCTGCTTCAAATTCAAGCGCATGAGCCAGTGCGTCATCTAACATTTTGGCCGTGCTAATCTTAGCGCTTGCTGTATTTCGCCATCTTTAACGCCATCCACAAATGTTTGTACAGCCAGTTGTTCGAGGAAACTATCTGGTGCCGTTGGATATGCCAATCTAACTAATCTGGCGATGTCAGCTTCGAATTCTTGCAGGCTTTCACTTGTCTTTTGCGAGCGGTTCTTAATTTGTGCGTGGTAAACCTGTTGAAGGTGAGCATCTCCATATCTCATCTCAAGCTTTGATGTTAAGAGGCCGTAATCATTCTGCTGGTGATCGGGAATCGTTTGTAAGATGTTAAGAGCCTCCCCCCGTAGGGCCACTATTAAGGAGATAGCCTTCTCTTTGTTGCACCAACCGTTGGCTATTGCAGCAGCTTCAAATTGTTTCAAATATGTGGGCCAAGGTGTTTTACCATCGAATGTAGGTGGTTTTACTTTAAATTTAGACGGAATTGACTCGCTTCTTTCCATGGTTCTTATTTCTGGAATGTTCTGATTAACAACTTGGCTTGGTAATTCAAGTGGTCGCGTTGTTAGTGAAATCACTTGTTCTTGCAGCCTCATCACATCTTCTTCCATTTTCATCAATTTGTTGTCCAACTGTTTTTACCTGTTCAGTGAAATCTTCTTTCAATGCAATGGAACTTTCCATTAATCTTTGTTCTAACGTGGCTGTACTTTCATTCAATTTTTCTTCCATTTTGGCACTATTTTCACTTAACCTTTCCATTTTCTCAGCGTTATCAGTAAACCTTTCATCTAGTGTTACTTCCAGTTTAGCTGACCTCACTAAGTTTTCATTGAGTGTCACTTGCACTTCGGATTTAAAATCCTTAAGGAAGTTCATTAAAGTTTCTGCCTCCATTTTACTTCGATTTCTTGTAACTGGCATATACAAACTACTTAAATGTCTTTAGACTTGTGTTTTAAATTAATCACTATATACCCCACACCTGACACCAGTGTAGCGGGCTACTACTACCGCGTTTCTTTAATTTAAAACAAGTAATAACAAACGTCTTTATTACTTACTGTTCACAAGTCTAATTAACAGTATATGCCTTATTTATAGATGTTTTCAGTCCACTTAACAATGAAGCACTATTACACTAATGAATTCACAAGCACTAATATCTTCTTAAACTAACTTCTCTATCATAGGTCCATTAACCACTAACACAACTATTTGTTTATACACTTCTATTTATTTATGTACACTACAAGCTGCATGTACATTAGACACAGCATATCACATTTATGTAAACTTCTAAAAGCTCAAACTACTAATACTTAAACACGTTATAATTTATATACGACATTCTAGTATAGACTAACTCTTACATTCATAAGCGGCCTTATATATACCCTGCATTAAGATATGACTCATTATCTAGTACTTTGTAGAAGGATTCTCGAATGCTGAAGAATACGCTGTGCCCCGGGCGTTTGTATGTTTGACGGGTTGCTTAATAGTGGATCGCAACAATACTATAGAAATTCTGCTGTAGAGTATGACAAAGGAAAGGGGTAGTGTTTTTGCTAAGTGGGTTTTCCTTTTTTTCTTTGTACCATGTTGCCTAATTAGACGTTTTTCTTTTACATGGTTTTTTTGTTCTAAAGTAATGTGTGCTTTTATTTCAGGCCTATTCCTTTACTTTTATATTGGAAATGCCATGCCTACTCGCCGATTGAACCCGGTCATACTTGTTTTCTTTTATTTTAGGCTACGTCGATGTACGTAGCACTTTCATACCACCGATCCCTACTTACAGTCAAAAAAGAAACGTATATCACTTTCAGAAAGAAAGTTAATTTGTCACTTCTACTTCTTTGTAATATCAACTTGTAGGATTTTAATTTCCCTAAGGCTATTGTCTTAGCAGGAGCTCAACATAACTTGTCTCATCCAGCAGGTTTCATAGGAAAATTAGGGTTATCCATCTCAACACTGACAAATCTACATCCATCCTCGGCAGATAATAAGGAAAGTGTTGTGTTGCTAGAGACCGATTAGTTTTTATAGCTGTTAATGGAAAAAGATATTTAGATGAATATGTACCGAAAAGCTTCCCTGAAATTGTAAAAAGATGACATGTAAATCGTCTCAGCCGGTTTGCTTTGACAACCTCAATTTATACATCACTATCACGCAAACTTCGCTTCTCCAAAGAAGCTTTCCATCGCTATTCAAAACGATTTCAATATTTGTAATACGGTACGATGTTATCAGCGATACATCGAGTAACTTTAAAGTGATGACTCGAACAAAATTGCCAAATTCCATGCAAAGCTCGCCGAGTTAAAGCGGATCAATTAATAAAATTTATTCCAACTCTCGATACACAAAGTTTGTAGACTATAATCGCATAAATATAACCACCCTCGCAGTAATATTACCGTCTGTAAATTGTCTGGAGGCAGTCAGAATGCTATCGCCCAAGTTGCCATCCCACTACAATAAACAAAACAGCACATTCACTAGACCACAATAAATCTTATTAATGTACGGAGAGCAAAAAATTGAACTACTCTGTTTGTTGTACAAGTTTGCGAATGGCAAAAGTTTACGTACTGACCGCTAGTTGTACAACTAGTACGTCATAGTTTATATCGCTGATGTTAACAATGGAAAATGTGCATTCAGTAAATTGTTCATATAGTGCAGTGCATGCAGTTCTCCATGCTGAAGGGATGGCATCCCTATATAGGTATGCATGATAGAGCATTAACAATGTGTTCGCGTGTTGAATGAATCAATGACAATTGCTAGGAAAACAGTGTTTTACTGCCATCGATTAGCGGTTTCACAGATGAAATATACTTCTTTATTCAAAACTAGGTTATGTCAAATTATTATGGGCGAAATCTATAAATTACCTCATCAATATACACATTCTAAGTACAAATGTTAAACGTATTCGTTCATGAATAATTACAGGGGTTGGATTTGTACAAATATGTATCTTGTTTTGCATATTGAATAATACGAGGGTCATTCAAGTCCTTAGAAAAAAGTAGAGAAAACATTTTTTTGGGTTGATTGTTTTTTATTTTTCAACATAATCTCCCTTCAGCTCTATAAATTTTTGTAAGCGTTTTTCCAAATTTTTAAGCCGTCCAAAATATAGAATTTCGGACCCTCCTCAAAATAGGCATTTGTTTGGGCGATGACCTCCTCGTCATACGTAAACCTTTGTCCGCCAAGCCATTTCTTCAAGTTGGGAAATAAGAAAACGTCACTGGGGGGCCAAATCTGGTTAATACGGTGAATGTTGTAATCGTAACTGCGCAGGTGTGCACCCGTGCATTGTCTTGATGAAAGAGGAGGACGTTTTTCCTTGATTTCTTCGCTCAGCCGGTTCCATAACGACGCATAATACTCTCCTGTAATCGTTTTTCCCTTTTCCAAGTAATCGATTTAGATGATTTCGTGTGCATCCCAAAAGACCGTGACCATAACCTTGCCGTCTTTGCTTTCTTTGGTGCCCGTTCGCCTTCAAAAATCCACTGTTTTAACTGTTCTTTTGTCTCTGAAGTGTAGTGATGTATCCATGTTTCGTCGGCAGTTATGTATAGACGCAGAAAATCCTCAGGATTGCGACGGAAAAGCGCCAAAAGAGCCTCAGAATCGTCACACGATTGCGTTTATTCTCTACTGTGAGCAAACGCGGCACCCATCTTGCCAAGATTTTTTTCGCAGCTAATTTTTTGTGCAAAACTGAAGCGGCTGTGCCTTGCGATATACCTGTGGCCTCAACTATTTCGTCCGTCGTTTAAAATCATATAGTGGATTTTGTCAATCATTTCGGGGTAGACACTTCCACAGGGCGTCCGAAACGATGTTCATCTTTTGTGAATGTACGACCACGTTTAAACTCATTCACCCAATTGTAAACTTCATCCAACTCAGCTTTGATTTCTTTCGCCGTTAAGTTAACTCTTTTAAATACAAGTGTTTAATCACTGCTCGAAGCTCACTTTTATCCATTGCTATAATCAAATGAAAGTTTTTACTTCAATCAACAACAAAATTGAGACTACGTGATAGATACGGCTGAAAATGTAACAGCTGACTAGTTAGGAGTGCTGCTTATTGTGAAAAATTTATCTTCGGTACTACGAGCACCATCTCTTGAATTTTCTAAGGACTTATTAAACGACCCTCGTAATTGAAATTTCAAGGCTCATAAAATATATCAAGACAAGTACATATATTTAAACAAAGATGTCTGTAACATTATTTTGTAATGTTAACGAATAAACAAATTAATTAATTAATTAAAATTCAGTAACTTGCATAACTTACAGACAAAAATTCCACAATAAATTACTTTATATTTTAGTTAGGCTCCCTTATAATAAAAGACCAGGGTTACAAATAGCTTCAGGCTAAACTATTAGAAATTCCAGCGGCAGGTCATCATAGTTTAAAGCTCAACCCTTGTAAATCATATACAATAAACTTAAATCTTAGGTCGGTTACAGATTGATGAATCTGATAAAATTAAAATGGAATAGTACCTTTTAACGTAAATAAAGAAAAGCAATTTTCTTAATAATTTCTTTGATTGACAGCGGGTTATAGAAAACAAAACATTGTAAATAGCGAAAACTATTTCCAATTTGATTTGTTCAAAGATTGCAAGTAATTTTAAGTAGTCTGGAGACATCCATTGTATATAAAATACATTTTGGCTCAAGTGGGTTTACCGGTCTTTTGTTAATGGCAGACCACTGTCGCCATAGGTATGGTCCACATTTCAATAATTAAGAAATTATTAGAAGGTACAATATATTTAAACCCTTAGAAAAATAATTGCTTCCGTGACCCTCATCTAAAAAGGGGTTTGGATTTGGTTTCTGAAATCTTGTTTTGTGGGAGGTTCTGTTTAGTCATTAGATAACAGAAAATGACGTAAATAATGGTTAGAGTAGGAATTATTCTATATAACTTAAGGCTTTGGCCAAAAAGAGAGAGTTTTTCCAATGGGGCTGTCTGTGGTCAAGAAGTAGAAAGGAACGTAGTTCGAGGGTAGCGTTGTCCGGCATCACAGATATAATATTTCACTTAGTATCACTATAGTAAAAATTGGAAAGGAGTGATAACTCTTCCAGTTCGCGAGGGTTATGCCCGTATGTTCGCGGATTTATAGTGATACAAGGTAAATAATAAAAAGCTTGTAGGCAAGTGATGCACAAGTTAAGTGATATTGTCATTAAGATCCTGCCGGGTTCGTGTGCCACTAAATTATTTAAAAATTACAAACAGAAGCAACAAGCGAGATTCTCTCCCCCAATTTAAGAGCCGTTCTACGTTGGAAGGCAAGGCATCAAACAATGGACGATTTTTAGTAAGTTTTTATAGTTAAGTAGCATGGCCAATTTTTAGTTAGTTTATTTGTTAGGACGTTTTGGCCATAAACCGGAAGGATTAATTTAGTGTAAAATTTATAAGATAAGTTTCTTCCATATAAAGTGTTTGGGAATTACTTATGTACGCAAAATTTTCATAATTCCATATTCACCTATTCAATTAAAATTCTAAATTAAAATCAATGCATGTAAGAGGTTCACGTTTATTGCTCTGTTAATTAAATAGTTTTGTTTGCTGTTGATTAAGTCAATAGTTTTTTTATTAATTTTTTATCATGGAGGTTACATAAGAAGTAAAAAAGATAAGAGTTGATTATAAGAAACAATTGTCCTCCTTGGGATGACAAGTCTCTCAAGGTTTTGCACGAGAATTTGGACATTTTCGACTTGTCTGGCACCCTTGGTAATTGTCATTAAGCCACAATATTTATGAAAGGTAAGTGCCAAATTCTTTTTGTAGTATATTATAGATTAATTTAACCCTTTATGCAAAATTTTAACCCTCTATATGATCCACGACCTTCCGCTAGCTAGTGCCGGTGACCTCCCTTTAATTTTTGTTTTACAGGCCGCCCCCATTTTATAATTTCACTGGAAAATACATACTTAGTAGCTTTTCCGCCTGTAACATTTTAACCTAGTGGAAAAGTTACCTTTGTACTAGATAAAAATCGTTCGTTTGACATTTATTTTCCCAAAAGACATCTAAGGTCCAATATGACTATTTTTATTAGACACAAAGGTCATTCCCCCTGCTTGACTCCACATTTAACGAACAACAGGATATGACAATGTTACGACTTGTTGCCGTTGGTGATGGGGGTGGTGAGGAAGGGGGTTAAATTCTTAGTCACAGTGTGTGAGTTTTAGATCTTTTTACTGACTGTTGTTTATAAAATTTATATTTCTGGGTAATTTGTAGGTTAAAATTGATTAGATAAGTCAGGTAAGAAGTTATTTCAGGTTTACTCATGTAAATACAACCCATTAAAAATTAGAGACGATTTCCAATACTCTCGTGTAGCAATTAACAATTTTTAGTAAGTTTAAAAAATTAATTTTGCTTCATTTTTAGCGTGTGTAAATATCCTCCAAAAATTTTCACAGTGTTTAAATGATAGCAAGCAGAACCATTTAATTTTTAAGTATTAATTGAAAATAACAGGGGTTATAAGTGTAAATATTCTCAACGTGCAGTGGAAATGCGAACATCTTAAATTATAGCAGATTGGATGTATAGTAGTCAAAATCTTTTCAGTTTATTTTAGCGCAAAAATCAATAATTTTAAGGTCATAATCAAGGAAGGTGAAATATTAATGTTGATAAATTAACAGGAGTTATAGATGTAAACATTCTTTGGGTGCATCTTTTATCATATTTTAGTAAGAAGCTTTAACATCTGTGTAACTTTTCAAAGTTATAACGGATATTGTTGAAAACAAGTTCCTAGTAGTAGTTTATTTTAAGGTTTCCTCGATAACGTCGTGGTATTGAAAGTTTTCTGAATAATGTTGAAAACAAGATAACCGTTGCTAAATTTCTCGGTAGACAGAAAGAGAACGTGCTCAAATAACATGTCTATTCTACGAATGGTAGTTAGCAGGTAAACAGATAGGGATTGATATAAGACAAGGAAAGATTGTTTTTAGCATGCATTAGAGTGGGATAAAAGATATTATATGTTAAGGGTTTGTATGACTTTGAAAGAAACTGTGGGACAAGAAACGTGTAAAGTTTGTAGGTATGAGTGAGATGCCTTATATGTGATTTTCTAATGCTCCACCATAAGGTACTACATTGGCCTGGAAGCGAGCTTTTTTACCTGGAAAATTTGTAATTTTGCCGAACCCTTGCTGTTCCAAACAAGATAGGGATTTTTAACGTGCGTGACAACACTCACACACGGGACCTCCATTTTACTCTTCATCAGAACGAGGGTGTATTTTTGTGAAAAATGGTCGCCTAACATTTTTCAAGCGGACCGTGTCGGGATTCGAACCTGGGACTGAGTGAGATGCCGCATGTTTGTATAGACATCGTTTAAAATGTGTTGAGTAGGGAATAGATATAGAAGTTATAGACAAGTTTCCATATGAGGAACGGAGATAGATTATTGAATTTATATATATATATATATATATATATATATATATATATATATTATAGTGGTTTTAAAAGATCAAAAATAAATATAAACAAAGCAATTTCAAAACACCCTGTATAGAGGAACAACTAGAAATTACGTGCAAAAATTATATTAGTTAATTCATTTTTAAGTATCAGGTATTAACGAAATTTTATAAATAATTAATGAAATTTAAGTAGGTTTGCAAAGAAAGTAAATGGTAGAAACCAATGCCATTAATTTATTAATTAATTTGAATTTAATTGAACGATTATTGGTGTATAATATGCATAAAAGCATTTAAAAACCCAAGAATACCGAGGTGAGACGCGTGGCTAGCGTACAAATATATCAGTAGGGTTTGAAATACATGGAATATCCAACTCGTAGAAGTGTTATTTAAAATATTACGATTGAACACCTGCGTATTTTTCTAAGGGTTAAGTTCTGCTTAAATTGTGTAGATAACAAATGGTTACAGAGAATGTCGGATAAACCGTCGCTTATATTCACGGGAAATGCTAATAAGGGGGTTATTTAACTCACGTAGAGAGTCCACATGAGGTAGACAGGGCACAAACAAGGATATCGATTTTTCAACCACTCAAGCAAGGTTAGAATGAGACGTAGGAAACGTATAAGCATGCGACCACAATAGTATAGGAGGGATTTGAGAAACGTCATTAAGTCTACGATTGGTCGATATGTTAGTTCAACTTGATATAGACACGAGGATAGTGTAGCGAGATTTTCTTAAAATTTTTGTAACGAGGTACGGAAATTCGCAGATTTAAAATTGGGGTTGCTTGCAAAATTGTGAGAATGTGTTGTTGTGAGTGGGATTTCAAATAACTGGGGGTCTGGAGAGGTTACAGTCGAAAGACATAAATACTCTAGAGAACTAGGACGCGCTCTCTTGTCTTTTAACTTCGTGCCTTATTATTTCGATCGTCCCGAAAGCACGTATGAAAGTTAACATGAGTTGTGAATATTAACAAATAATTTAAATTGTATTGCTTAGTGGTAGCTTCTAAATTAATTATAACGTGGTTAGTGTGCCGATATTATTTATTTTAATAGAGGTATCACCTATAATTTTTATCAACTCGTGTCGGGACATTAAATAACGTATATTACTGTGAAAGAAGTCTAACTGAAATGAAATTTGGTTAAACCGAGAAGGCAGCGTTGGCGGATCAACTTACAGGGAGTTCGACCAGATAGAAAATTACATGGCATCATCTAGAGAGCGAAGATGTTCTAGAAATTCCAGGTAACGATTTAACATTGTGATTCCTATAAACTGTAAATATTGGGGTGGCGTATGAGAGTGTTTTTCAAGGTAGTGTGAATTATTCACGTATTGAACTGAATATGTGTAAATGACTTTATTACGGTATTCAACTAGAAATTGAAGGTGTCGAGAAAGGTTTTAAACGTTCCATCAGAACGTGAAATTTTGTGAAGAGTACATGGCTTTGTTGTTTTTTTTTTGTTTTAGAGTATGCAAAGTAGAAGGGCATACATTAATTGGGTTATTATGAGCTCAGCATACCCCACAGTTTACTTAAATTATTAAACTAAATAAATAAATTATAAAGAAGGAATTTTAGAGAAGGTATTATTCAAGGTCCATTTACTCCGAGTACTTTTTATGTGTTTGATGATTTTTAAAATTAAATGCAGGACATTACAAAATAAAATTTACTGAAGTGTAACGTGAACAATCAAATAATAATGAATTACATTTGTAAATAGGAATAAATAAAAAATTGTATGTCTGTTGTATTTTGTGGTTTTATTGGGAGTGTGCGTGAATGATAGGATTTATGAATGAATATAGCTATCCAAAAGAAGGTCCTAATGAGCTAGCCCGAAGCAGTTGAAGAAAGCCATTCAACCGAGGAAGAGAGGAAAACGGGTAAGCAATATCTTTTTTGACTTATTTAAATTTTTGGAAATTTTTCTATTTTCGAATTTGAAAATTTAATGTAATTTTCGAAAATATTTTTGTTGGAGAGGATTTTACCCGAGTTCCACGGCAATTTAATGACGGCCCAACGTTGGGGCTCGAATGTTTTACTAATGTTTTACTAATTTAGGCCGAGTACCACGGCAATATATATATATATATATATATATATATATATATATATATATAAGTCGGACAGACAATAGTTTTAAGATTGCTTAGAAAGGATAAATGTTTTTTTAGGGATAAACAAACTTGCAAACATGGTGTAAAAAGGATAGACGATGTAAAAAACACAGTAGAGTGAGATAGAGGTAACTCGTGGTCGGGATATGAAATAGGGTCTGAGTACAAAGCAAGAAGGGAAAATGTTCATATGTAGATAAAAGTGAGAAGACATTAATTCGCGTATTAGGGAGACGTGCTTTAGACGCTAAACTTATTTTAGTGGAGGCTAGAATTCTGCGAACATAAGATCCGTTGCGAAGCTAAACGAGTATTGCCGTAGTAATTGTTTGTTTATATAGTTCAAAATACTAAGAGTTTGAAGGCGGTTGGTGCTCGAATAGAAAATTTAGAGGGAATTATTGAAGGTTAGCTGGTGTGTTGTGAGAATTGAATGGCGGTTGAAAATTTAGTTTGGGGAAGTGTTGTGACCGTTTAAAAAATTACCAAGAAGGCTATTTTGTAGGTGGTGGTGTATTTACGAGAAATTTCGAGTGTAGGGGTGCAGATTTGGCTATAAAATTACGAGGAGGTGGTGATAGAGCTCTCTTTTCCAGGTCATCGACGCGTACACTAGTTTTAGTGAATGAAATTACTGTTGGGTCGTAACAAGTTATTTTAGTGTTTTAATTTGATAACAACATACACAAGTGGGTGTAATGTTGTACTAACCGTCTGACATATTGTTAAAATATATTTTGAAAAATGTGAAGCTTGTGCAAGTAATGTAAGTACAGACTGCTTTATAATTTGGTTATTAGTGCAAGTTATGCACACAAATGGAATAGAGTTTATTGATCGATCGATTTGGTGGTTTACCTATGGTAAATGGACCAGTAGAGAAATTGGAAGGGTTGAATGTACCGTATATTGGTTTGAGAGAATTGAGTAGCATTTTGCCGTCACGGATGGTATGAATGAATCAACTTGGGGTGGGTCCAAAACGTGCAGTCATTGATGAGGGCAACGTCATCGATGGTTTGATTGCTGATCCGTGTGCGGTGGTGCATTCCAGGTAACAAATTTTTGTAAACCATTGCTTTCATGTGTTTATTTGGTGTGTTATGACATTTTGTACCTTATGGATATATTTTTATAAACTCTGTGGACTAAAGAGTTACCTGTTGAATGTTAATGTTTTATTATTTGACAAATGCATGTAGCAATTTATATTCATAAAATAATTTTTATAAGATTTGGTTATGTACAAGGTAAGAGGGACTTTTGGGTAATTTGCAGTGCAAAAATTAGCACAAGTGTTGAAAAGGTTTTACTATGAGCTCGTATTAAGCCAGGATAACGTAAGGTTTATGGTTACGCCCTATTACTTTAAATTGTTCCTCTTTTATGGACAAAATGTTATTTTGAAAATATTTAAAAGAAAATGAACTATTTCAAAACCGAGGATGGATGTAATTTACTGACGAGTAAAATAACAATTGATAACGATTTTTGGTGTTGAATTTTCTGTCTGAATCAATGGAGGTAAATTTCTGTAGTCGAGTTTACTTTGGTAGAATAGTAGGGTAGCATTTTTCAGAAAGCAGCAGAACAGCCGTGACAAACTTCACTGATGAAGATGAGTTTCTAATTATAGTAAAAAGCTGGAAGTATTTTGGCCAACATAGAAAAGGGGACTTCAGTGATGTTAAACTTCGTAGTAAAAATGACGCCCAACGGTGGTGCTCGAGTCAACAGACTCTAAACTTCGTAGTAGTATATTTACAGGATAATAATTATAGGACCAATTTATATACAAGTTAATAAGTCTTCGTCAAACCCCATGGGTCGGCTGGTTTTCGGAAGACGCAGTGGCTTACTGCAGGCGTTGAGTGTAAGAGATGTCGGCGTCATGGTGCAGGGTACTACTCGTTGAAGCATCGGCAGGTTACGATTTCAACACTGCTAATTAAGGTGAGGATGTAAGAGGCGACGGCGTGGTGTTGTAGCAGCGCACCACTCGTCGAGGCGTCAGTGTCGTAATTTTGTGCACCACTCGTGGAGATGTCGGTGTAAGCAGGCTACTATTTAATCACTGCTATCTAAGATGTGGATGTAGGAGGCGACGGCGTCGTGATACAAAGCACCACTCGCTGAGGCGTCGGCGTCCTTATGCATCACACCACTCGTGGAGGCATCGATGTCAGCAGGCTATGATTTAAGCACTGCTGGCTAAAGTGTTGATGAGGGTCGAAAAAGCGGTAGGCGTCGACGTCGTTCGTTGAGGCGTTGGCGTCAGCGGGCTATAGGGCAGCACCGCGAGTGTTGTAGAAGATGGCAGGTTATAGAACAACACTGCTATTAGATTTATTAGATTACTCGAGCTATGAGCTCGAAGTGAATGCTTATTGCTGATCACGCAACTGCTTTTATAGACTTTTCCTCTTATGTTTGATATGTAGAAAAAGTCTTTACGTCGTTAACCAATGGGAACGCAAGGTTTAGAGTAGTTATTTTCTTGTTTGGTCTTTACGGTATTCTTCAAAAATTGCTTCTATTTCGAGCAAGTGTATTTTGAAATTGCGTAACCCCCCCGCTAAAGTGTATTATGCACCTAGGTTGATGCGTGGTGGTGGAGTTCTAGTGGATGTTGGGCGAATGTTTTTGGCATCGATCTTAATCTCTCCCCGTTCAAATCAAATCCAGTGGCTGTTGGGTCTGGCTCTTATCTGAATTGAATGTCTGGTCCATATTGATTCGAACCGACTTGTGTATAACGAGTGGTTTGAGACCGCGTGAGAATAGGGCGGGGTGCTCGTCGTCGGCATATCTGGTCCTGTAGAGACGTTCGCGTTCTTGTATTTGCTTGGTGCGGTGGTGACGAGCTTCTCAGTGGTTGCCTAATGCTGGGTAATTGAGTTCTCCCGGACGAGGTAGATTCGGTCGAAACTTTAACTCTTTGGGCATCGCTCTCATAACATGACTTTCGTGTTGTGCAGCTCGCACATGTTTGGGCAGACCGACGAGGCCTGCGTAACTAGCCTCTGGTCTGCATGGGTTGGTGTCCATTGGTAATAGGCGGTTTTCGCTTCTGCTGGCAGTGGTAGTTGGTTGTGTTGGTCCATTGATCACTGGTTAGAAATCTTCTCGAAAACTGCTGAATTCGGGCAAGAATTCAACCACGAAGTTAGTGTGGGAGATTTGCTGGAGGTGATGGGCGTCGCACATTGGCTCCAGTGGAGCGTCTGGCGCTTGTATGCTCTGAAGTATATGCATCCTCACTCGTCGTCCATCACTACTTTCTGGCGTCGAAGTCAGGATTGCTCCAAGATGACATCCTCGGTCAGGCTATTTACTACCAGGAAGGTTTCGTGGTCTCTCACGTGTTCGAGGCTGAAAGGCGTGCGGAACTTTCTTTTGATGGCGATTTCTATCCGTGCTTCGGCTAGATGGGCGGATGTATGGTAGGGTTCAACCCTCAACCTGTGGGTATTCGATTTTTCCTGATCATACATGACGACGCTCCTGTATCCAGCAATGCGTTATAGGTTGTCTTGTGTATGGTGAGTTGCATTTAGTCGCACCTATTCCTTTCGTCCGGCCGAGCGGTGTTCTGCAGTTGCTCGGCCGTTACGCTCTGGGTGGTCAGTCACAGTGCCAATGTCGTTGTGGGTAAAACAACACATTGGTAGTCGCTTCGTGGAGGGTGGAGGTATAGTTAGTTGTTGTCCCATTTGTTGTTTCTGTTTCGTTCTCTTCTATCTTAGTGAGTCGGGTGACTATTTCCCATAGAGTTGTCTGCATGTGACACTTGAATCGAATTTCTCAACGTTGGAAGGAGTAGATCCGTGAACAGCTCTGTCGTGGTTGATTTACATATCTTCAATAAGCTCGTTTTTTTTTTCTAAACGTACTTCATAATTTTCTAGACTGCAAGTACCACAGCACACCAACTTGTGTATGTAGTTATAAATTAAACTGCTTGAAAGCACTTGTTATATACTATGCTGCAATCAGCAACATACTTCCCTACTATTCTATCCAAGAAACTCAACTACAAAAATTCATCAAAATTTATTCACACAAAAGTCCTACATCCAAAACTTTTTCAGTTATTAAGGCGCACATACATTAAATTACATATATCTTCGTTTAGGAAACAAATCATTTGCAAAATAGTGTAAGACAAAATTTTTACTCATCGTACAAATACACTATTTAAATTAACTGAGCTTAACCTCACACCTGACATTAACCCCTGGCTTAATATGAGCTCATAGTAAAACGGTTTTAAACATGTGTGCAAATTTTCGCACAGAAATTATAAGAGTCCTCTTTACTTTGTACATACACAGCTATAATACAATTATGTTAAATAACCATCCCTACATAATTATATTTTCAATTAATTAATAATAAAGTTCAGTGATAAATTCTTTAGTCCATAGAATACAGAAAAATACACTCATAATGCACAAAATGTCAAAACACATCAAATAAACTCAAATGACAACATTTTCATAAAAATCAGTTAGCTGAAACGCATTACACCACATGTATCTGCAGTACAACCACCGACGTTGACCTTGACTATGACTATATGTTATGGAGCTACTCCCAAGTTGACACACATTATCCTTGTCGGCACGCAGCTATCCAAATCTCTCTAACTATCAATCGATAGCACCTCCAAACTTCCCAAGCTCCCCTATTAGTCCACCCACCATTAGCAAACCACTACTCGATGCATAAATAATCTCTATTCAATCTTTGAACGCCTTACAAGCCCCAATAACCAAAGTAAACTGTAGTTTGTGCTTACATATCTTCAATAAGCTCGCTTTTGTTTTTCTAAACGTACTTCATAATTTTCTATACTGCAAGTACCACAGCACACCAACTTGTGTATGTAGTTATAAATTAAACTGCTTAAAAGTACTTGTTTATATACTGACAATAATGTTTTTGATTACTATTTGTATATCCGTTGATGACAAGCGAAAAAAAGAGAAAGAGAGCTATCTCACCACCTACAGATGTTTATATAAACTAAAAAAAAACCCCGTATCATTTAATTTTCTCACAATTTACCACCCCACACAAACTAGCTTTTTTGATAAAATTCAAACCGTCGCCAAACTTTTTGAAATAAAATTCTCCACCGAAATAAAATTCTACAAACACCCGAGTTAACCTTCAATAGTTCCTTGTATTTCTGTAGGCAAACATCAACGGACTTCAAAATCTCGGAATTTTGACACTCGAAAACAACAAACTACCCCGAAAATAACTTTCAACTGTCCAACGGATATTTTATTTCTTCAAACCTAGCCTCAACTGACATCAAATTTTTGATTAATTAACGCCCCTCATATGATACGTGTTAGTCTCGTCGCACTCCATCTTACATACGGAAATTCTCCTTCTCTTGCTTCGTTTACGAATTTCTATCACATGTACCCTCTTTTAATGTTCAACTGTCGCGCGTCTCCCTTCTATTTGTGAAATCCCATTACCTTTCTTTGTTTCTCAATTGCACGCTACATCAGTTCTCGAAGCAATCCACTACTTAAATAATATAGACAATACATTTGTCTTACTCTTATTAATACACGATGTAATAAGCTTTCTTCGTTCATCCTTAATAGCTTGACTATAACCTCCCTACCTTGTTTCTCATCCCCATTTAAATTGATGTCCTATACACACATTCTCCATCTCACTCTAACCTATAGCCTTGAATACATCCTTGTTTCCTAGTTCGTTTCCAAGTCAAACCAACACCTGACAATTTCATGTCACACTTTTGTATGCTAAAAACAATTTGTCCTTGTTTCATATCAATCCCTGCTTGTTTTAACGGCCACCTTCATTCGTAGAAAATATAGATATTATTATGAGCTTGTTTACAACGCACCCTATCCTTGAAATAAATTATTACTCAAAACCTGTTGCAATACTGGACCTCGTAACCGTCGAGTTTGTTTATCGAAAACACTTTCATACATCTAATACTCAGGAAATATCTCCTACTAACCTTATGCTTTTAAACGTTATTTTATGCTAAATTGTCCCCTAGAAATATTTACACACGCTAAATGATACTAAATTAATATTTCAAGTTTTACGCTAAAGTAAAATGTAAAGTTTTTTAACTACTATGCATAGACTCTGTTATAATTAAAGCTGGATCCTTACACTATACACCAATGTCTTTACCTTTATGATAAATAGATAAAATTAATTGTATCTGCTCCCTAAAATATTATAAAATTTTCAGCAAATATTTGTAAAGCTGAAAATGAAGGAAAATCAACTCTAAAATTCTTACTCTAAACTATTATTATTATTATACTACATTCTTAAGACACATCTTAACTTTTTAATAAATGGTATTTACACGCGGCCGTCAACACTAAATTGTTCAATGAATTATCTGATCAATTTTAATCCACCAATCACATAGAATAATCCCCTTATTTGAATAAAAAAAGTAACTAAATTTTTTTTGTTTTCCTTTTATTCAAATATCCCAAACAAAATTTTGTTAACACTTATTTTTCATGCCTATCACTATTATGTAGACCTATAGCACTATTTTTTATCTTCAACTATTATTTACACCTTCATGACTATTATTTTATTTACACTTGGTATCCATAAATGCTACGCAGTTTAGTTTCACTACTTGAACCTAACTCTCTTCTTAATCCGGACAGTTATCCTTCTAACATACCTCGCTACCTTGATCCTTACTTTCTCCCCCATCACTATTACTATATGAGTAACTACTTAGTGAAATATTAAATTAACATTGACCTTATTCATCTCTATATTTGCTTCAGACAAACCATACGGTATCACTTCCGAATTCTTAACCTTTGTCACAACACGTAATCCTGTGTACCTTCTAGAATCTTTATGTAAAGGAATTAACCAGAAAGAATTTCTCAAATCTAGTTTACTAAAAATAAGTTTACTACATAACCTCGTTAGAAATGGGTCCATGGATGGTGGACAATGAAATTACGGTTTAGTCCGTTGATTAATCTTCTTCGCAACTAATCATAAACGAATACTATTATCCTTTTTTTAACTACAACCAACGGATTCAGAAAATGTGTGTTTGAAAATTCGAATATGCCATCATTTAACATTTTTGTTAATTCCTGATTTACTTGCTCCCTGTATGCAGCGGGTATTGGATAAATTTTTGCATTAAATGGTTCCGAATTATGTACCTCCAACACATGCTCGTATCCTAACGCTGTGCTCGCCTGTACCCCTACTAGCTCAGAATGTTTCCTTAATAACATTTGAACCTCTTTTAATTTTTCTTTTGGACATTTAAGAGTATTTATTTCACTAACTTTTTCTTCATGTAACCCCATTACATTTACATATAAACCTGTGTCATTCTCTGTGACATTATACCTCTCCTTCCAGGGCAATACCACGTCCCTAACTGTCACTAATCTCTTTTCCAAGTCAATTACTACACATATCTTCATCACGCAATCAACCCCTAAAATATTTTTAAATTTAAGTCCAAGAGCGATAATGAATTCCTGCTCACAGTTTAACGAGCCTATTTCTACCTTCAATACCATCACACTATTTACCACAGCAAACTTTTTTTTATTTGGAGCTACCAAATGACATCTCTTAATCGGCATAATCCTATCGCAAATTTCTTCTTTGATCTCTTTAACGAATTCATTCGACACTAAACTCGCCTCTGCCCCTGAATCGAGCAACAATCCTACACAATGATCTAAAATTTTTATTTGTACAACCGGCAAAAAAATTTTCTCTACTTCTTCTGGTTCCATTTCTTCTTCAATATTCATAAATTCTCGCGGATGTTCATATTTACATATTTCAATTTCTAGTGGTTTGTCTAATTTGAAAAATCTTGCCTACCTCCCGTTTCACTACTCGGTCGTGGTTGTCCTTCTACTACTTGTTCATACGTTCTTCTTGTAGCTTCTTCCTGCCTATCTGCTATTCCTGTATCACTAACTCTTGTAGCCGTTCTAGTCATTTCTGGTGAGCTATTTTGCCTTTGAACTCTCGGTATTGGAGTAGTACCGCTGCTGCTCCTACAAAAATTACCTCTTCGTTCCCAATGATCCCCAACATTTCTATTATAATTCATCCCTCTTTGATTATTAAAGTTTACTCTCCTACTTACCAGGTTTACATTTCACTCCCTATTTTTCTTAGGTCTCCCCGTATTTACGTGATCATACCTTTGAAGGTACTCCAAAAATGTCTCCCTTCAACTATATTTTGTAACGCCACATGTTGCCTAACCTTCATTTCGAAATGCCTAGATAGATATTTTATTATTTGACGATCAGTTAAAGATGGACTTAACTGCTTTGCTACACTATATTTACGAATAGCATACTGTTCCCTGGATCCCGCAAACTCCCCTTTGTATTTTCCTGTGATCAAGTCGTCCCTCACTTGGTCTTACTTATGATCACTCCAATAATGTTTTAGAAATTTCTCATCAAAATCTAAATATGATCCTATGTCCTGTCCTATTAAATTGTTCCAAGCCTCTGCATTAACCTTTAACAAAGCTTTCACAACATTTAATTTGGCCTGTTCGTCATATAAATTGCAAACCACGGTCCTAATACTGTTTATAAAAATCTGAGGGTTCGCCCGATTATCTCCATAAAATTTCATTTGTTGATCTAAAGCATATTACCTGTAAAAATTCTTTGACCATCCCCGCTAAAGCAGTTATGTTCTGTTTTATGCCGGTGATTTCTCTTTTAAACCTTTTTAACTGATCCCTACATGAATCACTCACCTCTGTCACTTCCCCATTAATTCTAACTTCAGTTTTCAATTGTCCTATTTCCTGCCTAATACCTGCTATATTCCTTTCATTCCCTTCCACTCTCGTTTCAATCTCCCCCATTTTTACCGTCAAACTATTTTTAAACTCAAAAAATTTTTTAGTCGATTTATCTATTTTTTCGCTTATTTGCCAAACTTCCCGTTTGACTCTTCATTCATTCGCAAAAATTTCCTATTTGAGTCTTCCACTTAACATTTCTTTCATTTGCTCAAGTTTTCTGTTTGATTCCTCACTTATTTTTTTTCTTGCATTCTTATAATTAATTCGTTTCCTTGTTCCCCCGATTCTGTCTTCGACTGATCCATACTACCTCCTGCTGCCTCTATTTCTTGTCCTGATTTGTCAAACAAAGCACTAACGTTGCTTCTAATTTCAACCCCTTGGCTCCTTAACTACTACTTCCTCAACATACGTTCACAACACTGCTTACACACAAACTTAATATTTACAAAAATCTACCACACAATTAACCTTAATTTCAGATCGTCAGTTTCCTAAAATAAAATTTAATCTATTTGAATTCAAGCCCTTCACGCTCGGGTCGTCATAAATTCTATGCAGTTTAATCTGTACTATTCGTGCCCTACAAATAGGGCCTTATTGATTCTGCAAATTTAAAGTACTATGAATTCCAGCACCACCGTTGGGCGTCATAAATCCTGCGAATTTATGTGGGCTGCTCTGCTGGAACACGAATTGACCTAGTATGAAGCTTCACTTCTTGGGTCGACATTAAACTACGAAGCTTACCTAGGCTGCTGAAAATAATACTTCACCTAACTGCAACTATGCTGCAATCAGCAACATACCTCCCTACTATTCTATCCAAGAAACTCAACTACAAAAATTCATCAAAATTTATTTACACACAAAGGTCCTACATCCAAAACTTTTTCAATTATTAAGGCGCACATACATTAAATTACATATATCTTCGTTTAGAAAACAAATCATTTGCAAAATATTGTAAGACCAAATTTTTACTCATCGTACAATTACACTATTTAAAGTAACTGGGCTTAAACTTACACCTGACATTAACCCCTGGCTTAATATGAGCTTGCTGTAAAACCCTTTTAAACATGTACAAATTTTCACCCAGAAATTATAAGTTTCCATTACTTTGTATATAGACAGCTATTACACAATTATGTTAAATAACCATCCCTACATAATTATATTTTCAATTAATTAATTATAAAGTTCGATGATAAATTCTATAGTTTATAGAATATAGAAAAATACACTCATAATACGCAAAATGTCAAAAACATCAAATAAACTCAAAAGACAATGTTTTCATAAAAATCAGTTACCTGAAACGCATCACATCACATGTATCTGCAATACAACCATCGACATTGACCTCGATTATGACTATATGTTATGGAGCTGCTTCCAAATTAAGTCTCACCATTCTTGTCGGCACGCAGCTATCCAAATCTCTCTAACTATCATAGCACCTCCAAACTTTCCAAACTCCTCCACCAGCAAACCACTACTTGGTGCATAAGTAATCTCTATTCCATCTTTGGACGCCTTACAAACCCCAAAAACCGAAGTAAAGTGTAGTCTGTACTTACATATCTTCAATAAGCTTCTATTTTCATAATTTTCTAGACTGCAAGTACCACAGCACACCAATTTGTGTATGTAGTTATTAATTGAACTTCTTAAAAGCACTTGTATACTGACCATAATGTTGTTGAGTACTATTTGTATATCCGTCGATGACAAGCGAAAAAGGAGAAAGAAAGCTCTCTCACCACCATATAGACCAAAACTACTCCCTTATCATTTAATTTTCTCACAATTCACCACCCCACACAAACTAAATTTCTTGGTAACTTTCAAACCGTCGCCACACTTCTTGAAACAAAATTCTCCACCTAAACAAAATTCTACAAACACCCGAGTAAAAAACCTTTAATGGTTCCTTGTATTTCTGTAGGGAAACATGAACGGACTTTAGAATCTCAGACTGTTGACACTTGAAAACAACAAACTACCACAAAAATAGCTTTCAACCGTCCAACGGATACTTTATTTCTTCAAACTTAGCCTCAACTAAAATCAAAATCTTGGTTAATTCACGCCCCTCATACGATACGTATTAGCCTTATCGCTCTCTATCTTACATACAAAAAATTCTTAATTTCTTGCTTTGTTTACGAATCCCTATCACATATATCCTATTTCAATCTTAAACTGTCGCGCGTCTCCCTTCTATTTGTGAAGTCCAATTACCTTTCTTTGTTTCTCAAATGCATGCTACATCAGTCCTTGAAGCAATCCACCACTTAACTAATATAGACCCTACATCTGTCTTATTCTTATTAATACACGATCTAATAAGCTTTCTTCGTTCGTCCTTAATAGCTTGACCATAGCCTCCCTACCTTGTTTCTCATCCCCATTTAAATTGATGTCTTATACAAACATTCTCCATCTCACTCTTACCTATAACCTTGAAAATCAACTTTAAACATGTTAATTATTACACATGATTTTTAAGACACATCTTAACTTTTTTTAAGTGGTATGTACACGCGGCCGCCTACACTAAATTGCCTAATAAATTATCTAATCAATTTTAACCTACAAATTACATAGAAGCATATTAGTTAAAAAATATATATTTCAAATTTTCTTATTTATTTCAGTTAAAAAGAATGTTCCATGTTCTAATTAGAACAGCAGTCGGTAACAAACGTCATCTATGATTTAGCATAGATATTGTAAACCTTTAATTTCAATTCTAATTGAGCACAACCAGTTGCAACTGCCGTAAAACTAAATACCATGCAATTAATTGTATATTGTAAACTATTTGCAAGCCAGGTAAACACGGCGTGGTACGAGGTATATACATTTTGCAAAACGAACAAGACTAATAATTATCATCGTCGATAGCATGTTAATTACAAGAACAAGCTCAGAACTTCTACCACAGATTCTTGTATGTGCCATGACGTGGTTACAGTGTCTCTAACGTCTCATTTTGCATATACCATTAGGATAAGTTTATTCAAAGTTTCGCGAGCATGGAACCAATTGTGTTCAACTTCTAAACACTCCGACTTTACGTGATGGATCGTCTAAAATGAAAATTTATTTAGTATACATTTTTAAGTTGCTCAACTATATAGATATGAAGCCTTCTGGATACGTTTTAACGTCAGTGAGCTTAAAAGCTATTACGTGGATTAAATTGGAAATGAAAGTACAAAAAGCTCTCTACTTTTTTACATTTAATTACAAGAGTAGTAAGTAAAATACAAACGTTTGCTTTTCTATTTGGAAATGATAACATTTTTTACTTATGGGTTTAGACATCTGTCAAATTGTACATATGATGCTTTGTCTCGAAGCTTTCAAATAGGCTATGGCAAATACAATGGAGTTGCGTCAAAAATACAATTATACTGGTTCGAATTATTATTTGGTGACAAGATAAATGAACAAAGGTTTTCCTAGCTGAACATTTAGTAAAATTCCTAGCTATCTGTGTTGTGAGCAGTTCCTTGTGCGTGCGTGTGTGTGTGTGCGCGCTTGTGCATGTGCGCGTGTCTGTGCTACCTAACTAAATATTGCACATCCAGTGTAGAGTTATATCATAAATTAAATAAATATGTGTAAAGCAAGCACAAACCACAAATATCTTCTATTTTCTGTGATACGGGTAAAATGAGCCTTACGTTATAAATTTAGATTTTTCCTAAAGAGGCTGTGACCCCGTAACAATTTTAAGGGTAACTTGGCTAACTGGAGTGGTGCGGGAGTGAGTGGTTCCTTTGGAGGAAATAATAAAAATAATTAAAAAAACTCTATGCTTGTATTTGTCTCGCGTTCAACTAACTATATCGACCAATCGTATATTTACTGACGTTCTACAAGTCCCTCCTATACTATCGTTGTCTCTTGCTTATGCATTTTTCTACGTCTCTTTCTAACCTGGTTTGAGTGGTAGAAAATCGATATTCCAGACCATATGCTATTTAAACCCACGTGGATTTCTTACGTGATTTAAATCACCCCTCGTTAGTATTTACTACGAACGCATGCGACGGTTTACCCAATATTCTCTGTAACCGTTTGCTATCTATAAAAATTAAGTAGAACTTGACATTTACAAAATACGCAGGTGTTTAATTAACTAACGTTTTACCACAACACTTCCACGAGTTGGAGTTCGGCAAATTTTTACCACACCGATATATTTGTTTGTTAGCAACACTTTTTACCTTGGCATTATTGGGTTTTTACACGCTTTTATGCATATTATACGTCAATAATCGTTCAATTAAATTCAATTCAATTAATAAATTAATGGCATTGGCTTCTACCATTTATTTCTTTGCAAACCTACTTAAATTTCATTCATTACTTTCTAAAATTTCGTTAATACCTGATACTTAAAAATGAACTAACTGGAATAAATTTCGCCCGTAAATTCTGGTTGTTTCTTTATACAGGGCGTTTTGAAATTGCTTTGTTTATATTTATTTTTGATCTTTTAAAACCACTATATATATATATATATATATATATATATTGTTGTGGTAAACAATAAAATCTCAACCACCCTGTATATAGAAAAGAACGATTTATTTATGTGCAAAATTAATTTGAGTCATTTAAGGAAAACGAACATGTAGTGACGTATTTTTATAATTAATAATGGTATGTTAGAAATTACATAAAGAAAAAACAGTTTTAAAGCAAATAGAAATTCATAATTAATTTTAATTTATTTTAATCCAACACGTATAAGCATAAGAAAACGTGCTTGCGTAACGAAATCAATAATTCCAAGGTAAATATAGTTCGATTTATATAAATTCAACGAAATACAAAGTCTAAGAATTGTTGTCCTAAACCTTCGATAATTAACAAACACCTGCGTTTTAAAAGGTTACATTCGAAGAAGTCAAGCATGTGTTAAATTAGGATTTCATAGAAATATTTTCAACCGTCAGTTGGTATAAACCACAAGGCTAACAAACTTCTTAAAGAGCGAGGGAAATGCACGTTCCATATACACGTGGAGTGGAGATAAGCTGTCATCAATATCGATTTTCTGTGACTCAAGTGGGGTTTTGAACGCGACAGCAGACATGCATAAGACAAAGATGAATATAGTTCAGGCGGAGTTTGTGATAACAAAGAATTTTATCATTGGTTAAAAACATACAGTTTTCCAAACATAGACACACGCAAAGGTTGACAGCGCTTTCGGCTACGGCACGTAGACCGAAGTAAATTTCAGGAATTTTCAAGACGGTTGTATGCAAAATTTTTAGAATTTAGATTTGAAAATAAGCTTTTCACTTGAAGTGTGTCCCGGGTGGGGTTTTAAAACGATACAAATGCTCAATCTAAATTATTAACGTTTGCTTGTCTTCTCTTCGCTTCTAGATTACGTTACTTCGATAAAGTACTGAATGCTGATTGCTATAATAGTAGAGCTTTTATTATGAGTATTGTATGTGTTGATAATACAGTAAAAATAGTGGTTACAAGTGTAACTCAGTAGTAGCGGGAATCTAGTTATTAACACGAAGGACGTGTAGTGTATATTAAATTAATAGAGGTGTCCGGCTACTACAATACAAAGAACGAAAATCAATAAATGGAAGCATGATATATGTGGGGTAAGCATCACAAATAACCAAGATTGTACGCTGATATATGGAATGGTACTATGAGACGACGCGCTTGGCTCGCAAATGGTGTTATTGTCTGTGGATCTGCAGAGTATCACAGCGAATGGTAACGAAGCCGAGGTGTTCTAGCGATCATCTTCAAAGGAATGGAAGCCTGAAAAATTCTCCAGGTAATTTATTTGAAATTTCTGTTGTTTGATAAACATTTGTGAAATTTTGGTGCTGTGTGATTGACTTGCTGGGGTTTGTTTAGGGTTGTAAAAACTGATTGGAAAAGATACATGTACTGGACAATTTATTAAGGTTAAATATTGAAAAAGGGTGTATTTAAAACTTACAAAATTTTATTCTGGATATAAATTGGATAGTAAAGGGTAAACGGGTCTATAAATTTTGTTTTAATTTATGCAAGGTGTAAAAGGCATATATAAACTAAACTGGGTTATTATGAGCTCACCATACTCCAGTCTACAGTCAATTTAGGGTAATATAAGGGGGCCCATCTACTCATATCTCATTGAATTTGTTTGAAAATAATTAGAAAAATCAAGGACTTTAAAAACATACCATATTTTAAGTTTTGTAATTAGTGTATCAAACTGTTTTTTATACATGTGAATAATATATCTGTTAAGAGCTGTAAATAAAAGGTTGTATTGTTTGGTGATTTTATTGAATGGTGTGCGAGTGTGTAGAAGGAATGGTTGTAAATTTAGGTATCCGAGAAGAGGCACAGCTGAGCTAGCCAGGAAAGCTGCAGAAGGTTTTTGAAGCAGAAATAAAATGGTACGGAATTTTTGCATTTTTGAAATTTAAATTATACGTTGTCCCAGCTTCGTCCAAGAATTTTTCTGAGGATTCACGGCAATATATATATATATATATATATATATATATATATATATATATATATTGATATGATAACGCCGTACTCGGTGTAATAAACGTTCTACTGAACACCACCGCTCTGTGTTTCTCACAAATTAATCTTTTAATTTATTATTATGCCACGGCTAGCCCTTTATAATCTTCACAGAGTGCACAATGTTACGATGATCAATTTTCTTTCACCCCTTTATGATTACCTGTTTGAATTGATAAAAAAAAAGTCAATCAACATTCATATAATGAAAAGAAATAATATTTACAATTTTAGAAATTCTTTAAATACACCCTTCAATCAATTAATATCATATGGATTATTTGTCCCAAAATTTACATACTTTTAATTCAATATAAAGTCACCAAAAACAACACCCTTTACAAAAAAAGATCTGAAACGTTCAAGACCTCTTTATGATCTATTACGTAAGTTTAAACGCATGCAATCTTCCTGTTGACTCTTTACAAGTTTTGGATAAATTGAATAAATTCAGTATTAAAATTGAAATTGAAAAGATTCCTTAAAATTAAGTAGATATGACGTGTAATCTGATATGTTGTTTCGTGTTATGGATCAACATCCCCTTGTTATGCTTAATCGAAACCAATGCTCTGCTTTGTTGAACCAATATTTCAGTACAGTTACCCCTTGTTTTCCAAAAATCACCTCGTGCTTTATTCTATATTTCTCTGCATATGCTTTGAATCTCTTCCCTTAAATACCACTTGAAATTCCAGACTTCGGATCATAAATTAGCAGCGCATTAGAATTGTCCCATAATTAGAATTATCGCATTTGAACTATGGATTCGAATTAGAATTATTTTTGACGCATATTAGAATAGTGCAGAAATATACCAGAATTAAAATTAGAATTGTTTTCGACGTAGATTGGAATTCTTTTCGACGCAGATTAGAAATGATTTATAAGTGAACCAGAATTTGACTGGAAGCCGATTAGAATTGTTTTAAAAGTGAATCAGAAAGTCAAGAATTATTGTTTTCGACGCAGGTTAGAATTGAATTGTTCCAAAATTAGAATTGTCTTCGACGCAGATTAGAATTGTTTATGAACCAGAAATAGTCCAGAATTTGACTGGAAGTCGATTATAATTGTACCAGAAGCCCTATATCATTATAAATATTTAACTCAAATTAATTACCCAATTTCTATTCACGTTTTCTGAAAAAACGGCAAAAACTTTTCATATATTCGTAACACAATTTTTATGCAGCACTATTTTCACTATATTATAAACTTTATTTATCTGGCGCGTAGATTTCTGGTTAAAAGTGATGTGGATTCAACGTGCTTTAAGTGGAAACTGAGCTGCCTTATCACCGGTGGGTGTTAAATAGCTTTTCCCATTACCTTTGGATTGGGTAAACAAGCAGTTTTGCAGATTGTCGCGATCAACCAGGTTTTCTTTAATATTTCAAGCTGATTTCTGATGAAACTCCTTTGTATTTCCGTGTCATGGTGTTTACTTGCGATTTTTGATTCCTTATTATTTGTTATCGTGGTCAGACTTTCAACTTACGTCTGTTGTTTTGTATAGATAATGCTTTTGGATAATTGTACGAAAATAAATGATGTAACTCTGGTGCTGTTTTCGTTCATTTAGTATACATTTTTAAGTTGCTCAACTATATAGATATGAAGCCTTCTGGATACGTTTTAACGTCGGTGAGCTTAAAAGCTATTACGTGGATTAAATTGGAAATGAAAGTACAGAAAACTCTCTACTTTTTACATTTAATTACAAGAGTAGTAAAATACAAACGCTTGCGCTTCTATTAGGAGATGATGACATTTTTTACTTATCGGTTTAGACATCTGTCAAATTGTACATATGATGCTTTGTCTCAGAACTTTTAAATAGGCTATGGCAAATACAATGGAGTTGCGTCAAAAATACAATTATACTGGTTCGAATTATTATTTGGTGACAAGATAAATGAACAAAGGTTTTCCTAGCTGAACATTTAGTAAAATTCCTAGCTATCTGTGTTGTGAGCAGTTCCTTGTGCGTGTGTGTGTGTGTGTGCGCGCGCGCCTGTGCATGCGCGCGTGTCTGTGCTACCTAACCAAATATTACATCCAGTGTAGAGTTATATCATAAATTAAATAAATATGTGTAAAGCAAGCACAAACCACAAATATCTTCTATTTTGTGTGTTACGGGTAAAATGAGCGTTACGTTATAAATTTAGATTTTTTCCTAAAGAGGCTGTGACCCCGTAACAATTTTAAGGGTGCCTTGGCTAACTGAGTGGTGCGGGAGTGGGTGGTTCCTTTGGAAGAAATAATAAAATTAATTAAAAAACAATCAAATAGCTGAAATACAAAGAAACTGTATCACAATATTCTATTTTGGGACGTTTCTTCTACTGTATGATTAAGGGGTTCCAAACCGTCTTGTCGCAGCAACTCTTTCGATAGTGTTCCTACACGGAATGCGATTATTCTGGATAGTCACCTTTGCTTTTTGTTTTCTAAATTTATCGCATTTTACTTTATGTTTCTCTAAAATACCGTAAAAGCACTTATTAAAATTTCTAACATCAAAGAACTTTTCGAAATAAAATGCCTCTACCAAATACGATTCCATCACTTGGGTGACTGAATATTCTTTCACAATCATCTGTTTTCTAGTTCATAAATATATACAACTAAAATTCAAAGTATACGTAGCCTCAATTGACATTGAATAATTGCAGTATAAATACCAATATACGTTTCCTAAAAACCTACTTTCCTAACATCAAACTGGCCAGGTATTAGTAAAAGAAATTTTACAAGAAAAACAACAAATAAAATCCATTACTCTAATTTTCCAGTTTTCCATTTTGCGTTACACAGTACTCTAAATCCTATTTCTGAAAATGCCTTTAATAACAACACGTAGAAAACAATTAAACACCAATTTTTCTGTATATCATTCCATTGTCTATTCAAAATACTAAATTTTTGTTCTTCAACACTAACGTCCACGAACAATGCTTACATTTAAAATTAACACGCACATACTCCTAAATATTTTTACGTGTCTTTCCTGCATGTGAATATTTTCGCTCGTACTTAATTAAATTTCACATTCTTTACGGTCATTTGGGAATTCTTATTAACAATTTTGACCATGTCGGAGGTTTTTACGGCCGGGGTCATTATAAATATTTATGGGTCTGGGTTAAGACCGTGTCATTTTATAAAAAAAGGTTGACGTTTTGCCCACTTTTCTAAGGGCTTTATCAGGACAAAAACAAATGGAAAATAAATATTAAATAATAATAATAAAAACAAGAATGATAAAATATTAATTAGACTAGTGTAAAAAGTATGAAGAGTTACTTCTGAACCAGCAGACTCACCAGCCCATTTAAGCCAAAGGGTGCCTTGTGACAAAGTAACTTTTACACACACACATACAAAATTTATGCTACGTTATGAAGTGTACGGGTCAGACAGGAATACAACGTATACTTCCAGTGAGGACCGTACGAATCAGAATGACGTAACAGAACACAAGAAACGTAGAAATACCGGGTTAACTACCAATGCCTAGAAGGGGGATTCCTAGCAACACAAAAAAATACATCGTTATCGATTTTCTATTTACAATAAAAATAATTTATTAAAAAAAAGTGCTCGGTTTGAATCAACAAAAAGAAATGAATAAATAGTTGTATTATAAGGAACAAATTTTAAAAATTTCCGTACGAAGTACTCATTTCGTTTAACATTGAGTATTCATTAATAAAAGAAAGACAAGAAAATTATTGTTAAAATTAAAAAATTATTTACAGTAAAACAGATTCTAATAATCAAGTAGTAAAGTACTGTGGAGCACCAGCGATGCACTAACAACAAAAGTAGGAATACAAAAGGTGCTGCCGATGTATGGAAAGACTAATATAATATACCTCCAAGTGCCGGGATATTATCGTGTGCCCATTGCATCCACGGAGGTAAATTAACGAAGCGTCAGGGTATTGGTGTCCAGATGTAGCGTCACCGCGGTCGACAGATGTGGAGCGCTGCGACACTCACTGCAACAGCGGAACACATACCAGTGCAGTTGGTTCTACATAAGAAAAATAATCAACCTACGTAAAACAATTTGACCTCCAGCTAAGAGCGATACACCCAAAATCTACACTTCTTATAAAGAAAAAAACGTGCATCGCTCTTGGAGTAATAAAACGATTAGTTTAGAAAAATACATATGATGACGAACTACAGAATCAAATTGAAAATTGTTTTAAATAAGAAGAATTCGAACTTCAATCCTTGCGTCATCAACATACCAAAAAGGAAATTAGACAACTGGACCCAATAATACAATACATTATTTCAACGAGTCTTTCAGTCGTAGAAGTATAAGGATTAATTTTACGCTATAGTAATGTGTAGCCAGTTAACGGATATTAAAAACAAGGTGCCAACTATAGAATTTATAGCGTAAACTCGTCGTTTTAGAGTAGATAGATTGAAATTGAAAATTATTCGCAAGCGTATTTATAATAAACAGGTAAAATATATAGAAAGTTATTGACGTATGGAAGAGTAGAAACGGAATCGATGTGGTTTTTAATTTATCGGCCGTAAATGAACGTAACAAATTTCTCCAAGCAAAATTAACATGTGGGGTAAAAAAGCCAAAGTGCGGGAGTGAGCAGTGCCGAAGGAAAATACCAAACACAAAAAAATTCGCTTAAAACTAAAAGAAAATTCGTTTACGAAAACAAAAGAAACCAAAAAAAACACCCAAAAAAAAGAATTCTCATCCGGCTCGAAAAACCAAAGTAAGGGAAGACGGGTAATAAGCCATCAACGATGACTAAAATCAAACGGCATCGACACTGTAGAGTCGTTAAAGGACGGATGTTTCTCAGAAGAAACAGTAAAGTTTTCAACCTCAAAAGAAGAAATTGGTTTCTCGCAAGCATTTTGAATTATAGTAGATTGAATGTATAGTAGTCAAAAGCTTTTCAGATTCTTGTAGCGTAATAATCAATAATTCTAAGGTTATAATCAAGGAAGTTGAAATACTAATTTTCATAAATTAACAAGTGTAATAAATACAAATATCAAGGATTTCTGGATAGCGTTGTGTTAATTGGTAAACCAGTCAGCCGCCGCTCTAGCATATAACGTGCACAAAATAACATTTGGATTCTATGAAAGGCATCGAACGGTTAAACAGGCAAGGATTGACATAGAATAAGGAAAGATTGTTTATAGCAAATATTAGAATGGGAGAAAGATAGCATGTATTAAGTGTTCGTTTGACTTTGAAAGAAAACTGTGAGACAAAAAAGGATGAATAGATTGTGTATTTATAGGAATAGGTTGAACGTAATTTGTATATTATTTAGAGTGGTTGATTTCATCAAGTACAAATGAGACCTGCATATGAGGAACAGAGAAGGATTATTGGATTTCATATATAGAAGGGAGACAGGCGGTAGTTTTAAGATTGTTAAGAGAAGGTTAATGTTATTTTGGGGTCTAACCAAACGTGCAAATATGGTGTAAAAAGAATAGAGGATGTAGAACACATGGTAGACTAGGATAGAGACAACTCGTGGTGGTAATATAAAATATGGAGTGAGCATGAAGTAATAAAGAGAAAATTTTCGTATGTAGGTTAAAGTGAGACGACTTTAATACGTGTATTATGAGGGGCGTGTGTTAACCAAGAAACTTGTTTCAGTAGGGGCTAGGATTCGGCGAAATAAAGATTTGTTGCAAAGCTAAAGTGTATTTTTGTAGTAAAATGTTGCTTGTATTGTTAAAATTTCTAAGATTTCGACGACTGTTGGTGCTCGGATACAAAATTCACGAAGAAGTATTGAAGGTTAGCTAGTGTGTTGTAATTTGGTGGCAGTTGAAAAAATTTTTTGTGGGTTTTAACCGTTTAGAAAATTACCAAGAAGGCTAGTTTGTTTGTATCGATGTATTTTACAGGAAATTTCAAGTTAAGAAGGGTAGATTTGGCTATATAACCAGGAGGACGTGGTGGTACAGCCCTCTTTTGCTAGTTATCGACGCATAAAGAAATTACTGTTGGTTATTTTTTTACGTGAATTTAGTATTTAAACTAAAGTTAATAATATCTTACACAAGTTGGGTAATGTTTTACTAGCAGTCCAAAAATTTTATAAAATACATGCGAAGCATGTTAGAGTACTGTACGTAAAAAATGGCTTTATATTTTAGTGGTTGGTGCAAGTTGTGCACACTAATGGAGTAGATAGTATTTGATGGATCGATTTGGTAGTTTACCTATGGTAAATGGATCAGTGGCAGAATTGGGGGGAATTGGATGTACCGTCACTTGGTAGTCGAGAGATTGGAGCAGCTGATTGCCATCACGAATGGTGTTATACAATTTGGTGAAGATTGAGAACGTGCAGTCATTGGTGAGAACATCAGACAATTATGGTGTGATTGCAGTTCCATGTGCAATGGTGCATTCCAGGTAACAGATTTTTTTTGTTCCATTCTGTGGTTATTTGGTGTGTTATGACAATTATGTGCCTAATGGGTATATTTATATAAAATCTATGGACTAGAGAGTGACTTATTGAACGTTTATGATTTATTATTTAACTAATTTATGTAGGAATTTATATTTATAAAATGATTTTTGTAATATTTGATTGTGTGCAAAGAATGCCCTACTTCACAACAATAAAAACTGTTTAACCCTTTTTTTTATCTGTTGAAATAATTTAAATGAAGTAATCTAAAATGATACAGTATAATGATTGATAATATGTACAGTTTTATGTCAATTCAAAATTTAGCCCCTGAATAAATTATTCATGTTCACCAAATTTAATTTTCCTGAAAATCGGCAAAAATATCTTTGTAATTACTCTTAAGTACCTTTCGAACGTTTAAAGATGCTTTCTCTACTTTTCAAATTCTTAATTGACCTTTTTGTTGACCTATATACATATATAATAATAGCAAATATTAAAATGAAAAAATTTAAGATCTCTAACCTGCATTTTCTTTCTTGTCACAATTGACTCAGACTATCTGTGGTCAGTGCCCCTTGATTATTACAGTTCGACTTGCTTCACTTGTTGGCCAGAATGATGGATCAATAGTTGCTTGTATTTTCCCCTCGAATTTCTAGAGTAACTTTTAGTATCTTTACGTTTATTTCCTTGTAAGTATTTTCGAAGTATCTTTGGATTTTCATTTATAGATACATCTAGAGATACATTTAGATCCTTAGATATACTTTTTGATCTACATTTATATTTTTATTCGGATCTTTATTCAAATCTGTTTACGCGTAGAACGGTTATTCTTCGTTGCAAATATCGGCACTTTCAATTGTTCACTTTTAATAAATTATTGACTTTTCAGTAAATGTTACTGGTACGTAATTTTCCACTTTAAATCGACGTGGTTCGTGCTTTATTGAAGATATCCTGTTCATTTTTGAGTTTTTTATGGTATTTATAAGCCCCACCTCTCAACGTTTTAGTTGGCGTGTTCATTGATCAAGGCTTGTACTTTGTGCCTATTTCTGTGGAACCCGGTATTTCTCAAAATTCCCTGGTTTAATTCTAGATGAAATGCTCTGCAGATCACGAAAGCGTTCGGTATATCACAGTATACTCCTAGAATTTCCAAATATTTACGGCGTTCTGTCACGTATTTTATATTTGTGTCGTTTATAGTCCAAAGCTTATCGTATAGCAAACCGCCTGTTATTTATTGTTTGTTATTTCAAATATGTTGAATTTTCATGTAAATATGATATTTCAACCACGTACTCATCTTTTTAATAATGATGTATTTAAATGCGTTTTTTATTTATGCGTTGACATTTTTAATGACATTCTTAAATAGCTAGAATGCCAGGTTGTTTATCTTTACCGATTACGTGTTTATTTTGATGAAACTTGATGAATTTAAGACATTATCTTTGTTCGTTTCTTTAACTTAAAGCGTATTATAAGACGTACACATTATTATTTTAGCTAAATGGTATCGAATTATTGCAAAATGACCTTCTTTCTTATGCATGAAATTAAATATAATTTATATACAGTGTGCTCGCTATTGACCTTTTGTAAAATATTCGATTTACTCTTATTTAATGGTGGAATTATTTGGTTTTCTTAACATTAATTATATTTATAGTTATTTTACTACCCCTATGACTTAATCAATCCTTAAACTACCCTCTTATCATAGCAATATATAGCCGTCTTATCAATTACACACAAACATTACAGGTTACTTGCATTTTTATTCACTCTTCTACTGCTAAAAATACACGTTACATAAAAAAGTGGCCACTGCTCCTATTCCAGCAACAGTAGTGATGTCATCAAGAATAATATTATGAATTCTCAAACTAAAAATAGCTTATGAAACAAATGTGAAAAAAGCTTAAAATCCAATACCAAAACACGAACGTTTATCTCTTTTATTACTTTACTCCGGTAATTAAATTTAAGAAACTACAGCTCTATTTTTTTATTTTCGTTCAAATTTAATTCACGTAATGGCTTTCAAGCTCGCTGACATTCAAACGTACCAGCTTTCATAGCTATATGCTTGCGATACTTAAACTTGGATAAATAAATGTGGGTTTTGATCCATCCATCACGTAATAGTAAAAGTGCCTGAAAGTTGTACACAATGTTGTTTCCTATGTAGCTGTTACATAATAAAAATTGATATTCAACTTAAATTCTGAGATATAAAAATGGAGATATTTAACCTTAAATGTAGATACGTATTGTATTAGCTAGACTCTCCACGGCCATCTCGAAAGCGGTATCAAAGTATATCGGCCTACCAGCCCTCTGTGAATTTTGAAAAAGGCTCAGAAGCTTAATGGTTCAAATCATAAAAGCGCATGGGCGTAAAGACTTAAAAGCTTAAAGCCTGAAGGAGTAGAGAGCTTAAAGGGTCGAGTGATCAAAGGTTTCTATGATCGAAACTCAAAGTGTCGAAAGAACAAAAACTCAAAGGTTCAAACGCTCAAAAACTCAAAGGCTCAAAAACCCAAAATCTCAAAAGTTTAAAAGTTTGAATGTATGAAAACTCCGTTTTAAGAACTTAGCTGCTCATAGGTTCAAAGGCCTCAAAAGTGCAAAGAGTTCAAACATCAACGGCTTGTAGTTTCAAAACTTATAGGGTCAACGCCATCAAGTCGTGGAGGCTCAACGGTTCAAAGCCTTAAATACTAGAGGCAGAAGTGCAGTCCTAAATATTCAAAGCTGTAAACCTGCATAGACTCGTCAAGTGACCAAGGGCTCCAATGCTCGAGAACTCAAATTGCCTAATATACAAAAACTCAAAACCCAAGGTTCCAACTCTCATAAACTTATAGGCTGAAAGACGTAGATGCTCAATAAGTTAAAGACTCAAAGATGGGTTAAAAGCTAAAAAACATGAAAGCTCAGTCTCAGGGGTTTAGTTACTAATAAGTTCAAAGGCTTCAAAGTTGAAAAACTTCAAATCGCAAAGGTTTAAGTCCTCGAAACTTAACGGGCCAATATCTTAGAGCATCAAAGTTGGAAAGACTCAAGGGTTCAAAGACTTAAATACTCAAAAGTAGAAGGTACATACTTAAACGCTGAGAGTTGTAAAATTTCTTAGACGGAGAAGTACGAAAGGTCATCCTTAAAGATTCAAAGCATAAAAGTCAAAGAGGGCTTCAGGATTCAAAGGGTTTAAAGGTTCGAAGGAGTTAAACTTAAAGGCTTAAAAACCCGAATGTCTAAAGGCCCAAAAACTTAATTGCTCAGGCTCAAAAGCTTTAACACAAAAGGTTAAAAGCTGTAAGGTTTAAAGACTAGAAGCTCAAAGGCTTAAAGGTTTAATAGTTCAAAGAGTTAAAAACTGTTACATGTAAGACGAGCGGGCAAGAAAGAAATGAAAGAAACCCGTAACGGAATGTTTGGTCGAATTGCAATAACAGAGAAAAGAAAGGAAAAAATCGATGCCCTGCTAATACAGCTGAAGATGGGTGAGGGGAGCACGCACAACCAAATTTGCCCTGAAGAAAATAATTAGAATATATACAACGTATACATGCGGACAGAACACTAGTCTATCCAATACAATTAAATACATCGCTCAACTAATATCACAGAAAACTAAACAGAATAATTGTAGGGTTTCTTGCAGCATGTTTACTTGTATTTATATCCCGTCGCATGTACCAATAAGAAATATAACATATAAATATAAATATGACAAGAATCTTACCTACGTACTTACTACGTTGACGATTACGTGTTTGTCCCAATGGAATATAATAAACCTAAGATACGAAATAAATATTTATAATAGCGCACTGAGGCGCAATCAGCAAACCAACAACAATAACCAATCGCATACCATAGCTGATGGATAATCATCAAGTACGTATAGAATTTCGAAACTAACTAACTCGGTTATCCATCAATATAAAGACAATATCACACAAAACCAACACTAATACGTTATTCTAAAGATAAGAGCATTAAAGAATCAATTATGGTTTGTTGATTAATTTCTTAATATTTATACAATACCAGCAAACCCATGTAACATAAGTGACTACAGAAATTGCTACCTGTTGGTTAAAATGATCTTCCTTCACGTAGACTGTTAAGGGTTTTTGGTAACTGCATTGTACTTATCTCATCATCGCCTAACTTGCGTAAAACGGGAACCAGATTAAATGTGCTGTAACGATAATGTGAGATTTCTGTGCCACGGCCAAGTAAGCATTGGTTTAGAAACTACAACTACATAAGGATTTCTAACTGCCCGGTTGAGTTTTAATAGTTATCCCAAATGCATCCACGCAAACCAACACGTTCAACGTGCAGATTATGGAATTGTTTTCTAAAAATACTCACGAAAACCCATTATAGAAAGAAATAACTTTGAGCATATTTCTAGCACTCAAACACAGCACAGTGGCTTTATCTATCATTTAACTACAATAAATTTGAATACTTACATATTCGCGAAAAAAACGTTTATTAAAATAGGTTACAGAGTGTAAAATGCAGAAAATATTCGAACTACGTGGACTAAGTGGAACGTAACAAATTCTCCTCTAATAAAAGTAAAGGGTACGGGAAGGAAATAAAAGCAGTAAATTAAACAATACAACAACAGTACGGGCACAAAGGAATCTCTTATTAGACAACAAAACAGAACCAAAAAAAAAGAAAGAAAAAGAAAAATCTATCCGGTTTAAAGCCATAGGAAAAGGAAAGGTAAAGGCAGCAAACAACCAGGGCAAAGATGGAATGGTATCAACACTGCAAAAGCCGCCGAAGGACAGATGTATCTCAGAAAAAAACATTACAGTTTAGAACCACAAAAAAAGGAGTAGTTTTCTACAGAATACGAAAAAGTAAGAAACGAAACGAGGAAGAAGACCAACAGTAATAACCTAAACAAAAAATAACTGTTAAGACTCAAAGTATGCTAGGGAACGACAAGAAAGCCGAAGCATAGAATGTGTACTTCAACTTAGGATAACAATAAATCGTCCAAAAAGAATAATCAAGCCGAAAAAAAACCTAGATAAACCTAAGTCGCAACATAAAAGCCTAAGAAGCATACCTCCTACATTTGATTTTCTAGTGCCCCCACCTCAAGGTACTATATTGATCAGGAATTGAGTTTCTTTTACATGAAAATTCTAAATTTTGCCAAACCCTTACTGTTGCGTCCAAGGTAGAGGTCTTCAACGTGCGTGACAACACACACACGGGACCTACATTTTATCTTTCATCCGAAGTAGGGGTATATCTGTGAAAAATGCTCGCTTAGCATTTTTCACACGGTCTATGTTAGGAATCCAAATCCCGAGAGTAAGTCACAAAACCGCCTCCTAAGGAGTGTACCTTAAATTTGAATGTCTAGTGCTTCATCCGAAGTTGCTACTTTGACCGGAAAGCGCGCTTTTTTACCTAAAAATGTTGTATTTTGTCGAACCCTGTTGTTCCAGGCAAGAGGGATCTTTAACGTGAATGTCAACACTCACACTCAGGACCTATATTTTAGCTTTCATCTGAAGGAAAGTATATTTCTGTGAAAATGCTCGCCTAACATTTTGCAAGCGACCCGAGACTCCTAAAAAGCATACCACAGAAAGCGGATAGAAAATCATAGTAGGTCAATACAAAAACTGACAACAAGTAAAACCAGCCAAAGGAAAAGGAAATGGGTAAGAGGAGTTCAGGAAAGAACCGGTGCCTGATCCGAAAAGAAAACAAAAGAAATGCAACACTGTGGGGTTATTGTTGAGCATGCGTGCGTGTATTTGTTTGTCTGCGCGTGCATTTGAGTGTATTGGGCGAGTGTGCGTGTATTTAATGTGTAAAGAGCGTGTAGGAACACTTTAGTCGCTTCTTACGACAGGTAGTATTTTAATAAGGCCCCACTCGAGGACAAATTCCTAGATGATGCAGAGTCAACTTGAAAACTTGTGACGGGGGTTGGACAACGAAGCTTACGACGCTTGTGTCGCCAGGAAGAATATTGTAAAATATCAGGGAGATTTGCACTATCCGAATGGATGGGTTTAAGGTCTTTCACCAAATAACTAAGGGTGTGTCAGAAGAATCGGCAAGTTCATAGGTCCAGTGATAAACGATTTTACGGATAGAGAAGAGATCAAGTAATTTAGGGGGGAGTTTGTCGTTAAAGTAAAGTAAAACGTCAGAAAGGGCAAAATTATGGTGCCAAGGAAACAGAACGATGGCAGAAATTATAGGGATTCCGAATTTTTTTGGTACCCGGTAGAAAGTTTCAGAACCGATGTTTTGAAATGTTCAAGATCAGGGAAAGAATGTTCAGGATCAGAAATATACATGCTGTTTATTCCAGACAGTTGTTCGAAATAATCGCTGAAGGGAAAATGTTCACGAACAAACAAATCAAAGAAAAAAGTACGCCCCAGAATTTCATGTTTTACGTTTGGATGGCATAAAGAATTTTTGGAAGAATGACATCTTAGTGACGCTGTTTGTCATGGATATAGGAAACAAACGTGGTTTTGAGGGTGTGGTTAACACGTTCGGCAGGATTGGCTTACGGATGGTAACGGGTAGTGAAAGAGATGCTGGTGTGATGGCATGTGCGTAAAGAGGCGAATTGACAGCTACGGAACGATACACCGTTATCAGTAATCAGGTATTGCAAAACTTTAAAAAATAGGACTTGTTCTTGAAGGATTTTTGACACGGAGGCTGGAGTGGTGTTGCGCAAAGGAAAGAGAAAAGCAAATTTGGTGAAGTAATCAGCCACTACATGGATATAGAAATTGTCTCTGGTTGAACGAGGAGAAGAACCTACCATGTCACAATGGATGATTTGTCAAGATTGGGATGTTTTAGCTCTAGGAGCAAAGTAGCCAGGAGAAGGTAGTTGTTCAACTTTGTGAGTAGAACAAACAGGATAACGTCGGATTTAGCGAGCGAAGTCACCCTGAAACAAAGTCAGAAATAGATTTGAAGGAAAAGACAAGAAAATTTTGACGCGCTACTATGACCAAAGTAGGAAGATTGTGGTGAAGGAATATCAGATCAGTCGGCTGTTCAGATAGTTCGACGATTTACCAATTGTCCCAAATGAAGCCTTGTGACGACGGAAAAGAATATTGTTCACCACGGAGTAGAATTGATAACATCTAGGATATTTAGGGACCCATTAAAGCATATCATTATACTAGGGATCATGGGTAGAAAGGGCAATTTCAAGAAAGGAGATATTGGAGATGGATGCAGGTACAAGGACGGGAACAGAAGAGGAAAGGTTATCGGGAGCAACACAACGTATGCCTTTACGGTGATTAATCGAGGAATTGTAATGCTGGAGAACAAGAGACCAACGAGTTAAACGTCCAGATGTACTTTGGAGTTTCTTGAGCAAGATGAAGGAATCTGAATCGCATATAGATTGAAATTGGAAGCATAGGTTTGAATAAAAAAGTTGAAGAAAAGTTGTTGCAGAAAAATATTGGGGCGGAAAACAACGGTTGTTTGAGAGAAAGGGAGACGGACTATCAAGTAGGGGTCCAGAGAAAATATACATTCTTTCGCGTAAAGTTAGAAGGTCTACAGTAAAAGAAACGAAATTTAAAATAAAACGTATATACAACTGGCCATGCCAATTCAACAAAGAACTTCTGTCCATAGTATTCTTCTGTTATTTTTGCTTTAATGGTTGGACAGCAGTATTTCTCCAGAAAGAAGTTTTTAAAATCGCAGTAGCTAGGCCTAATAACCTTGAACGTTGCCCACCATGTGGCTGGATAGCCTTGCAACTGGGTGGTTATGGTTGGTAAGTCTACCCCTGTTGCATTTATTAGATGAATTCTATCGGATCTTCCAGAAGGGTGCCAGAGAATACGGGCTTCTCAGCTTTGGTGGCTGCTGTGGTGACATAGTTTTCCGAAGTCCCCCAACCAACCTTCACGTGGAGTTTGATGAAGACTGATTAAATTGTATATATTGACCCTATAATTGTTTGAACATGTATATATATATATATATATATATATATATATATTGCTGTGAAATGCCCCTACGTTTGGGCGTCATTAATATTGCTGTAAAATAGCCCCGTTCAAGCCCCACTGCTGGGCGTCATAAATATTGCTATGAATCGCCCCACGTTGGTATGTTATTGATATTACTGTGTTGGTATGATATTTTTATTTGCTGTAAACTCTTCTTTAGACCCTTTATTTTTTCGATATATAACTTTGCTATTTCACAACCCCTAACGTTGCCGTCGCCGTTTAAAACTTTACTATTGTTTTTATATACGGTCCTTTTTACTGTACGTCTCTAAATTCTATAATTCCTGTTTTTGTATGCGTCGACTAGCTCAATCTATTAAACACAGAGTGTCCTACGTCACGACAATAAAGGTTGTTTACCCCTTTTCTTTTTATTACCTATCTGTTAAAATCATATAAATAAAGCAATCCAAAATTATTCAATATAATAATCTATGATGTGTACACTTTTATGTCAATAACTTATTAATTTCTTCAACATTTAAATATTAGTCCCTAAATAAAATATTAACATTTATCTGTTTTCACGAAATTAGTATTTCCTGAAAGCCAGCAAAATATCACTGTAATTACTCTTAAATACCTTTTGAACGTTCAAATGGTTCTTTCTCTATTTTTCAAATTCTCAAATGATTTTTTTTTATGACATTTACAGATATTTGATATAGCATGTTAAAAATTGAAAAACAGTCATACTAATAATAAATAAATCTCTGACCTGTATTTTCCTAACTTGTTTCTGCTTCTGAATATTGATAGTCAGCACCTTTGAATTGTTACAGCTTGACTTGTTACAATTGTTGACCAGAATGATTAATTAACTGTTGCTAGAATTTTACCTACGAATTTTTGGAATAACTTGGAGTTTACTTGCAGTTTAATTTGAGTATCTTGACGTTTATTATGTTTCCTTGTAAGCTTATTTAGATGTATTTTTATAATATTCTCGAAATTTGTTTAGTGGTACATTTAAAATTTTTTTTCGAAGTATATCTGGAGTTTTATTTACAGTTGTATTTAAAGGTACATTTATAGGTATCTTTAGAAGTATCTTCAAAGCCCTTAAATTCTTAAATATTAGAATAAAATTCAAAGTTTATATTTACGTTTACGCTGTTGTGCTTTGAATTTGTCATTAGTTCCAAAGAAGAAGCTCAAATTTACGCTTTCGTAAGATGCGGGTGTAGAAAGTTCGCTGACGTCACCTGTTTGTCCAAGAACCACAAGCTAATACATGTGGTCTCAACAAGGTGTTGTTGTAATGAAGTTTCAAAGTACAACCAGTTACTAAGGCAAGCGTTAGCTTAAGGACATGACCTAACAACAGCTGTTATAAATAACTTGATTACGAGACAAATATTTGAAACTAAAATGGTAGCATTTTACTCAGTTTGTTTTACGAGGAAGTCGAAAGAACTTGTATCGTTTGGATTTCATTAAACATTACTGCAAATAATTAAGATTATCAATTTCCTTATTTAATCCGGAAAAGTATTTCATTCAAGTTCAGTAATACATATAGTAATTATGAGAACTAATTTTATTTAGCATAGAATATATGACAAATATTTATAAACGAAGGTAAACAGATCTATGTATTCTGGGTATTTAAAAACTTTACGGTCATATATAATTCATTGTTGAAATTTTGATTCATAGTAGAGATTAACAAAATTCACATATTTAAATATCTGAGTCTAAAAGTTTAGACTACTTTTTTATTGTACATTTTTATATATAAATTTTACAACAGAAAAAGGTAAATTTAATTAAAGAACCATCTTTTGATTTAATCGAACAACTGTTTTATTTTAGACAAATGCGTTCAAAGGTAGAAATAAATAAGTTAAAAGAGAATACATCCCCTTTTATAAAGAATAAGGTTGTTGACTGTGACACAATAAAGAAGTACTAAACAGCGCTTTCAAGAAGCTTGATATCTAAATTTCCTTTTGCTATTTATTTTTGAATTATAGGTATTAATAACTACTCTTTTTCTTTATTGTATAAGGTAGCCAGAGTGTATCTCTTGCGTCCTTCGTTATTGTAATAACATTGTTTACTTTCAGATCCTGCGTTTTGCAGTTAAAGCGATTTTTCCCTCTGAGGATTTCCAAGTTCTCTCTTAGGGTAACCCGTGCTTAATCAATTCCAGGACTTGGTGGCGCCTTTTTTGCACCCCCTATTTTTATTTGAGAGTTAGTACACAAAACAATATTTTTGTTGTGAAACCTACAACCACTCCACATAAACTCTACCCAAGGAATAGACCCTTAGCTTAGTGGGAAAACTGTCGATTTCCTTTCATTATAAGGGGATAGAAATTTCGATGAACACAAAAAGGTACCGAAGGCCTTTCACTGGCGCCCAACGTGGACGTTTCACTGGATCCCAACGCGTGAGGCCTCGATCGTTATACTGCCGCCAAATATGTGAGGCCTCTAATAATTATAGTTATGCTGACACCGCATTGTGAGCTTTAATTTTTTGGAACTGCTAAGAAGTAGTAATTGAAATTTCGTTATCGTTAATTGTACTGCCGCACTTATTATTCTGAAATCTTGGGTTATAGACCTTCAAACTAATTTGAAGTATGACAATAAATTGTTTTAGTAATTTAGTTATCAGTAGGGCAAAGTTGTGAATTCTGGATTTAATTATTGTTCCCCTATTGAATCAATTTTATTAAGCATAAACGGTTAGGATAAATTTAGATTTGGTTTAAAGGCAATCTTAAAAAAATTCGTAAATTTCGGTATTTTTATTAATTTTTTTAAAAATAGATCTTAGAAGAGTATAAATATGGCTGATACCTTTCAGGTTGTGTATTTACTAAAAGAGGAACTAGATTATAAACTTCGTATACGTGAAATTGACAGTAGTAGACCAGTCGTTGACAAATGATAGATATTAGGTCGTTTACTAGCGAAAGAGTTACAAAAACCAGGTTGTCTTATAGATCTTTCGGATTATAATGTTGAATTTTTAGTAAAGAGTGAAGAAATCAAGGACGCCGTTTTGTCGATTAGAAATGTTTTGTCAGAATTTAAAGGTGACCATCCCGACTCTGTTTTTAAAAGGGCACAGTCAAGACTAGCACACCTAACTGGTCGAGTTAAAAAGGATGAAGTTGCCATCGCAGAATCAAGAAGAAGCCGTTGAATTTATGAGAGAGACATTAGTTATGATCCTTATTATTGAGGCAGAATCGTTTGTTAGGGCGAAAGATAAGCCAACTAGTTTAGATGAATCTGTCAATACGTCCTCTCCTGTTAATAGAGTGCCTCTTAATATAGTCACTTATGAAACACCACCTTTACCCATTGGAACTTGGTCTGTTAAGTTTTCGGGAGATCCTAAACAACTTTATTCATTCCTAGAACAAATCAATGAGTTAGCACAGTCACGTAGAGTAACTGAAGACGATTTGTATAATGCCTCTGCTGAGTTATTTGTAAATGATGCCCTCGTTTGGTTTCGACAAGTTAGAAATTTTGTGAAGGATTGGAAGTCTTTGGTATGTCGGTTAAAAGAGAATTTTCTTCCTGCTCATGTAAAAGACGAACTTTGGGAAAAGATTAAGTCACGTCATCAGCGAAAAGAAGAATCTGTAGTTTTGTTTATGGTCCATATGAAAAGCTTATTTAGAAGGCTACCTAAGGTGCCTGCGAAATTTACGAAGGTCCGCAATAGGAGAAGGAATTTATTACCAGCTTATGTTACTCAACTTGCTCTTGTGCATAGGCACGTCTGTGGTTTGACAGCAATTTTTAACTTAGATCGGCGTTACAACGCAACATGTTTGATTTTGTTTTGTAACGGGCATTTTTATAATTTTACATTTTTACGCTCCCTTTCTGTTAGCGTACTTAAAAATACATCGTTTCTTTGGGATCGCTGTTTGTATAAAAGAAATACTTCAGAATAATTCAGATTTGTATGCAATTTAACTCGTGTGTATTAATTAAAGTAGATAATTTGAAGATTGATTTTCATTACTAAATAAATTGCAAGGAATAAATTGTAAATTGGATTATTCGTAGATTGCTTTCCAACTTATCGGAAAGGATAAACAGCTCGTAATTAGTTATTATATATGATTGCGGCATTCACGTTGTAAAATGTTCCTGATGTTAATACTAGTCTAGATAATTTACGATAAGGTGTTGGTATAGCAACGAGTTTTATATGAAGAGATTAGAGTGCAGTGTGGTAGTTTGTTCTTCGTTCCTATATGTTGATATTACGTTAAAAATACTGTTTCCTTGTTGCTTTACTAATTGTGCTTTTAGTTGTTTTTCTTGTGAAGTAAAAGTTGTTTTTAACTGTAGAGCAGTGTAGTGCTGAGGATGGCGATTGAAGGAAAGATGCTTTATAGGCGAACGTGTTTTACTCGACCGCACGTGCTTGTTTACGGAAAGTCGACGGACGGTTTTAGTGATACGCGTAGCTTTACTAATTGTTTTTGTTGCTTTTCTGTTGGAAATAACAGTAGTAGAACTTGTCGTGTGTTTTACGGAACATTATTTTAGTGATACGCGTTGCTTTACTAACTGTGTTTTTGTGGAGTTGTCTTTTTATATTTGAACTGTGTGTGGTCTTTTCTTTTATCAGAGTAGTGCATACTTTGGATTATCCAAATACAGTGGATACTGTAGTTTCTGAATTTTCTAACCCCAAAGAATCTAAAATAGATCATTGTTTGCGCACATTTCGTTATTCAAAAGCATTAGATTTTTCTTTGTTACCATAGGTAGCAAATAGAACACCTCACGTTACTGTTAGTTTAATGCATTACATCGTGCCTTGAGGGCCCGTGATGCTAAATTTTTATTACCATTTTCTTTTGGTTTGTGTTACAAAATATTTCGAAATTATTGTCTCAAGAACTAGAATTAACAAGAAATTTATCAATGCTACATAGTTCCATCAGCCTGAAAATGTCTGTTACTAACACCACTGAAATACGTAGGTGTGATTAGGGTAACGTGTGATAAGTTCCATCAACACCCTCCCAGTAAAGGGTGAAGTGCTTCGCTAGTGCAGGACCTCGTGAATCCCACGCTTCAAATGCAAGGAGGCGTTACTGAAGGACTTTATGTAAGTTGAACTATTTCCTACTTGATATGACTTTAAATATCTATCCGTTGTTTTGCAATATCTTTGTCGTTCTGATACCTTTTACAAAAGACTTGCATGATATTTTAAAACATAAGAAAAAAAAAGAAAGAAAGAAAGAAATTTCAATACTACTGAATTACTCATACCAATTGTGTCTTATCTATTTATCTTTTGTCAACATTTTATCTGATTTATGTTTAATTGGTGTGTGAGGAAACGTTTCTGCTACTCCTCAATATTACCTCACTTTGTACTAAACATTTTTCTGTATTGCTTTTACCGTTGTTATATTATATAGTTTATTTAAACAGTCTCTTTTATTTATATGCTACAAAGTACTGAATAACTTAGACGTTTCATTGCTGCTATGCTTATTCTTTTTTTTCAGGTTTGCTTAACTAATTTTTTTATTGCAGGTATTATCACTCTAACTCCTTACGGCCGTGTCCCTTATAGGTTGGTCTGCTTTCTACAACCCCCCCTAATCTCCGATTGAGCCCGGTCATTTTTTTCTCTGATTTTCTTTTTGTTATGCACGGCTACGAGCCAACGTAGCATAAATTTGGCGCTCGAACAGGGACTGCCACGAATTACGTAACATCTATTTTTAGCGCCCAACGTGGCTGCCCCGATAATAACGTCACATAGATTTGTGGTGCCCAACGTGGAGCTCGATTTTTTTTGATTGGCTCGATTTTTTTTATTTGGGGGCTCGATAAACGAGGGGCCTGTTTTTTTGATTTGGCCTCGATTTTTTGATTTGCTCCTGATTTTTTTAAAATTTTTTTCTTATGACCTTGATATTTTTTTGGCATTAATTTTTTCTGGTGTAATTTTGAATTTTTTTTTCTTCCCTATATTGAAATTCTTTGATTTTAATTCTTTTTTTTTGTTCACGTCACTTTCGCTACCTCACTTAAATATAATCCTAATGTCTCCGATCTAGATCTGTTGTCCTTTTGGCGACGCAAGCGCCGCAAATTTCGTCCGTAACCCACTCGTCTCCCTACGTTATACGATTCCTTCAACTCATTAGCTTTATCTGTGATATTTGACCTATTTCGTAGTATTGTGTGATGACTTTTATTTTTTTCTTCTACTCTTTCCGGTTTTTCTTTAATTCCACATTTCTGTCCATTTTTTTTTCTGACTAGTTTTCTTTGCGGTTAGTTGATGTACTGACTTGGATCACTCGTTGTATCTGCTCCTGTGGTAGTTGCTCTTTAGGCCTACTTTCTGTCCTTTAGGGATCACGACTTAGTCCACTTTTGGGTCTATTAGCAGATTACTTTTCTTATTGTTACGCACGGCTACGAGCCAACGTATCATAAATTTGGCGCCCGAACAGGGACTGCCACGAACTACGTAACATCTATTTTTGGCGCCCAACGTGCCTGCCACGAAAATAAAACGTAACAGTTTAGTCTAGACGAGACTTGTCGTCCTAGTTGATGGTTCAGCAGTGCGTAAGTCTGGACGAGACTCGTGAAGAGTTGGCCGCTCAGCAGTGCGTAAGTCTAGACGAGACTCGAGGTGAGCCTGTCACTCTAGCATTTTTATATATAAATTTTACAACAGAAAAAGGTAAATTTAATTAAAGAACCATCTTTTGATTTAATTGAACAACTGTTTTATTTTAGACAAGTGCGTCCAAAGGTAGAAATAAATAAGTTAACAGAGAAAATATCCCCATTTATAAAGAATAAGGTTGTTGGCTGTGGCACAATAAAGAAGTACTGAACAGCGCAGCGCTTTCAACAAGCTTGATATCTACATTTCATTTTGCTATTTTTGTTTAAATTATAGGTATTAATAACTACTTTTTTTCTTTATTGTATAAGGTAACAAGAGCGTCCTTCCCTATTATAATAACATTGTTTACTTTCAGATCCTGAGTTTTGCAGTTAAAGCGATTTTTCCTCCTGAGGATTTCCAAGTTCTCCCTTAGGGTAACTCGCGCTTTATCGATTCTAGGACTTGGTGGTGCCTTTTTTGCACCCTCTATTTTTATTTGAGAGTCACTATACCAAACAATATTTTTGATGTGAAACCCACGACCACTCCTCATAAGCTCTACCCGAGGAATAGACCCTTAGCTTAGTCGGAAGACTGTCTATTTCCCTTTATTATAAGGAGATCGAAAACCCGAGGTACGTACCAAAGGTCTTTCAATATATCTGAAATATTAGTCAGTAAACAAAACCAGAACTTAGTGCTCACACTAAATTAACGGTTACTAGTGATTTTAGTGCTAAAGTGTCGTGGACTCGTACACTGTGAACCGAATTTTAGTTTCCGCCTCCAACCCATCGTATATGATACTGTATTAGAAATAGATTTAGGTGACGCAGCGAGACGGTGTCGTTCTTAAGTAAATGCATCGAATAGTTGTAAAAGGAACTCCATTCCACCTGGAGACTGACGCAATTAGAATTCCCAAAGATTACTGGTCGTTGAAAGGATGACCACTAGACGTGTTGGGACCCATAAATATGACAGTGTTGGTAGCCTAGCAAGGTAACTGTTACCGATAACTTAATTTAAAGTTGCACCTAGTTAATTGTTATATTTTTTGTTCCATGTCTTTAATTGTTTCTATAAGAGCCCGCTCCCGTACCACTGTTACGGGATTCCCACTCCTTCTGGGTAATTCCAAATTTAATAATTTAACGCCTCATTTACCCCTAACAATTATTTCAAATCAAATTCATAATTAATCAAGACAATAACTATAAATGAACATGGGACAAAGTAACATCAAAATTTCTAGAAAGCTTGCAAATTAATCAAGCTATTTGGTAGAAAACCCATTGCAATGTTAATAACTTCATTACAGAGGGCGCCGCCGTCCTCTACATCCTTGTAACAACATAAAAAACCCGTTTATAAGCATACGTTCGAAAATACCCAATACCTCCAACTGCCTATATGTAAACCGCCTTCATTTATATGCATTTCCAATTTCCTTTTGTAGCTCGAACGCTGAACTTATTTCAACATTTCTGTCGGGATTTCATCCCTGTTGCTTTCTTGTAAGAACTTTTACTTGTCGTATAAACTCACATATCAGAAAACTGACAATATTTTTGCGAATGGCCTTTTTTTGTTATTATTTGACATTTTAATAAACATGAGTTTTTCGTCTACAACCTTGTAGTTGTTATTACAGGAATCTACCGTGTCGGTTCCTGCCGTCTGGAAAAGTGGGTGGAATTTGAATGAGTTTAGATGCTCTTTAGAAGTCTCGCCAGGCCTTTCGGTTGAGTCGGTCTTGAAGGGGTGACTTCAAATATGCTGAGTTAACACCCGTCGCTATCCCAAATTTTCTACGTTTCTAGAAAAGTTAACCTTTACACTTTTCAAAAGTATAAAAAGGAAATTGCTTAATGTGTTAATGTACGTTGCTCCAAAGATCTTAAGACATGATTCAATCACATTTTCATTGTAACCTGGCAGTTAAATTAGCAAATATAAAGGAAGCTTCCAGTGTAGCTTTCGCTGGCGTTAATTAGGAGGACAAGGATCGCGAGATCGTAAACAAACCTTTTATTAAAGACGGTCTTTGTAAGCTCGTGAAGCTTCCTGTCACTGTCAGTTATTGCTCCTTGAGACTATTTTGAAAATCGTAAGAATTTTACACAGAGACTGGGTTCTGTTGGGCGCACATGTTTCCAAATATTGATTAGAAAGAACAATTCCTACGCCTTGAGTGTTGTCTGAAATGAAGCTCTAAGCTTTTTTGTTTTCTCTTCTTCTTGTAAATTTCAGGTTATTGCTAACCTATGATTGGCTGTCTTTTCCAAGTTTCCATTGATTGGAGGACGAGAACATTTTGGATAGTAGCTTCATTGTCTTGTTTCTAAACTTATTTTACTATCTCTAAGTGGTCCCATCGAATACAACGTAAGTCTCTATTTTATTTGCTTCTATGTACATGAGGAAATGCGTATACGTCAGCTCCTTAAATTTGCATTCTTTCGGCTCAGTGGTGCCTTCTGTTTTCTGTCTCAGTGTGGGTAGTTTGTCTAATGCCTCTATTCTCAGTGCATGGATTTCTTCGTTAGTGGGGAAGCTATACGTTTTCAATAACGCGTTGCATGGCGCTAGTTATGAATTAGATGAGAAGGAAAAATTAGTAAACGTAAATGGACAGGCTAAATTCATGAACCCGCTTTGTATAATAAACTTCATAAGTAATTAATTTTAATTAAGCAAAAATTTTAAAATTTAGGTTTCTATAAAAGTCATTCGGCTAACAAGGCATAGCATTAATTCCTTTAAATACACTGTAAACGTAATAATCCAGGACAATGACTTATTTTAAATATTGCTGAAATAAAAACTTCCATAAAAGATACAATGTAATAAATATGTAATACAAAAATGTTAAGTAGGTATAGGATGCAGAGGGCCATACAATAAATAAAACCACAGAGTGTACATTAATGAAAAACTTATATGAGAAGTGCACAAACCGTTAAAAGAGCGGGTCAAATTTGAAACATTGCTAAACGTTCAAGAACAACTGCAAAAATACGTCACCGTCATGTAGTTAACGGTCCAAAGCTTTGTACACAAGCAAAAATTAAAATTAATACATCATATTACCGGATGCTGACGGCAATTAATAGGATTTTGTAGTGAGAGGAATGGCAAGAGTTAGACATACTACGGAAAAGAATGAATTAATTATTCGCGAACAGGTAATTAAAAACATCTAAATATATTAATTCGAGCAAGTAGTTAGGGTGACAGGACTCGGAAGGTTGAAAAAAAACACAGCTACAAGCTCAAGATGAGATTACAAATTCCCACAGCGAACAAACACGCTGCATATAATATATTCCTTTGAACTTACGCTTGCATAGCCAGAATATGTTTCAATCCGCGTGTTATGAAAAAATTGTCGTTACAACCCGTTGAAAAAGGGATATTAACACGAGAGTTCACCCTCTATTAAATTGGAACTTTGTTATGTGTTGTGTTAAGGGAGCTGTTTTTTGTAGGGCGTGAAATGAAAACGCTGAAGGTTTTTGACCACCCTGAAAGTTTTAGAGAACTGGAATTTAAACAGTAAATAAATATAGTCTATAAGTATGTACATTTGAAGCTTAAGTGTGTTTTATCGGGGAATATTAGTATTAGTTAAGCAATGGAATTTAGTAATTTGAATAAGAATGACATTATAAACGATAAGTTGGTATTTAATTGTTTTCTATGTTTGTTAAAAGTGCATTTTCAAAAATGGGATTTAGCATGCAATGCATTTTATTATGGAAAACGGGAAAAATTGGAGTAAAGATATTATTGATGGATTTCATTAAATATTTTTTCTTTAGATTTTCTTTAAGTAATATCGTGTCAGTGTGATGTTAAAGAATTAAGTCTTCTTGGAAAGTATATTTGTATGTATATTGCAAGTATTCAACATTATTAGAGGTCAAGGTTAGGTTGAACCTTATTTCAATTCATTTAGGAACTAGATAAAAATTAGGTCATTGTGAAAGGATATTCAGTCACCCCAGAGATGCTTTCATATAAAAGTTTCCAGAAATATTGGAACCAAGCAAGACCCCTCTTTCCACAGTTCACGATACAATTCCCCCGAAATTTCCACCTGCGCCTACCTTCCTGAAAAATAACTTTTGACCAGCGACTTCAAGTTCGCTGGACAATCCCTACGTTCCAACTCACAAATGATAGCTGGTCACCAGACGGCGTCGAACGCCCCCAAGATGTCCAAAGATACAACGACACAATGTTCCTTGGTCTCCCTGGCTTTCTTGATCTGCCCTACTACAAATTCTATTGCATCGATCCCTAACCGAATGCTATATCCTCGTAGTCATAACCTTATCCAAGACTTTACCGATTACCGGAAACAGACTAATTAGACGATAGCTGCCCGGGTTTGACGCGCCCGCCTTTTTAAGCTTAGGAATGAACTACACATTCTGAGTTTTCCAACAACCTGAAAAACACCATTCTCCAAATAAAGCCTAAACAACCCAGCAAAGATGTGCGGGGCCTACAGAGCTGCGTCGGAAGTGATCCCGTTGGACCACGGCGCTTTCTTAGGGTTCATCCTCCTATAAGCCCTAATGACCTCGTGCTTGCGAATTTCCTTATCGCTGTCTGTTCCCCTAGCCTCTGCGGCTCCTCGACGTATCGTGCCGTGTAACCCCTTGTCCTCCTCTGGATTATCCGATGGAAAGAACCTTTCTAACAAATACTCCGCCGTCGTTTTAAAACCATATGTGGGTTTGCCGTCTATATTTCTTATATTGCCGTCATCATCATTACGTCTTCAGTCCTGGAGCTGGTTAGACGCGTAGCCTCATTGGTTTCTATTCTGAACTAACTTACACATTTCCCTGAAATTTGCACAGTCTGCATCTATCACTATCTGATCGAGGTCTACATCTACCTCCTTTTTCCTATTTCTGCGTGTAATATCTCCCATTCTGTTCCCTAAAAATGCTTTAGAACGTATTCTACCCTACTATTATTCCTATTTCTTTCCACAGATATCCTTGTTCCCCTACTATTTCTATAACCTATTTGTTATTACCTGTGTCTGTCTATGCTATCATCCTCATTCATCTGAAACACGGCATTCCAAAAGGCTGCTACAGTTTTTCTCTCTGCTTTCCTACTACCCGTATTTGATAGGCATACAGTGCTATGCGCCACACCAGTGCTTTCAACAATTTTCTTCTTGTTTCTATGTTTGCTGTCTTTTATCATAGGCGCTGTTCTTTCTTGTTAGATACAGTTTGGTTCCGTTCTATTGTGTTACAATTATATACCCTATTTCATTCAGTATATTGCCGAGCGCGATCTTTTTCTGTTTACCTCTTATTACGCGATACGCGGTTCCCCACGGTTCTTTTTCTGAGTTACGCGTGCAAAATTCTTTGAATTTATTCAATCGCGTTTCTTCTATTAGTATTTTATATTCGCGGTTGCTTTGGTTATACTCAGTTTTTCTTTGCTCTCGCATTTCACCCGAGGCGCGTTGGTAGCAACGCCTAGATTTCGCGTTTCCGATCTTTTGGTGGTTAGTTCGCGTGTCCACCAGGGAACGCTGTCTTTAAATGTTTTCTTACGCGGCATGGAATGTGCCGACGCGTCTACCACAGCGTCGTTTAGTTTTTTCGCGAGTGTTTCAATTTGTGGTGCCTCTCGGCAATTTACTATATCGTTTTCAAGCGCGCGGATGCTTTCCCTAAATTTTTGCTTGAATTGTTCCCAATTCGCTTTTTATTACAGAACCGCGGAAAGGTTGATAATTGCCCGTTTACGCGTGTTTCAACGTCAATATTCCATGTTATTAATTTGTGATCAGAGAGCGTGACCTCGTCCGACTTAACTCCCAATTGTCGATTGTCCCTAACAAACCGTGTGAATCTGTCGTGACATCAATGAAACTACTACCTCTTTGCCCTTGGGACGTGGGTGAATCGTCAAAAGATCAGCGACCTGCGAACCCCTAACATCTTCTTGTGGACTGCCCCACTACGGTCACTTGGCGTGGAAATATCCAATCAGCTTACGATTTCGACCGACCTTACAAAATACGACCTCGATTTGATTAATTAATTCTTTGGTTTGGGGATTTTCCACCCGGGAGTCGATCGGCGGGAGGTATACGCTAATTACTATTATTGTATCCGATCCTGTTTTTATTTCTGCCGTCGTTAAAAATTCATTTATTTGACAAATTATTTAATAGAATACCTGCGCACGTCCCATTATTTATTATTATGCTGCTACGCGGTCGTTCGCTGTTTGAGTTTAATACGGTGACCCCCCTCCCGAATCCCACTATTTTGTGTTCATACAGGTGCCGGCGGCTCCGTGGCGTAGTGATATGTGTGTGACTACTACGCCCAAGGTTCCGGGTTCGAATCCCGACACGGTCCGCTTGAAAAATGTTAGGCAAGCATTTTTCATAAAAATATACCCTCGTTCGGATGAGGGGTAAAATGGAGGTCCCGTGGGTGAGTGTTGTCACGCACGTTAAAGATCCCTACCTTGCTTGGAAAAGCAAGGGTTCGGCAAAGTTCCAAATTTTCCACGTAAAAAAAACTCGCTTCCTGGCCAATGTAGTACCTTCGGATGGAGCATTGGAAAATCACATGTTAGGTCATACAGGTGCTGGCGGCTCCGTGGTGTAGTGGTATTTGTGTGACTACTACGCCCAAGGTCCCGGGTTCGAATCTCGACACGGTCCACTTGAAAAATGTTGGGCGAACATTTTTCACAAAAACAGACCCTCGTTCGGATGAGAGGTCAAATGGAGGTCCTGTGTGTGTGTTGTCACGCACGTTAAAGATCCCTACCTTGCTTGGAACAGCAAGGGTTAGACAAAATTCAAAAAAATTTTCCAGGTAAAAAAAGCTTCTTTCCTTGCCAATGTAGTACCTTCGGGTGGAGCATTGGAAGAACACATGTAGGGTCATACAGGTGCGGTTCCTGTATGAGACCGATATCGATTTTGTTTTCGTTAAGTAATTTAACGAAGTTATTTGTGGCCCTTTTGGACTTGCCTAAATTAATTTGCTCACGTTTGACTTTCAAGCTTCTCGGAAGATGGTCTAATGGCCTAGAATCCATAGTCTATGTTCCTGGTGATGGCTGCCTTCAAGCTCTGCATCGTGGGGCACTAGCTGGACTTGGCGTCGTGACGCGTGTCGACCCTGACACTACCAACCCTCTCGTTCGACCTCGCACAGACCGCACAACAAGAAACTACCCGCCTACAGTTCTTGAAGTCACGCCCCAGCTCAACGCAGTTACCGCAAAACTGCAATCGCTCCTTGCACTCCGTTGACCTGTGGTCAAATTCGTAACAACGATAGCACAGGATCATTGAGAAATGATCCCGTGCCCAGACTCTACGTCACCCCAGCAAGAAACTCCTCCGGGCCTCCTGCGAAACCACAAACACAACGCTGACCAACGGATCCCTGGGTCTTCTGCCGCCGAACTTAAACTTCTCCCTAACTTCGTCCTCGAACCTAATCCCCCTGAAGCGAGGGTTCTGAGCAACCAACCTCTGCACGAGCTCTTTTTTCTTGGGCTCCCTCTCTACCCCAGGGAGCACGATGCGCGGCCTCTTCTTCTCAAAGGTCCTCGCCGTGAGTCCCTGACAAGTCCCGCCTACAGTCGTCTGCAACTTCCGAGCGTCGACCAGACCATCACACTCAACTACAACACCACCCCTACGCGTCTTTGCTCCGACCATAACAAACCCACCTTTGGCCGTATCAACCCTCTTCTTCAGAGTCGCCGTGAAGTCCTCTTTGACACCTGGGTTGGCGTCGACTCGAACCGCATACGTTGACGCTGCGCTCGTCCTCGCTGCCTTCGTCCTCACTGCACTGGCGTACGACACCTGCCTTGGGACCAAGCGGCCTCTTGATCCGCCCTGCCCTACCGCGACCTGCTCCGTGTGCGCCGTTGCGACTGCTACTCCACTACAGTCTCCTTCATCACGTCCCGCACCAACTTAAGACTCGTAACCATCCCTAAGAGCTGATTCGTAACGTCTCGAAACTTGTCCGCGGCGTTGCGAATCACCTTCCTATCATCCACGGTGATAGTCGTCGAAGTTGCAGGGACCAGCTTGTCTACAGAGCCATGTGCCCGCCTCTTCTTGAGCATCAGGAGGTCCAGTTCGTTTAGATCGCCAGCCGCAACGCTTCCGTTGCTACTAGTCAAAACACAACACTGGCCTCGACGTTTAGGGCGACTCAGACTCGGCTCCACACACAAGGGCGCGCCAGCCCATCCGACTCTACCACCGCAGACACAGGCTCCCTCTGCGACGCGACTACCTCTTCGTTGAGCTGCGGTACCGGAAACTCACTTATCTCTTATTTATTCGGTGCCTTGTACGACCTTCAAGTGTTACGCCACTAATTACAGCTAAAGATCTACTTTAAGCAGTTTTCAAGTACGTGTGTACTAAGAATATAGAATATTCATATTTAAATTGTTAGAAAATTTACGGTTTTTGCGTTATTTGTTTAATTTAAAAAGGCCTGGATTTTGGTTTTTAGATTTTTGTTTATTTTAATTTTGTTTTAATATTTATTAAAAAAGCTTTTTTAAATTATTTAGAATTTATTTTGTTTGTTTGTTTTTAGTTTTTTGGCCCGAAATTCAATTTAGTTTGTTTTTAAACCCGGGTTTTACTCTAAAATTCAAAGAAAACGCGATTAATTTATTATTTAATCGATTAAATTATTGTTTTTGATTTTATTTCACTGCCCTTTGTTTTAAAATTAATGCCACACAATAATAAAAATAAATACAATAAACAATAAAGATTTAAATATAAAGGTATATCAAAAAACCCTATATAAAAACTTACATGTTGTTGCAGAAGCAGGAGCTCCGTAAAACACGTCCGCACACTTCAACAGCTAACTAGAAAGTTGTCCACATGCCATTATAATTTGAATAAGGGCCGCTATGCCTGCGACACGGTCCGCTTGAAAATTGTTAGACGAGCATTTTTCACAAAAATACACCCTGGTTCGAATGAGAGGTAATATGGAGGTCCCGTGTGTGAGTGTTGTCACGCACGTTAAAGATCCCTACCTTGTTTAGAACAGCAAGGGTTCGGCAAAATTCCAAATTTTCCGAAGGTACTACATTGGGTTTAAACGCGAAATTAAACGTGCTCCAAATGTAATCCAACTTCAAAATTAATCCAACCTAACTAAAAATCTAACAAACTAAAATAAAAACTAAAAATACGGTTTGAATAATGGTATCCCTAGCGTTGATTTTGAAGTGTGTCCAATTAACAAAACACACGCGAAAGTAAAAGGGGTGGGATCCGTAATACCGGATAGCAGTCGCCAGCACTGCTTTACGGTGTGACCTGAAGAGTCGACTTAAAAATGGATTCAAATTTCTAAGCATTCGCCAAATATTTTAATAGTAAATCCAGCTATTCTGCCTGCTGTATATATTTACAAATTCGTCTTCCCTGGTCTAGGAAATTTAGTCTAAATCCTTTCCTATAATTTCCTAACTGATTTATATTATAATTACAATCTTCTCTACTACATACTTCCTTCCTATAAAAATGCTGCCACCAAAAATGGTGGCAGAATTTTATTTTCTTTATTTATTTACTGATTTAAATTAATGAAGGTTTTCTGATTAATTTTGTTATTATTTATTTGTATTCGATTATTACCGATTTTTCGCGCGTAGAAAGTGATACAGTGATTGTTTTAGCGGTGTGGGGGTGGTCGTGCATATTAGACTTTTAGTTATAATTATTATAATATTTTTCATTTTTTTTTAAATTTTTATACAAGATTTGGTTATACCATCTCATGTCCATTTCTCATGCTAAGTGAAAATCAAAAATTTTCAATTCTCTCCCTCCCCTTCCGATTTACGCGCGGGTATCTCCGTCCAACCTCGCAATCCTTCTCCAAAATTCTTTGATGGCTGTTCAGAGCACCTTCTGGTTAGCCACTTCCTCGACTTTTTCTAGGCTCTTTGGCCATGCTAGCCCTGCGATAGTTAATTTCGATTTGCCACCTCGAGTGGACAGTCGAGGAGCACATGCTCTGCGATTTTTGCGCCCTCGCCGCACTCGCAGAGGTAGTTATCGGTTAAACCGAATCTTTGTAAATACGCTTTTAGGGCGCCGTGCCCTGCTATCAGTTGCACCATTTTATGATCGGATTTCACCTCGATCTTACCTCAGTTTCTATGCTCAGTATGAATTTGTGGGTCAACCTGCCTATGGTAGCGTTGTTCCACCTCTCTTCCCATTGTCGGATTGACTTTTCACGCAGATTTCTTTTAATCAAACACCGGTATCGACGAATGCAATGTCCGAAAGTCGCTCGTCGCGGCCTTTTTAGCTAGTTCATCAGACCTATCGTTTCCTACGTTACCATCATGCGACCTGACCCAACAGAACTTTAAACGTCGAAACTCGAGCGCCGTATGCGCAATCCTTCAGATGTCTGCTTGGAAGTCTGTCGAGGTCTTCATGTTTGTTAAAGCCGGCAGCGCCTATTTACTATCACTGTCCATGTGACATTCTAAACAGGTTCGTCGAACCTACAATAGACCTGACTAGGATGTCCATAAGATATCCTAAACGGGTCCGAGTGGACCTACAATGAACCTGTCTAGGATGTCCACAGGGCATACTAAACAGGTGCGTTCGTACCTACAATGGACCTGTCTAGGATGTCCTTGGATAGCGCGCTTAGTAACATTGGACGTCCTACAAACGTCCATAGGATGTCATACGTTTAAATATGGAGATCCTTGGGACGTCTTGAATGTCCATGAGGGACGTTTTAAGGATATCCACAGGATGTTTTTGTGCTGTGTGAGAGTATACCACTTTTAGATATTGCCATGGGAATTTGTGTATGAAAGATTGGGTAACGAGACAATGTTTTAAAAATAATAAAAAACAGTGTGCTAATTTTGAATACGAGACAGGGGTAACGATAATAATATAAACAAATAAGAAGATTATTAATTTTTCGTTTTCTAAAAGAAAAGACGTGTTTTATAGATTGAGAGTAAAGTTGAAAATAAAAATTCTGTATACCAGTGATTACGTAATATTTAAGATTAAGTGGATTAAAAAGATAAAAAGCAGCAATGGTGAAAGATTAGGAAAAGTTGGAAAACTTTCATGGTAGCAGTTTTTTGGATTGGTATTTGGAAAGGAATAAAAGTTTAAAGAACGGGTAGTACAAAGACGGTAAGAAGAATCAGAGTCGAATAAGTCTCTGAAAAGCAGGTAAACAGAGTGGTTCATAACTTAAAGAAAAGGGAAGCGGATTTGAATTCATTTTGGTGACGCCTACAATTGAGTTTTAGGAGAGGATTTTGTAGTTATTTCAGCAGCTGGTATGAAAAGGAACATTGTAAAAGGGTTTTATTAGCAGGAAGTTTAAGGAGTAAGTAAGTATAATAAGCAATTTTGATAAAAGTCGTAGGAAAAGCAAGTTTAGTTTTCAAAATTATAAGCTAAATTCTAAAAGGAGACTGTTACTGACATCTGTCAAAAAACTTCAAATAACCAATTTTGAATATTTGCAACAACTAGTGTAAGTTAGGGCTGCGATATTTGCAATGTACGTCTGTTAACGGCCCGCGGCTTACGTATCTGAACCATCGTTTGTTGGTGCATTTAGAACCCTTGAGAGCCGTGGTAGAAAAGAATAACTGGGATCAGCATCCAACGAGTTTTCAAATAGCAGTTTCGCTCAGACGTCAAGGAAGACCATTATAGCTTAGTGGCAAAAATCGTAGAGGATTGTTGTATTACATCTAGCTTTGAGTGCCCAAGAGGTATCGTTAGTTCCATATACGAATAATTCTAATAACCTATAACTTATTAAAGCTACATACTTCTGGTAAATTGTGTATTCACTTTTAAATTGGACTAAAGATACAAAACATGCGGAGCAAGTTAGAATTGTGTAGATAAATGTAAATTTAATATCAACCAAACCTTCACATAAAAGTCAAGGTTTAAAAGTTGTACAAAATTGTTTCCGTGCTCGTGACTCCCTAACTTTAAATTAACTTATTTTCAGGGTACGTGTAAATGTTAAATGATACGTTGGAGGCACAGAAACCACGACATGGAACGTACGTGAATTTGTGGTAGAATTCGAGGGCTTGCTCATTTAATTAACACGTTATCGACTGCGATTATTATTAGTTTTAGGGATACACTAAGTTATAAATGTGGTGCTATGTTGTGTTTAACTTGCTTATAAATAGTTCATATATAGTATAAGCAATATTGGATCTGGTTATAGGGCAATAACAGATCATCATATCCCTGAATTTTAGATTTTACGGCGCCTAGCTCTTTTGTTTGTTTTTGCGATTTATGCTATAAGTAAGAATTACTTGGTTTCTAGTGAAATTTCAGAGTTTATATGTATACGAGGTGCGATGATTAAGTAGCCAGACTGCGCAGTTTCCATGCGCAGCCGCATTCGACAAGGTTGACGAAACTTTCAAAGCAGCATTGCACAGTTTCATCCCTAGGTTTGCTTTCGAGTATTTGTTATAGCGGGTACTGTGACGTAGATACGTCACGATCATGGTCGACAAAACTCAAACAACCAATAACCCGGAATTTCCAGTAAAATTAAAAAGTTCACCAACGGAATGTTTAAAAATGTCATAAATGTTTAGTGGTACTGTTGTTACTTGCACGACTTTTTCAATCACACAAATGTTTTCTGAAAGTCGGAAATTGGTCGAGGAAGCTGATCGCTTTACATTTTTCCATATCAAGGGTGCTGTCATGATTGACTGAGTGTTCGATCCTCAAACGGCTAATCAAATAGAGCCCTAATCAAGATAAGGGTGCTAGAAAAAAAGAACAGACCGGATATCTTAAAGAACGACAAGGATTCTACATGAGAACAAAGCACCAGCTCGCAGTGCTCAAAGTTTTTAGCGGACAAGCGTATTCCTGTGGTTGTTCCTCCTCAGTATTCGCCATATGTCGCCGTGTAACTTTCATCTAGTTTTAAAAGTAAAAAGTCCATTAAAAAGCACATATTTTTATTCTTCAACATTTAGATGCAAAAAAGGTCGAGTCTTTGAAGGGACTGACAACGATTAGCTACAACAGTATTAATCCGAACAATAAAAAACACGTATGCAGTAGTGTATAGATAATAGAGGGGAGTTGGCTGAAGGGCATAAAGGTACAGACGCGTTCTCTCCATTAGCAGCTAGGTCGTGTCATAGAACCACATTTTAAAAAAGATAATTCTTAGAGTGGAGCATACATATGCACTTTCCAAGACATCGTTCAACGACAGTACTCTAAGATTTTTCAACTACAAACACCAGCGGAAGTTGTGTAGTGTAGCTATTACTTATCAATTAGACAAGTTACTGGTCGTGTGTCTCACTTTATCTTATTTTTACATGAAAAATATAAATAATTCTAATTGATTTTTATTACCTTTTAATGTTCGCGCCCTTAGAATAGAAGTATTCATAGATTTAATGGCTTTTAAAACATTTCTAGTAAAGGTGACGAATTTTCCTTTATTAATCAAAAAAATTTTAGAAAAATTTAAAACTCATAAAATGAATGTAGGTGTTATACACATCCAAATTATTAAGTGTTTGTTTATACCCTGCAAATGATTGATTTGTATACTAATAAAGTTAGTATTTAAAAACGCTTTTTATGTATATCTTGCATTCTAATAAAAGCACGGATTTCAATAATTACATAATTAATAAAAACTTCAATTGCTTTCTTTATCCTTAACAAACGCAATAAGATTGATATAGTTTTTATGCGATGAATTAAATATCTTTGTTTTTATTTAAAATTTTTACAGGTGGCATTATTCATACATACGGAGAAATATTCTTTTTATTAATAGGAATGAATTCAATTGTTTCATACATGCAATACGCTTACATTTCTATAGGGCCTAACCATGAATATACGGAAATTCTAAATTTTACGGTTTTCTTCTATTTCGTTGGCTTTTATTTAGAGATTGAGGATTTCCGTGATCAATTGCTGTGCTACGACCGTGCGTTGGAACGTGTTGTGACAAGGGCTCCACATTGGGGAGCCACTAAAGGAGTGCTGTAATAACGCCGGAGTCGGACGTCGCTAAAGGAATGCTGTGACATAGCCGAACTTTAAATCGCCGTTAAAAGAGTGCTGTGACATGGTACATGAATGAGAAATTTGAAATTTTTATCTTACTTTCTTTTCTTTACTTTGCCTGGCTAACTCAACGGAAGATATGGTACTTACAAAATGAAATAAAAAACAGCAATCTCAAGAAAACATCTATACATTCAAAAACATTTTTCTTTCATATAGAACAGTTATAAAACAATTCACAGTTCTAGTTTATACAGAAAATAAACAAATTCTTTCCTAATATTTGTTCACAGATACACAAATAAGCAGACAATCTGCGCATCCTTTATTCCCGCGCTTGTAAGGGTGATTGGTCATTATCTTTGACAGATACTCGATTTAGTAAAAGTCAAAATACCTCGAACTTCGACCTAAAAATTTCCTTGCAATTATCCGTTTTACAAATAATAAAATGACAACTTATTCTAAATTTGAATTACAATATACACAATTATTTTGATCAATTAACAAACAAAGAACCAAAGTTTTATACCTCCGAAATCACATAGCGCTTATCCAACTTGTATTTAACGGTCTTAAACCTTTTCATTTCCATTTTACATTGACGTTGAAATCTCAGTGTACATATTTTTTTTAATTTCTACTTAAGGGTGTTAAACTTCAACTTGCATCCTCTATTTTTAAATAATTAACTTTAAAATAGCTTTTGTATCAAAGAACGTTCAACTTCCATAGTATTTTTACAAAACAAATAGTGCTTAATCAAATAACTGCATTTGATAATTTTTTTATACCTGAAATTACTCCAACGTATAAATTTCATTGCAACTCTGCATGCTATTTTGGCTTTATCATCAATGTTACATATTACTCAGTGACAAATCACGAATTAATTCCTGAATGAATCGTTGTAATCCAGTTCCGACTTTTATATTAAATTATCTCTATACATCACATTTTCGAGATTTTTCTTTATATATCTAGAAAATTGGTCACCTACTTAATGTAATATTTCCGGGAAATGCACGCTTTATGGTCTAGCTAGTAACAATTGGCGTGATTTATGTAAATAGTAAAACGGGCCGTTTATCTTTGTATAACGTACGGAGTTGATTGTCGCGTCGCATGCCATCTTATAGTAATTCTGAAAGCTATAAAAATATTTCTTATCGACTTTATAGGTTTTAATCGTCGCACGAGTTGCTTGAATAAACGTTTATTTATTTAATGACAATTAAAGCATTTTTTAGCAAAGAATAACGTTTTTGAAAAATTCTTTATTATTCACGAAGTTTCTAGATTAATGTTTTATTTAAAACTCATGAAGTGTATTAAAATGTTATCTCGACACACACGGAAGCCAATTTAACAAGTTAAAACTTTAATTGCTTTCTTGCAAATGTAAAAAGGTTTGCGTTTTAATAATTGTAACAGAAAAGATTGGTTTTTAAAGCAAATAAAACGAATTTTTATGCACAGAAAGTGTATTTTTATAATAAATAAAAATAAATGGATTTATATCTTAGAGAGTGAATCTCGTTTTTATGGTATCTTTCAACGATTAATTTGCAACAGGTTTATAGTTTTATATTCGTTTTATGACTTTGCCACTAATGTAATAAACGGAAATCCAATCATATATTTAACAAGGACTTTGTTATTAAATGTCGTAGGCTTTGTACATTAGCTCCTAGTAATGAAAACTTCCGTTCCGAATGGACCTGCACCTTGAAAAAGTTCTAGATTACTAGAACGGGTGGAATGACTTGTGTGTTCCAGTAATCTAAAGAGCCAAACTATAGGCTCAACCAAATTAGTAGGGTCTTTAGTGAGGACTAAGACAGGTTCCCGAAAGAGGGCAGGAGCTCTTTCGATACTTAGATTGGCTGAGACCATAGGAGTCGGTATGACAATCTAACACACACTACTGAGATGAGGAAGGCAATGGGAAACCACCACATTACCTCCCAAGTACACAGCGTATTTAAATTGTAATTACTCTGAGAGTAAAAGATTCTGGAGTTAAAATATTCTCCCATTCGGATCTCCGGGAGGAGACTACTTCGAAGGATGCGATCGAAAAGCTTAAAAAAAAAGTCGGAAACACTTAGTGAGTCGGAGCGTGGAATGTCAGAAGTATAAAGCAAGTAGGTTTATTTAGAGAACCTGAAAATTAAAATGTATAGGTTAGCATTAGACATAGTAGGAATAAGCAAAGTTCAATGGCCAGAGGCAGGGGATTTTTAAAGTGGAGACTTTATGGTAATTCAAACAGGATCAGAGCAAGGAAATTCGAAAAAAGATAAGACATTGTGTAGAAAACTAGTTACAAAAAAAAACCAAAGAATACACATGGTTAGATTAAAATCTATACCGGTATATAGAGTAATACAAGTTTGCATGCCCACCTATACCTACAGTGAGGAGGAGGTTGAAGCAATTTATAAAGATAACGAAGACATACAAAGACATAAAAATTTAATAAACGTGGGAATTTTAATGCAGTGGTAGGTGCGGGCAGGAAAAGAGCGGCTGTAGGTTTATTTGGTTTAGGAACGAGAAAGGGGAAATAGGCTGGTAGAATTCTGCGACAAAATCAATTTAATCATCACAAACACATTATTTCAATATCATGCTAGAAGACAATACAAGTGGAAGATGCCAAGTGATATAGGAAGATACCAAATAAATTACATTATTGTTAGACAACGGTTTAGGAATCGAATAAAAGACTGTAGAAGCTACCCAGAAGCAGATATAGACACTGACCACAACATCGTAATTATGAGGGCCGCCCTTATATTTAGAAATTTAAGAAAAAGGAACGTAGACATACACTTTGACTTTGATAAACTAAAAGATAAAGATATCCACGAAAAATTTGAAAAAAAGTCAAATGAATTGCCGAAATATATCGGGAAAACTTCTTATACTAAGGAAGTGGAAACATAATGAAGTAATATCAAATCCAGCTTATAGACATGGCGGCCAGATGTATTTTGGGGTATACCCAAAAAGAAAATAAAAAACCATAAATAACATGATAACATGGAAAGTGCAAAGAGGTACAAACTAAGATGGAAATAGGAAAGACAAACGAAGTATACAAACTAATTAGAATAAACTTTAGGGATATAAAACCGTATAGCAAAAATATAACGGCCCCCGGTAGGAAACGTCATTATAAAAAATGTAGAGAAAGTGGTTTGATGGCAAGAATATATAAGACATATATAAGAAATGCAGAAAAGGAACTAACAGCATTGGAACAGGAATCAGACACTGAAAAGGATGACTTGGGATATCCTAACTTAGAGATGAGTTTAAATTAGCATTAAAGGATATAAAAAATGGTAAGGCTTCAAGTACAGATAAGGTGCAAGCACAAACTGTAAAAGCCGCTAGACAAGCAGTAACAGAACGCCTTTTCCAACTGTTAAGCTATATGTGTGAAACAGGCGAGAAATGGTAAGACAGGATACGTTCTAAACCATTTTTGTGGAATAGTGAGGGACATATTACATGCAGAGATAGGGAAAAAAGAGCTAGGGGTAGAACTAGATCATGCTATTGCACGTAGATAGCGAAAGATGCAGACTGTGGAAATTTCAAGGAAATGTGTAGGGTTGCTTATAATAGGAAACAATGAGAATACGCGTCTAACTAGTTCCAGGGCTGAAGACCTAATGGAAACTCGTTTTTATTAAGTAGGCTTTTATTTATACTTTTATTACTACACACGGAAAATATAATTAATGAAACCTTTGTCTTTTAATGGCAAAGAAGTACGCTTGTATTATACAGGGTAGCACAATAAATTTTGTAAAATTTCAATTTTTCCGGTTTCTTTCTTTTTGGATGGGTTTTGATTTTATTTATAGAATTTGAATTTTAATGACCTCCGTGGTCCCTATATATATATATATATATATATATATATATATATATATATATATACAGTATTGCCCGAAATAAACAGTACTGAAACTAAGTTGGCGGTGTTTTTATGCGTGCGCTGTCACACTCAAGTTAGCTAGTATAGACCTGTCAAGTAAACCTCAAACAAGTAATTAGTAGCGCCTAATTGTGAAAAATGGTGTTAAGTACAGAGGAGAAAGTGTTTCTGGTAGAGCATTATTTTCGTTCATACGGAATCGGCCGACGTAATGGTGCAAGTTTGCTATACGTGTCTGATCAATTCACACAAAGGTTTAATAAACGTTCTCCAAGTAATGCTGTAATTTTGAAGGTTATTGAAAAGTTTAGAAATACAGGTAGTGTATTGTGCCAACGAAAAGGAAACTCAGGGCGTCCCAGGACAGTTAACAACAACAATAACCATGAACGTGTTTTGAGCAAATCTTAGAAAATCCGAAAGTCAGCCAGGCAAGGACAGCGTTACAACTTGATTTAAAAAGAACTTCCTTTCAAAGAATCCTGAAGGAGCTGGGTACATTTTCGTATGTGATTCAGGTACATCAACAACTACATCCTCGGGATTATCGCAGTAGAGTGGAATATTGCGCCAGAATTCTCGCGTTACAGTATGAAAATCCTGAATTTTTCAAAAATGTTTGGTTTTCAGACGAAGCACATTTTCACTTGTCAGGCTATGTGAATCGTCGCACAAATCGATTTCTGGGCTTTGTTAGACCCGATGAGGTTCAAGAGGTTCCTTTACATAGTGAAAAAGTGAGTGTCTGGTGTGCTGTTTCCGGACACGGAATCATTGGTCCGTACTTTATCGAAGAGAATGGTAGGCACGTCACACTTAATCAACAGAGGTACAGACAAATTTTAACACGATTTATCCCTGATCTACGTCAATTCTGTCGTGCACGTAACTTGGCATTTCGAAACCAATTTTTTCAGCAGGACGGGGCAACTTGCCATACTGCTGCCGCAATTCGTCAATTTCTTCAAGAACATTTTCCAAGCAAATTCATATCACGATTTACTGACTTCCCTTATCCTTCACATTCTCCAGACCTCACACCTCCAGACGCATACATTTGGGGCATGGCTAAAAATGCCGTTTGCAAACGGGCACCACAAACCATCGATGAATTAAAGGATGCCGTTAGAGTCTTCTTCGCAGCCCTGAGACAACCCTTATTCAATAACATGACCAGAAACTTAGAACATCGTTATGAAGTCTGTCTCGAACGAGGAGGTGCACATTTAGAACATATAATAAAGTGTCAATAATATGTATTTTTTAAATATACAAAACAATTACAATTTCAGTACTGTTTATTTCGGGCAATACTGTATATATATACAGGGAGTCCACGTCCTCCGTGAAAGTTCCATAACTTTTATGTTATTTAAGATATCAACTTCCGGTTTTTTTTAAACTATAGACACGGCTAAGTTGCACAATCTAAAAATATTTTCACCTATATACAGGGTGTGCCAATATGGTTTCCAACCCAAAGTTATGTTTTTTTAAATGAAATACCCTAGATTTGATACCATATTCTAAAAGCTCTTTTGATGCTCATCAAAATTATATAGAGGTACTATAGGTCTACAATGGACGGTTTGCTTTTTATGAGTCATTTTATGTCAAAATCAAGTCAACTTTGATAAATTGAAGAAGTTTTATTATTGAACTTGGAGAGTTGATTCTTTCACGACATAATTTTCATATCCTGTTGTATTATTATCGATAGCGCGATGTGCTTGTTTATTCCTTTTATTGTACAAGGTGAAGCAAAACGCAAAATGAACAAAAAGTCAATTTTTTTAAATGACACCCGCCATATTGGATTTTTCCATTGAATAGCGTTTTTGTGGAGCTTTCTATTGACATATAATGTTTTATAGGTTACATGAGAAAAAATTCTGAAAAATTGAGAAAACATGTTTTTTATGCAGTTTTGGGACTAGAGAAAACTAAGTAGGCTACTAGCATCAAATCTGACATATTTTGTCAATATTAATTATCTTAAAAATTTTCCGTTTAATTTGTTGATGTCACAATGAATTTCACACGTTAAGAATTAATTAATATGATATACTGTATTGGAGAAGCTGATCGAAACCCTTTATTGGCAAGTTGAATCTATCATCAAAAATATTCAAACTTGAGAACGCCACAAACTGTAACCTTTGAAAAGCTGCGAGACAGATTTGAAGCTACTGGAAACGTTGCATATTCTAAGTGTGAAATAATAGCAAAACGAATTGACGACGAATCCGAATTAGAAGTTTTGCTGATAATAGAAGAAAATAGGAAACTGAGCACCAGAGAAATCGCTCTAGTAACTGATATTTCAAAAATCAGCGTAAACAATATAATATTGAAACATCCATTCCACCCTTATCACATTGAACTTTATCAAGAACTATATGGAGATGATTTTGAGAATCGCATACAATTTTCAAGTAGAATGAGCGGTGTGTTTGCCGAAAATTATTACATTTCGAACATTTTGTTCACTGACGAGACATCGTTCAAAAGCAACGAATCAGTCAATAGGCGTAATATGCATTACTATGCAACCGAAAATCCACATTGGTTAAGAACTGTTGATCATCGACATCAATGGTCCCTTAATGCATGAGGAGGTATTATTGGTAACCAAGATATGTCAGATTTGATGCTAGTACATTTTTGGTTAAATCTCCCTTTTAATAAAATCTTTAAAATAGTATTATATTGAAGAATTTTTCCTCTTGATTGTAATTAATAAATTCCATTTTTTAATGTCATTTGCATTTACAACATCACTTCATATTTATTGTACCAACGTAATAATTATTAAATTAAGGTATACTTACTGCACATTTCAAATATTATCTTCGCAAAGCAACAGCTCGTGACTTAAAATAACATTTCGCGATCACATTTAAGAATCAAATGAATCGACTGAATGAATCTAATAAACGAATCCCCGTTTTTAATAAACGCTTTCTTATGTACGCGATTTTATATGTTTTCAGAATGTTGTAGAATTAGCGCAATTTCATTCTAAATAATAAACGCCTTTCTTAGTTAATTTCTTGGAAATTCTCATTAGCGTTCAAATTTGTAGAGCTTTATTATCTTGTTATCTGATTCCACTTATTCGTGACGCGCGCTGCGTCTTCTTGCTTAACACATGTACTATTATTGTGGCGTCGCATACTAATGCAAAAGGTAATCAATTTTATTGCCAATAAAGGGTTTCGATCAGCTTCTCCAATACAGTATATCATATTAATTAATTCTTGACGTGTGAAATTCAATGTGACATCAACAAATTAAACGGAAAATCTTTAAGATAATTAATATTGACAAGATATGTCAGATTTGATGCTAGTCGCCTACTTAGTTTTCTCTAGTCCCAAAACTGCATAAAAAACATGTTTTCTCAATTTTTCAGAATTTTTTTTCATGTAACCTATAAAACATTATATGTCAATAGAAAGCTCCACAAAAACGCTATTCAATGGCAAAATTCAATATGGCGGGTGCCATTTAAAACAATTGACGTTTTGTTCATTTTGCGTTTTGCTTCACCTTGTACAATAAAAAAAAACAAGCACATCGCGCTATCGATAATAATACAACAGGATATGAAAAATTATGTCGTAAAAGAATCAACTCTCCAAGTTCAATAAGAAAACTTCTGCAATTTTTTAAAGTTGACATAATTTTGACATAAAATGACTCATAAAAAGCAAACCGTCCATTGTAGACCTATAGTATCTCTATATAATTTTGATAAGCATCAAAGAAGCTTTTAGAATATGGTATCAAATCTAGGGTGTTTCATTTAAAAAAACATAACTTTGGGTTGGAAACCATATTGGCACACCCTGTATATAGGTGAAAATATTTTTAGATTGTGCGGCTTAGCTGTGGCTATCGGTTAAAAAAAACCGGAAGTTTATATCTTAAATAACATAAAAGTTATAGAACTTTCACGGAGGACGTGGACACCCTGTATATATATTGCACCCTACCCTTTTTCCAGGTGTTTTAAAAAGGATAGGCGCACGACAGAGCATAAAAAAATTACACTCTGGCACAGCTAGCATCGACCGTTGAGGTTGCAGAGGCTGCAAGAGACCTAAAATCTCGAAGGGGAGAAAATTTGTGAATTAATAACTGTAAATTAAACAACTGTGAGAAACTATGAAAAGTTATATAGTGTGTTTATTAAATTTTATAGAAAATAAATTTTTGAACAAAACATAAATATTCTATGAAGTCATATAAAATGAAAGGATCAGTAAAGATTATGATACATGTTTCTTTTTTTGCAACTAGTCAATGTAGGTACATAAGTCTAAGAGAGTTTTTAAAATATGTGAATGTAGCATATAAAAGTCAATAAAATATTTAACGTGAACTAAACGTTCAAAATACAAAGAAAAGTATCTTGTGCTTTTAAATGCTTAACGAAATTAATAAATGTACTTTACTACCATAAGTTTCATGAAACGTGTGGCTTACATTTGGACAGTATGCGTCCAGTAAGACTATGTATAAAAGAATTACTATTTGTGAACACCAGATAAATTATCTGTAAGATTAATATGTTTTACAAGTGTAACATAAAGAGAAAATTTAATATTGTATAAATCAGTTCATTAAATTTTGAGTAGATAAATAGTATTTTAGTTTGTCATACCTGACATGTGCATTGAATAACATATTTTTTGTTACCCTGATATTCTTGAACGGAACATCTGTAGAAATCCAAATCACATGTGTAGAAACTGCAGGAGTCCCAGGTAACATCAAAATTAAACAAATGGTGAGGTAGAATTCGCTAGCATACAAACAAGTTGAAAAACATTAGTCTGTGTTAACTTCATAGATCCATATTAAACCAAAATTTAAGAGAGTAATTAATAAAACTAAAAATGTATGTTGCGGTAGCTTAATTTAAATGTACAACGCCATCGTCATCTCATGGTCAAACGACAGCAAAACACATTTGCTTCTTTACGGAGCGTAAGGTGCAAATATAGGAAAACTGAGGGTAGAGAACGACCCTAAAATACAATATGTGAATTAGTTAACACGCAAAAAAAAGTCAAAAGGAAATTAAAATACATCTGTTAATTTCTTACCATCGGAAAAGCAATCCGGTGGGATTCGCAGCCCAAGAAGGGAAGGAAACGCTAGACAAGATTGTTGATACGACCTCATGGTCAATTTTTATCACCTTGAACTCAAAAGCGACCTGTTGTGCACAAGTCAAGACAAGAAATGAAACTTTTGTCAGAACGTTTTGACAGGCAAACAATCTGTCTCAAATATCAGAGCGGGGTATTTAGGATTGTAAGGAAAGAAAACTATAGAGCTCTTCTGCAAAGTCAGTGTGAAATTAAATACCAAGAATACTGGATTGTAGGCAACTTTACAAACAAGTATGAATATTAGAAAAACAAAACACGGTACTTTATAAAGTACTATAACCTTCTTATATTCTGAGATTATAATAAATCTATTAAAGTAAAAGTGTATATTAAGGTTCAATGGACTTTTTAAAGTAAAATCTGAGGTTTAAAGGGAGAGATAAATCAAGCTGAAACGTGGCGTTTGCCATAGGTAAAATGACATGTTTCAATATATATATATATATATATATATATATATATATATATAAATTAATAAATAATGGACTGGTCAGTCTTATAGTATAATATACATGTACATATTATCATGGGAAGTAGTCCAAATCAAACAACAGAAACTGATTGAAAATTTAATCAACACCTAACGTTTCGGTACATTCCTTTTGTACCTTTTTCAAAGGCTAAAATGGTGACAGAAAATTAGAAATTAGCAAAAAAATACATAACCTGTCACTAACTACTTACATTGACAAAATTATATTAAGGAGATTGAAAACAAATTACTGCATGATTCACATTATAACTGTGGGTCAAAACAAAATCAAAACACTGTGAAGGCCCTACGATATGGAATAGAACATATTTCAGACCCACAGTTCATTGATAAAAATAAGAAATTATTGATTAACACTTTAGTTAACAACGGTTATCCAAGGAGAATGTTGCATAGATTGATATATGGCAACTTCTTAAAAGTAAACCCTTCTGAAACTGATATTACGTACAAGAAGCTTCCGTATATACAGAAGTTATCTCCACTTTTAGTACGATTACTTAGACAACCTAAGATCGCCATTGTTTATGAATACAATTTTTCTATTCAGAAGTTGTTTACCAAATTAAAGGATCGTACTTCGAAACTGTTGAACAGCAACGTTGTCTACAAGATCACGTGTAGCTGCAATAATAGTTACATTGGTCAGACTAGCCAGTGGCTGAAGAGTCGTTTAACCCAGCACAGAAGTGATTGTAGGATTAACTCCACTAAATGTGCATTGTCTGCTCATGTTGCTGCAACCAGTCATACACCACTTTTCGATGACACCGCCATTTTGGAGAACGAAACTAATTACAAGACAAGGCTTTTCATCGAGTCTTTTTATATCAATAGTGAAATTAATCCTATCAATAATAAGATTGATATTGATAGGGTACATAATGTTTACTCTGCTCTATACAGTAAGGACATTTTTAAACAACATTAGGTATCTTCCTTCAAGTTATGTAATCATTGCCATTTTCGGAACATGTCCTGTCACTTTTATAGAATTTGTCATTATCAACTTTGTCTTTACTTTTTAATGGCCATCGTGGCATGACACTGCCCTTTAGGAAAATTTTAATTTTTAATATTTTTGACCCACAGTTATAATGTGAATCATGCAGTAATTTGTTTTCAATCTCCTTAATATAATTTTGTCAATGTAAGTAGTTAGTGACAGGTTATGTATTTTTTTGCTAATTTTTAATTTTCTGTCTCCATTTTAGCCTTTGAAAAAGGTACAAAAGGAATGTACCGAAACGTTAGGTGTTGATTAAATTTTCAATCAGTTTCTGTTGTTTGATTTGGACTACTTCCCATGATAATATGTACATGTATATTATACTATATATATATATATATATATATATATATATATATATATATATATATATATATATATATATATATATATTCATTATACAACAGGTAATTATTTTATGACCTTATTTTATTATATAATATAAGTAGTGTGTTTTAGGTATACTGGATAATCAATAAGACCCTTTTATTATCTAAATTTTCGAGTATATTTATATTCTTCTTCAGAGGTATAAATTGAGGTTTAAAATGTGTGAAATGGCATCAGATATATAAATAAAATAATATAAAAGGTTGTTAAAACGTATAATAAAACGATTTTGTAGGTTTTATTATATGTTTCAACAACCTTTTACATTATTTTATTTATATATCTGATGCCATTTCATACATTTTAAACCTCAATTTAGTGAGTATATCTTGAATGTAATTATTTATTGTTAATGCGTTTGTATATTTTATAGTACCTTTAAGGAAGAATATAAATATGATTCACTATTTAACAAAATAAACCCCTGAATCAAATAATATTAATATCTATTTCTTTATCCCCATAATTAAAGCTCTCTTTAGTAAGTTTAAAACCAGCAGAAATGACACTGTAGTCTATTGGAAACACACTTGAACGTTTAATGACCTTTCCCTATTACGTAAATTTTCACGTATAAAAAGATTTTACATAAATATTCTAGTATAATAAAAAAAAAAGAAAATGTACAATAAAAAGAAAGTAATGCATTATGCTTTTTAGATAAATTTCTGACCTGTAGTTTCCCTCGCGTGTCTTTTTGTTCTGCTACTGTGTGCTGTGAATCAGTACCCCTGGATTGCTTTCACTTGTGTTTACTTGTTGATTATATGGTACCGCTTGGCTAAACCCCATTTAATGCTTAAAATAATCCTCCGTTTTGTGCTCCGATGCGTAGATGCAAACCAATATTTCTATGCAATTTTAGATCGATTTAATTTCGGATTTATTTGCAAATTTAGATTTATCCCTAGATTTCCCAGATTTTCACTTAGATTTCCCAGATTTTACTTATTACTTAAAGTTCCACCTATTACTAAGAGATTTCCAGATTTTACACTTATTACTTAGTTTCCCAAAGTTATACTTATTACTTGAATTTATTACTTAAATTTTCACTTGATTTCTTAGAGTTTCACCTATTACTTAGGTTTTCCCAGGTTTCCACTTATTACTTCGAGTTTCCCAGAGTTTCACTTATTACTTAGATTTATAACTTAGAGCCCTAAACTATAAATATTAGAATTATGTTTAATTAATAAACATTTACTTACGTTTTTCAGCGAACGGCAAAACTTTTCTCGTATATTTTTCACTATTGTTTTAATTCAAATTTTTATGTCACGACTTTCACGATATATAATTATTTAATTTTCTATGTTTACTTTTATGTAAATTTTTAATTTAAACTGATGTGAATCGTGCTCAGGTTAAAATAAGACTATCTGTTTATCATTTGAGTGATATATAAAGTAACGCCTCCATCTAACACGATTGGTTATAGGCGTACTACGGTCAAAATTTAAGGCATGCTATGGGATATTATTAACACTCTTGGCTCTCTCAGATATGAATTTGATATAAGCCCGCCTGAACAATGCTGAAGTCACATAGTATACCAATTCTATATGGTGGATTTCTATAATTCTTGTACTTTTACCTGTCTGTTTTGTTTTGTTATAGAAAATTTTAATTTGACTTTACACGTAGACAAACTTATGCCTTTATTTTTGTCAATATGTTTATATTATTAAAAAATGTGCTTCCCGGCATTAAGTAAAATCAATTGTGATCCTTATACAGGGTGCTAAATGTTTACTTTTTGCATAATTTGCAAATTAAGCACTTTTCATGATAAAATTGTTTAGTTTTCTAACTTTTAGTACTATTTACATGTAGTATGAGACCCTTATGACTCTGTATACCCCTAAATAACCCTATTATCATAACAATATATATATACATATGTGTATATATTATATATATATATATATATTACGGTGTTTTTTGAGTGTTAAAATGGCATTCGTAATTCATTTAGTAACTTACTTCGTGATTCAGTATGTAAAAACAACAAATTAAAATTTGTAACGCTTTTCAAATCGTTAGTGTAGAAATTATTAATTCTACTGTAATATTTTAGGAACCTAAAAGTTAATTTTCATAATCCTGCAGATGTAAATATTTATAAGGTATAGTGTATACATGATGGCATTTTAAATTTGATGGTTATAAACATATTTTAGCAGTCGTATTTAAGTATAGAAATATTGTCCAAAAACGTTTCTAAGAGTTTAAAGCCTTTAGTTTACAAGCTAGGTTGGCCGTTAGATTATTTACAAGAAGTTGTGAAAGTGTTTTGAAACAGCTTTCCTAGTATTACATTAAATAAACAAGTGGAATCGTCGCAATTTCTGTGTAGTTTTAATTAGGAGAGAAAAAGTTGCACAAATAGAAAATTCTAGGTAGTGTGACAACCGTCGTCAATTATAATAAATTTATAACTTTCTAGTAAGGATGTATAGGTGGAATGAATAAATGCCGTTGATTGTTACGATAAAACTGGCCATCAGGGAAACAAGGAGAGGTGATTAGATAGCATGAATACAAGTAGGATAGATATAACACGTGTTAACATATGCATAGTTCGTACGTTAAAGTTCGTTGAGCTAGAGTAAGTAAACAGTTGGTTGTTACTAATGGACAACAAAGAAAGAAAGAGAAGTTATATGACAGAATATGTACAAGTGAGATACGTGTAGATTGAACGTTAACATTCGTTGACAACGGAAAAGGCAGACAAAGTAAATGATAGTTGCCTTAGCGTGTATGTTGGAACGAAATGAGGATAACACGTGCTAGGAATACAAAGTGGAGTGAGAACAAATGGGTGGTGATACATAGTAAAGTGAGTACAAAGCAAACGAGAGGTGATTTTGGGGCGTAGGTTGGAGTGAGTTAGATGCTACACATGTTGCATTAGTGGCGTATTTTAAACGTTTACTTTATCAGTTGGGGTGAATATACAAGAATGGGATTATTGAAATTCGACAAAAATCGGTTAGTTAGGCGTGCGTGTTTGTGATGGTCAAGTGATTTTCGAACAAATGAGTTTCGGTTGGAAAGGAAATACGAAGAGAAGTATACGTTAAGCTGGTTGGTGTGGAGGCAATTTCTAGGATTTCGGTGGCAGTTGGAGTTTTTTGTGTACGTAAGTGAGATTTAAATGTTTGCATTGTAGAAAGTTTGAAGAATTCTAACATGCTTTGAAGGGGGAAGAAGGATATATAAACACCAAGAGATAGTTGTGAGGCTCTTTTAGTCTCCGAGTTCGAATAGCAAAAAGCTTTCTATTATTCTACAACCAGCCGATGGCTACAAGGGTAATATAGTTTAACGAGTTGAATAAAAGAGTACTCTACGTAAGTAAGGATGGTTTTAATTGACACTAAGTGTGCAAAAGTATACAAATGGAAATGGACTAGATGTCTATGGTCGGTCAATTTGGTTGTGTATCAACAGTCAATGGTATTAGTAGCAGAGCTTGGAATTTGGATGCACCTTCAATCTGGTAGATAAGGTGATTTCATGGTCAAATGGTTGCAGCTGGCAGTTGCGGTTATTGAAAGTCAGATTGGTGTGTTCCTGTGTGCCGTAGTCTGAGGAAATGATAGCTGGCCGTATGCAGAAATAGTATCCAGGTAGCTGTTACTTTTTATTGCTTATGTGTATTAACTAATGTTTGCTACACTTCGTTTACAGTTTTACCTGGTCGGTAATGCAGTTAACAAAATGTTACGCTTAGATTCTGGTACATTGAAATGGCGATAGATGGCTCTTAAAAGCCGGTAATACAATTACCAAAGTTCATAAGATACACATGACGTCACTGATAATTTATATTGCGCCATAATTAAGAGAAGGTACATAAAATTTAAACAATAAAAATTAGATAATCTACTCACGTGAAGGATCCGCTAACCGGCAGGAAATCACGCCACGGTAACCTCGGCATCGCTGCTGGTAGAGTTGGACATCCAAATTATCTCGGGGTCATGGGATGCTCCAGGGTCATCTCCGTTCCTATATGCAGTGGAAGACAGGAATAGGTAATTAAGGAAAGATAATCAAGATAAGGAAATCTACATAATAAGATAACACGACACCCGGCACGACTGTTCACTTCAAAGTTAGGCGTAAAAGCCACGTTTCCGCGCGAGAACCGCGGAACTCCTACTCTTTGTAGCATTGCCTTACCCTATGGGGATAATTCACACTTGCCAATTGCACTATTGTGACGTACCGGAAGCCCCGCCCAGTTCATTTAAAAATGTTCGCGCGTCTTGCGTATTTAAAATTATGTGGGAAGCTTCCGCACATTAAAAACTACTTAACATAAAATGTTAAAGTGCAAATTCAGTTTGCACGTAACATGTTCAATGACTTTTGTACATTGTGGGTATAATTTATGAACAAAAAGTACAAACTTGGAAAAAGTTACAGATTGAACTTTTTATATTGTATTATTTTACTGTATTTTTATGTGGGAATTTATGTTAAAAAAAAGGGGTTTAAGATATTAGTAATATTTGTTTGTTTGTACAAAGTAAAGAGGACTTTGTGCTGTCTGATGTGCTAAAAGTAGCACGAGAGGTTTAGGTTTACTTGGAGCGCTTTTTAAACCAAGGTTAGAGTAAAACAAGTGGTAAAGCCCTGTTACTTTCTCGGATAATCAATTGTAAATAATTAATCTGGGGAATTATTGTTCTCGAAATGTATTATTTTGAAGGAGATGTATATAATGTATAAATAGTGTGTGAACGAGGAGTGGAGTTGTGATTTGGCGTGTATTTTTATTTGAGTAGGTAATAAATGTATGTAATTTACTGTAGCAGCTATTTTTTGTAGTTAGATAAATTGCAGAAAGCGGCTGAGCAGACGTGGCAAAATTTCATGGCGAAGCAGAAATTTTTAAGCTTTTTTAAGTATATAAGTAGCACCAAAGTTTGGTAGCATTTTGGCGTCCATGAACGAGGGACATCTGCAGGCAGCAGCAGCTTTCACAGTATAATTGGCCACCCAGAAAGTGGGGCATTTTGCATTAATTGAGTGACGTCAGCATCAGAGATCGTAACATTTTTGGCACCCAAATAGTGGAACTTGAAGCTCGTAGCATTATGACGCCCAAAAGTGGGGCTCGAATTAGCATGAGAGTATTCAGCTTTCGCAGCAATATTTTGCGCCTAAATCGTGGGGCCGTAGTGGTAGTATTTTAGGGTTTTTTAAAGCTGTGTTTAACAGACTAAAAATCGCAGCAAGTTCTTGGCGTCCAAGTCGTGGGACCTTTTATGTTTATAAGCAGTAATTGCAGCCCGGCGTCGCAGCAATATATATATATATATATATATATATATATATATAAAGGTCCCACGACTTGGACGCCAAGAACTTGCTACGATTTTAGTCTGTTAAACACAGCTTAAAAAAACCCTAAAATACTACCACTACGGCCCCACGATTTAGGCGCAAAATATTGCTGCGAAAGCTGAATACTCTCATGCTAATTCGAGCTCCATTTTGGGCGTCATAATGCTACGAGCTTCAAGTTCCACTATTTGGGTGCCAAAAATGTTACGATCTCTGATGCTGACGTCACTCAATTAATGCAAAATGCCCCACTTTCTGGGGCATATATATATATATATATATATATATATATATATATCAAACTTATGTCTTTAACTCATTAAATCATTTAAAAACTCTTTTGAGCAAGATTTAACTACATACCCTTAGCTTGTATACTTTAGAAACTTCTTAGAAATCTATTGAATTCTGAAAACAAGGTATTCGACTATAAACGAAAAAAGAATTTTACAATCCCCATTACTGAAAGTAGTTTGTTTCATTTATGTTCCCAAAATAGAAATTATATAGCAATCGAACAAATACCTACAACCGTCTGGGTTTCGCTATCTTTTATGCCTCTCCATTATTTCTGTATTTCTCCTTCTATTATCATACTTTATGGCAACATTAAATAATCATTTCCAGAACTACTTCGAGTTTCTGCTAACCCGCAATTACGCAAAGCAAAATTTAAATCTGTTTCTGAACGCGTTCCTACTTTTACTGTCACTGAAGGTAAATTTGCCAATCTTAATTGTTTTCTCTTAGAGCAATTGGAAAGTACTGAAAAACCTTATTTACAATTATCCACAATTTATACAACCCACGATTTTGAATGTCTTACGTGATGAGCTCCTGTAAAATTCTACACTGAATTCAAACCAACGCTGAAGAACAGGAAGGCATTTTTATTTTTATTCTGATTTAACTAATAATTAAGCACAAGGACCCGTTCAACCAAAAATTACAAATTAAATATTAAAAACCATCCTGAAACTTTTTGTAGCTTTAGTCAGACGGTGTTCAAAACCTATTGGATGGCAAAAAATTTACCACAAAACATCGTCGGCCAACTTTTATCTAAAACAAAGTTAAAGCTACCTTTTCAAGCCCAAAAACTTAAGTTTTACGGTCGCATTTATTTTACGACTGGAATGTGAAATATTGATAATACAATTGACATGTAATAAAAAACAACCAATAGAACATTTCCACAAGGTCGTTAGCTGAATTAGTAATCCTTATTTATAAATATATTATACGGGTTTGTTGGCAATTTGTTACGAGCCAACCTTATAAAGATTTTATTTCATAAATTGTGGAAAAGCAAAGACAAGCAATTTATTCGGCCGTTTATTTGCGTATAGAACTTTGGGAAATATTAGTTATATCCGGCTGGGTTTCCCGCGACTAAAATATTGTGCAACAATTTTTTTGTAAAACAATTAGGTTTGATTTGTATTGGTCAATTTTGAATGCATTAAAACATATATACAGCAAGTACAATCTAAGAAATAACATATATATATATATATATATATATATATATAATAATAATAATAATAATATATCTTTATTATTTATAAGCAAATCTCGATACATATGAGAAAGAAAAGATACTCCTAGCGAGGTTTAGGCTATAAAGCCCACTCTTACACCTAACTAGGACATATCTTGTACAATAAAATATTTATTTAGTACAAACAATAACTATATATACTTACATACGCCACCACACTTGCATGCACATTTTACACAAACATCCACCCCTCCCTCACCACACACACGTACAAAACACATCACGCACGCTGGGCCTACTATTCCCCCATTCCATATTAAGAAGTTTAGTTGCAAGATAGTAGATACTCCTGATATGCTTTTCTAAATTTAAATAATGTTGTGCAATTTCTTATATTTATGGGTATACAGTTCCAGAGAGACGATCCGGATCCCAAGAACGATGAATGATACATTTCAGTACGGTGCATTGGTATTAGCAGTCGTTTTCATCTCGTGTGTTATGGTGTCCTGTGGAAACGTAAGAGAAATTTGAGGTTAAATACGAAGGACCAAGTCCATGTAAGAGTTTATAGAGCATTATTGCCTGATGTAACTGTCGCTGTTTCACTAATTTTAACCAAGAGAGCTTATTGAAATATGGTGTAACATGCTGACGACATTTGATGTCAAAAATAAACCGAATGCAACTGTTGTGAACTCGCTGTAAACGATTACTGTTGTCCATAGACAAATGATGATATAAAACATCTCCATAGTCAAAAATCGGTTGAATAAGCGACCGAATAAGTTGTATTCTTAAACGAACTGGTAAAATCGTTTCACTCTCTTAAGACTATGTAACGAAGCATACACCTTTTTACATATATACATTGTGTGGGCTTTCCATGACAGATTCGAGTCGATCATTATACCAAGATTCTTTACTGTAGTAGACAGTGGAATTGCTAAGCCATTTAAATATAAGGGTGGAAGAGTTAAAATATCGATTTTACTCAACAATTTGAATGACCCGATTAAGATTGCTTGGCATTTTAACGGATTTATAGTAAGTTGGTTGTCCATTCCCCACGAATTTATACTAGAAAGATCAGTGTTAAGATTATTAATAGTACGGAAAATATCGTTGGGATGAAAATGTGAATATACCTGTATATCATCTGCGTAACAGTGATATTTACTAAATTTCAAGACTCTAGAAACATCCTGTATATACAAGGAAAAGAGAATAGGGCCAAGCACACTTCCCTGTGGTACTCCAGCTTCCAAATTCAGCCAATCTGACAAGTTAGCTCCATCCTCCGTAATGACACGCTGTCGACGACCGCTCAAGTACGACTCAAACCATTGCAAAGCATCATCAGAGAAATTATTGAGCATCTTTAACTTGGCAAGTAAAATTTTGAAGTTCACACTGTTGAAAGCTGAACTGAAATCAAGTAATAGTACAATAGTTAGCTGTTTGCAGTCCATGGTTTTCTTCGCATCATCGATTATGCGGATTAAGGCCGAAGTTGTAGAGTGGTGCTTACGAAAACCGGATTGAAATTGGTCAAATAGCTTATTTGAATTTAGAAAATTTGATAATTGATCAAAAGCAATATATTCAATAGATTTAGAGAGGGCAGGAAGAATACTAATTGGGCGATAGTCAGATGGTGATAAAGGGGATGAATTTTTAGGAAGTGGATGAATAAGCGCCTGTTTCCAATGATGAGGGAAAGTATTTCTACTAAATGAATGGTTAATGATAGAGACAAGAGACTGTAGAGCATGAGGAAGCACCAATGAAAGCATTGCCTTGGATATTTGGTCAGCGCCTATTGCACTTGATTTAATGCGCTGAATTGATTTATACACGATGTCATTTGTAACTTGATGGAAAGCAAACTTAGGGCACATTGGAGTATTTAAGGAGGATAAACTTATAATAAAGTTATCCATGCGCTCTTGATCAGTGATCTTTTTAGAATTAAAATGGTCATTTAGAGCATTAAGGCATAAATTGTGTGGAATACGAACAGGCGCTTTCCCAACCCCTAGTGACTTCAGCTCTTTCCAAGTTTTAGCGGAATTTAAATTCGTGGATAGCGAATAATAGTAGCGTAGCTTGGAGTTTCTAATTAGCTGCTTGGTTTTATTTCGCAGGTACTTGAAGTAGTTATAATTTTCAACTGTAGGAACACGTTTAAACCTAAATGCCGCAGCATTTCTAATTCGCCGCATTTCATTGATTTGATCATTTAACCAGGGAGCCTTCGGTTTTGTGATACGAATAGTTTTGTACGGAGCATGAAGATCAAAGAGATGTGTAACAATAAGATTAAATTTATGGAGTTTGCAGTTTACGTCATCAAATAAGTCAATATCACTCCAAGAAATTCTGCCAGCGTCATTCACAACTCTGCCAACATCCATATCTTTAAAGTTCCTAAATTTCTTATATTTTGGAATAAGCTGCGGCAGCTTCACTGAAAAGACGCGTAAATTAGATCGTGTTTAGATAGTTCTAAAATAGGAATTTGCCCAAAGTTGATAACTTTATCCCTGTTTAAGGTGATAATATGATCTATAGTGGTGTGCACCTCAGTAGTTGCAGTTATAAGATGATGAGTTGGTTGTAGTGGTAATATGTGTAAATTGCAGATATCTGCAATGTTCCTTAGGTAACGAGCATCCGAAGCGTCGCCATTCAAATTTATATTGAAGTCGCCTAACAAGATAATGACATTATATATAGGTAGAAAGTCACAAAGAATCTCTTCTATGTCAGACAAATAACCAATATTTGGAGGGCGATACACTGTCATAACGAGCATTTTGCAGTGTTTGAATAAGATCTCAACACATATATATTCGGGCCTATCACGATGAGTAGTTTGTGACTTGACAATTTCCAGAGCTTTTAACCCCTCTCTTATGTATATGGCAACACCGCCGCCACGTTGTTGTTTACGATCATTCCTGAAAAGGCGGTATCCGTGTAATTGAACTAAATTATCAGGCAGAGAGGGTTTTAACCAGGTCTCTGATACGGCAACACAGTGCGCGCCACTATTTTCAAACGTATTAGTAAAATCGTCAAATTTACTCAAAAGGGATTGTGCATTTACGTGACAACAGTGAAAAGCCCTCGGATGGATATTCAGAGCTTCCTGAAGAAGTGCAGATGCTGACGGAACACTCGGAAGGATAGACAAGACATCGAGAACATAAACATCATCAGGAATTTCCACATACATCTTGCATAAATCTATAAAACTATCAGCCATATTCAATTAAATAAAATAAATATAACAATAAGTAAAATACGGTTTTTAGGAAAATAGCGAACCCATCATATATATATATATATATATATATATATATATTAATACAGAAGAATAATCCACATTTGGAATGCAAATGAATGCTTGATATATATTAATAGTTATTAAGATGAAATGAAAACCCAACTTTGTATTTAAAGTTGAATTACCATTTCAAATCGAACTAGTAATTGAAAACCACTAAAAGAACGGCTACAGGAGGATTTGAACCTGCAACTCCTGATTCTCCGGATCAGTGCTCTAACCAATTGAGCTATCTAGCCTAATTGTTTAGATGATGTTATACTTAATACTACTGAAGCTTGGCCCTTGTTAATGATTTTCAATTACGTCTTGCATTTAAGGAAATTGAATCTAGTTATATACATAATTCATGTGAAGCTTCACAAATCACGCCTTTATTACCAGTGTCTCTGTTTTACGCGTTTAGCCATCCCTTTCTACCTTGGTCTGAGTGGTACAAATCGATATTCTTTACTATCGGCTGTCTAAACTACACGTGGACTCGCGACGTGACTTTTAAATAAACGCTGTTTTGTATTTCGTGCTAATGTATCCGACCGTTTCCAATATACGTAGAAGCTGCATGTTTATCTATTCAAATTTATTAGAACTTTGATATTTAAAAATACGCAGGTGTTCAATCGTAATACTTCTACGATTTGGATATTCTACGTATTTTAACCTTCTTGATAGATTTGTATGCTAGCAACGCGTCTCATATTTGGTATTATTGGGTTTTTAAAAGCTTTTATGCATATTATGTATCACTAATGGTTCAATTAACTCCAATAATAATGAATGGCATTGACTTCTATCCTTTAATTTTTAGCGAATACTAATTAAATATTAATTATTATTTGTACACTTTGTTTAATACCCGTTACTTAAAAATTGAATTAATTACTATAAATTTCGCACGTAATTTCTATTTGTTTCTTTATACAAGGTGATTAAAATTGTTTGATGTCGTTAATTAATTTCCTACCCTGGTCTAAATTTGAGTAATATATATATATATATATATATATATATATATATCATTGTTATAGATTCAAAGAGTTAAATTTGGGGTAAGCAATGCAATTTCAAACACCCTGTATAGAGAAACAAACAATTTATTTACGCGCAAAATGTATGTCATTAATTTAATTTAAACGAACAAGTATTGACGTATTTTTATAATTAAGGATTGAAAAGTAATTGATTCATAAAGAAAATCAGTTTTAAAACAAATAGAAACGCATAATTAATGTAATTTATTTTAATTCAACGTGTAATAGCATTAGATAAAGGCACCTGGGTAAAAAAATCCATAATCCCAAGGAAAAAGGGTTCGTGGTAACAAACAAGGACGTCAATTGTATCGAATACCGTGAAATATAGACTTCGAGAATTGTTATGTTAAACGGTCGATAATTAAGAACACCTGCATGTTTGCAAAAGGTTACCTTCTTCGTATTTATAAACATAATAAAGCGGGCTTCGTAAAATATAGTTTCCAACCGTCAGTTGCTTCGAATAAAAGCTAACAAAGTTTTTTAAAGAGCAGAAGGGATGCACGATCAATAATATGCTACAGATAAAGACGGGTAGAAAAACATTGGTTTCAAAACGCACGTTCGTATCCACGTGGAGTCAGACGACGCGGTCAGCTATATCGATTTTGTATAACTCAAGTGGGGTTGCAACGTGACATCTAATATGCATGACAGGGATAAAAATATTACAGGCGCAGTTTTATGACGACACAGGACTGTATGATTGGTTCAAACGAGTAGTTTTACAACTGACGAACACGCGACAGGTGAATGTGGTTTTTCGGATTAAATTGCGCGTCTACAAGGTAAATTTCTGGAAGCTTTAAGCAAGTTAGATTAAAATTTGCAGAAGTATTTTTTTAAATTAAATATTTCGCGTGAAGTATGGCCTAGTGGTGGTGGTGCTTTAAGGATATAAATACTCGGAGAGAATGAGGCTGGTTCTCTTTTGATTCTTTGATTCTCTTTGTATTTTCATCGCTTCAGACTACGTATTGTAATCAACCGACGATATGGTAGAGTCTTTGGTAAGTTGAGGCCTTGTAGTTATTAACGGGTGTAGTGTCTAGTGAATTAAATTAACCGAGGTCCAAGCTAAGAAATCAATAAACACAAGTATAATATACGTGAATTTGTATGCGGTGATGGTATGGTAATTGGTAGCAAGGCGCTAGGTTATCATCTATAAAAATCTGGAGGATCAGAGCGCATAATCACGAAGCCAAGGGGTTCTGGAGGATCAGAGTACATAATCACGAAGAAAAGGAGTTCTGGATAGCATCATCGAAGGTATTTTCCAGGTAACATATTTGTATTTTCCGTTATTTGATAAGCAATTGGAATTATTTGTGATGCGTGAGTGAACATTGGGGTTATTTATGGTTAATATAACGTATTGGAAAAGATATGTGTACTTGACAATTAGTAGGGTTAGTTTAAATATTGAACAAAAAAAAAGGTATATGTAAAACTTACTAAATTTCATTATGAATTTAAATGGGGTTGTTAAGGGTACATGGGTTAATTAAATTTGTAGTAATTATATGCAAAGTAAAAAGCATACATTAATAAATTGGGTTATTATGAGCTCACCATACTCCAGTGTGCAATAAATATAGAGTATAATTTGGGGCCCATTTACTCCTGTTGTATTAAATGTGTTTGCAATTAAAATTTTAAAACAAGAACTTTACAAAAACAACACTTATTGAGTTGTAACTAGAGTACCAAACGGTACTTATCTGTGAATAATTGTTTGTAAATAGCGGTAAATAAAGATTGTTGTATTTTTTGTGATTTTATTGAATGATGTGTGAGTGGAAAGGAAGAATGATTGTAAATTTAGGTATCCGAGAAGAGGTACAGCTGAGCTAGCCAGGGAAGCTGCGAAGATATTTTGAAGCAGAAATCAGGGTAAAAAATTTTGTTTGTGGTGAACCTTTTATTTTGAAAAGCATTTAATGACTCACTCTAAAGATTTCAACTTTAATCCCAAATCCACAGCAATATATATATATATATATATATATATATATATATATAAAGGATAAAATATATACATTATAATTTGAATAAGGGCCGCTATACTTGCGGCCACGTCCCCAATGCTCCACCCGGAGGTACTACATTGGGTTTAAACGCGAAAAATTATCGTGCTTCTAATTTATTCTGACTTCATAATTGATCCACCCTAAATAAAAACTAAATAGAAATCTAACAAATCTAAAAATCTAACAAACCTAACAAACTCTGACAATCTAACAAATCTAAAAGTCTGACAAACTGAAACAAAACTAAAACAAAAACTAAAAACAGGGTTGTAAATAATGGTATCCCTAGCGCTGACTTTCGAGTGTACCCGATCAACAAGACACAAGCAAAAATAAGAGGGGGAGGGATCCGTAATACCGGATAGCAGACGCCGGCTCTGCTTACCAGTGCGACCTGAAGGGTCGTCTTAAAATTATCCAAATCTAGCTAACTAACTTAAATCCATCCCTAGCTTTCCCTATCATTCCCTAACTGATTTATATTATGATTACAATCTTCGCAATTATACTCTTCCTTCCCGAATATATACTGCTACCAAAATGGCGACAGAACGTCAAACAAAACAAATAAACCACATAATACTGCAATACCTGCTAATAAATAAATAAATATAAAGCGTATATAAAATATAAATAAATATAATTATATAAATATGTAAATAAATGTTTAATAAGCGTTAAGCATATAGCAGTGCACAAAATAGCAAAAGCATCACCCCATTTATCAGGTGTATTCGCACAAGCATTATGTCGGCTAGCGTCTTTACACACCAAACGTGCTTGTTAAATTGTTTCAAAAACTACTAATTAATGTAAATCAATGCTTGTGCGAGTGCAGCCGCCACAATTTACGCCTTACCTCGATAATAAAATTCTCCAGCATCCGAAGATCTGGTCGTCTGCTTACATCTAACTGTAACTTACTTCTAAGGGGAAGATGGGGTGCACTGCTAAAGTCCTGGTGGATATGCACTAAATGTTCTTGGGGGGATCACAATCACTATCACTATCACTTCACTTTTAAGTCCAGGAGGGATGCGCGGTTTCACTCTATTTTAATATATTTGTTTATTTTATTGATTTAATTTAATGAGGGTTTCTGATTTATTAGTTATTGTTTATTTGTTGTTATTTATTCCCGATTTCCCGATTTTACGCGCATAATTATGAAGATAGGCAGTGATTGTATTAATGGTGTGGGGGTTTCTCGTGCATATTGGACATTTGGGTATAATTATCAAGTTATTTTTATTTTTATTTATTTTTATTATTTTTTTTTAATCAGGTTTTGGTTATATCTATGCTCGTATCCTTACTCACGCCAAGTCAATCTAAAAATTTTTCAATCCTCCCACCAACCCCACCGAATTTTACACGCGGTTATAATTGATTGTCTAATCTCGCGACCCTTCCCGCAAATTCTTTTAAGGCTGTCCAGAACGCCTTCTGGTTGACCACTTCCCCGACTTCCTCTAGGCTCTTTGGCCATGCCAGACCTAGGATAGCTAATTTGCTATCAGCCAACCCTCGATTTGCCGCTTCAAGCGGGCAGTCGAAGAGCACGTGCTCTGCGCTTTCCGCGCCCTCACCGCATTCACAGCGGTCGCTGTTGGTTAGACCGAACCTTTGCAAATACGCCTTCAAGGCGCCGTGTCCTGTTATCAACTGAACTATTTTATGATCGAGCTTAACCTCAATCCTACCTCTAGCTTCTAAGCTCGGTATGAATTTGTGGGTCAACCTGCCCGTGGCAGCGTTGTTCCACCTCTCTTCCCATTGTCGAATTGATTTTCACGCAGCTTTCTTTTAATTAAAGACCTCAGTATCGACGAATGTGATATCCGAAAGTTTCCCGTCGCGGCCTCTTTAGCTAATTCGTCAGCCCTATCGTTTCCTACGTTGCCATTGTGCGACCTGACCCAACAGAACTTTAAACGTCGAAACCCGAGCGCCGTACGCGCTATCCTCCAGACGTCCGCTTGGAGGTCTGTCGAGGTGTTCATGTTAGTTAATGCCGTCAGCGCTGATTTACTGTCGCTGATTATATAATACTCGTTTCTGCCCGTGTGATTTATTACGTAATCGATAGCCTCTTGTATGGCTACCAATTCGCACTGGAAGATAGTGCACCAGTTCGCAAGTTTGGTTTGAAACCGAAACACCTCCCTTTCCTGCTTAAACACGACAAACGCCGCGCCTGCTTGTCCATCGTCCATACGTGAACCGTCCGTATAAATTTTAATACCCATCGCGTCCTCATCACCTTCGACAAACTCGATTCCCCTAATATCAGCCGGGTGCCCCAACTCAGATACAACGATCTTTTTTGCAATTTCCCTATTACCAAGATTAAGATCTTCGATAGTTTCGCGCCCTTTTCCTATATTTATTAATCGCCTATCTCTAATCTCCCTAACGACATATCCGATAGGGAGAGTCCTACTGATCACCAGGACAGCCTCCGTGGAGGTGGTCCTGTACGCCCTCGCCGCTTTTACCGCGGTTATGCGTTGTACGCTCGTCAATTGACGCATCTCCCGGACTTTACAACCTTCTGCCCATACAGAAGCTGCGTACAGTATTGCCGGCTCAATTGCTCCGGCATAAACCGTCCTCAGCGATTCGCCCCTGAAACCCCACTTTATTTTAGCCGCCGCCATCATTTTATTTGATATTTCGCGGCCCTTACTTTTTACGTATTGTACGTGCGCTTTCCAATTTATTTTATCGTCGATCTTGACGCCGAGGTAAGTAATACAATCTTTAAACGGGATTTTCTCCCCTCCTAGCTCTAGCCTGGAAGGTCTCTGTCCTGGTTTCGTGCCGAAATAAAGCGCCTCTGACTTCGCCGTGTTAAATTTTAGTTTTACCGCCTGCGACCATTCGTGTAATTTGTTAAGCGCCTCGTTCGGTTTTGTGCGCATATCCATTAACAATCTCGATCTTACAATTAAAAGCGTGTCATCCGCAAACCCAACGATTGAGCATCCTGCGGGCAACTTGACCCTAAAGATGCTCTCATACAACAACTTCAAAATGTGGGACCAGAACATGACCCTGCGGGCATCCCTTTCCACCTCACGCGACAGAACCTCACCCGGAATTTCAACCTGTGCCAATCGCCCCGAGAAATAGCTCTTGACCAAAGACATCAAGTTTTGCGGACAGCCCCTACGATCTAACTCGCAAACGATTAATGGCCACCAGGCAGCATCAAATGCTCCTGAAATGTCCAAAGCAACAACGACACAGTACTCTTTAGCATCACTTGCCTGCTTTATTTCTCCGACAACAAAATCTAACGCGTCGATAGTCGACTTTCCCTCCACGAAACCAAACTGTCGGTTATTAAAACCGCCGCTGTCTCGCACTAGGTGCTCAACACGCGTAGTCATAACGCGATCTAGAACTTTCCCCAGCACCGGTAGCAAGCTAATTGGACGATAGCTGCCCGGATCTGAGGCATCCGCCTTTTTAGGTTTGGGTATAAATTTCACGTTCTGGATTTTCCAGCAACGCGGAAAAACGCCCCTTTCTAAACAAAGATTAAACAACCCGACAAAGCCACACGGGGCTAACAGGCACGCCTCCAGAGCTGCGTCTGAAGTGATTCCATCATGCCCCGGTGCCTTCTTAGGGTTCATCCTCCTAAGAGCCCTGACGACCTCGTGAACTAGGATTGCCTTATCGGCACCTGTTCCTTGCGCCTCTGCAGCTTCCCGACGTACTAAATCGTGCGACCCTTCATCCCCCTCGGGATTATCCGATGGGAAAAATTTCTCTAGTAAATATTCCGATGTGGTTTTAAAACCTTCCGTGTATTCGCCATTTGTTTTCTTTATATTATTGAGCGCAATTTTTTGTTGTTTTCCTCTAATTACGCGGTATGCGGTTCCCCAGGGTTCTTTCTCTGAGTTTCGCGTGCAGAATTCTTTAAATTTATTCGTTCGCGTTTCTTCTATTAATATTTTATATTCGCGGTAACTTTGATTATATTCTATTCTCCGTTGTTTTCTTATATCTCCCAAGGCGCGTTGATAGCGGCGCCTTAGGCTACGCGTTTCTGCCCGCTTGGTGGTTAGTTCCCGGGTCCACCAGGGTACGCTGTCTTTAAATGTTTTCTTTTCGGCATGGAATACGACGACGCGTCTACCACAGCGTCGTTTAATTTTTCGCGAGTGTTTCTACTTCGTCTGCCTCTCGGCAGTTAAATAGCTCATTTTCGAGCACAGGATACTTTCGCCAAATTTTTGTTTAAATCGCTCCCAATTTGCTTTTTATTACAAAACCGCGGAAATACAGTTAGCTGCTCGTTTGCACTTGTTTTGGTTTCAACGTCCCATGTTATTAATTTATGATCATAGAGCGTTTCCTCGTCCGACCTTAATTTCCAATTACAAATCGTTTCTAACATTTCGTGCGAGACTGCAGTAATATCTATAAAACTGCTGCCTCTATGCGTCTCAAACGTAGGTAAATCATTAGTGTTTATCACACTAAGATCCCATTCCGTAAAAGATCAGCAACCTGCGAGCCTCTATCGTCTTCGATAGGGCTGCCCCATAGTGGCGACTTGGCATTAAAATCTCCCCCGATGACTAGATTTTTATTTCTGCCGATTTTACGAATAATATTATCTACTTCATTTATCAAGTCTTCGGTTTGGGGATTTTCCGCCGGGAATCGACCGGCGGGAGGTACACGCTTATTACATAGAACGCATTTTCCCTGATTTGATTTCGGCCGTCGTTACAAATTCGTTCGATAAATTATTTAATATAATTCCGGCGCACGTTCCATTATTTATTATTATCCGCTACGCGGTCGTTCACTATTCGCGTTTAAGACGGTAACCCCTCTCCCAAAACCTGTTATTTTGTGGCCATACAGGTGCGGTTCCTGTATAAACCCGATGTCGATATTATTTTCGATGAATAACTTTATGAAGTTATTTGTTGCCCCTTTACCTTTCCCGAGATTTAGTTGCGCGAATTTAATCTTCTTGCTTCTTATGGATTTTGTTTTATCTTCACAGTCCATAATCGATGTTTCGTGTGATTGCGTGCTTCAGACGTTGCATCGTGGGGCATCTACTCGACTTGGCGTCGTGGCGCGTATCGACCTTCGCGCCACCGCCAGTTCTGTCGTTTGCCCTAGCGCAAACCACACAGCAGGGACTGCCTTCCGGCAATTCTTGAATTCATGCCCGACCTCGGCACAGTTACCGCACCACTGTACCTTCTCCCTGCACTCCATCGATCGATGGCCGTACTCGTAGCACCGGTAACACTGGGTCATCGAGAAGTGGTCCCGGGCCCATACTCTTTGCCACCTAAGGTTAATAGCATCAGCTAATATACGTCTTCGAAGTGTGGGGGTCACTTCGAAGACTACGTTGGCGAAGGATCTCTAGCGCCCTTTCCGCCAAACCTGAACTTCTCTCTCAGGTGGTCTTCTGGCTTCAAATCGCCGAAACGGGATTCTGGCTCGCAAACAACCGCACGAGCTCTTCAGCCTTCATCCCGCTTCGACCCCGGAAGAACGACCCGTGGACGTTTCTTCTCGATGGTCTTCGCCACGAGTTCCTTGCAGTTCCCGCCGACCTTCAACTGCAGTTTCTTGGCGTCGTCGCGACCTGCGCACTCCACAACGACACCGCCCCGGCGCGTCCTACGAGCTCCGACAACAACAAACCCATCTCGAGCGGGATCGACCTTCTGCTTCAGGGTCGTCATCACGTCGTCCTTCTGGCCTGGCCTGGCGTCGACCCTTACAGCAAACGTAGGGGCAGATGCTGAAGCTGCAGCGGCGTAGGAGACCTTGCGCTGCACCGACGCACCCTGACTCTGGCCTCCTGAAACGACAGAATTCACCGCCGGCGTGCCGAACCATCTTCCTATCCTCCACGACGATAGTGGCGGAGGTCGTCGGCATCTTCCCATAGACGGCAGCGTGCGCCTTCCTCACTCTAAACTTTAAGAGTTCCAGCTCATCGAGGTCGCTAGCATTAACGCTACCGTTGCTGCTAGTCGACATCGTGCGCTGGGCTCTCGAAGTAGAGGGCAATTCTGGTGCCGCAACCACCACGGGAGGCCCCGACTCCCCAGACACGACCGCCGCAGACGCAGGCTCCTTCCCTACCTCCTGTACCTCCTCCTGAGTTTCTAACAAGAAATCCTTTAGCACTACCTTAAGCTGTTTCCCCCCAACAGCGCCCTCCGCCGCCGACCTAGCAGACTCCGACCGATCGCCCCTCTTCCTCCTGGGCAGCGGCTCCTCATCGCGGTGGACCACCATGCCGACAAAACTAGCAATAAAAATGACACCTAAAACGCAGCTCAAAAAACGTCCTAACCGTTACGACGCTAGAAGAACGCAAAACGTTGGTCCAATAAAAATGTTTTGTTTAAAGGTAAACCGTAAACAACCTTGTATTTATTAAAACTTCAACCGCCCAATTAAATATCAAATTTTAACAAAAATACAACAAGCACTAAGCGTCAAAATAACAACTAGAATCAAATAAATTCCCTAACGCAATAAAAATATCTCGATTTAAAATGTACTGTAAAGAACGCTATTTATTTATTTTAAATCAAATTTAAATAAACTAATTACTTCAAAATATTAAAATATCTAATTTATAAATAAGAACACTTTATTTTTAAATGTGTAATTAACAAAATAAGGTCGAGCGCAATCGGAATGCGGTAACCGGAAATGACCTTTCACTTTATCGCTTGGTAACTAGCACAACCCGTAACTGATACACCGCTTAATTACACCAAAATCGATTTTAAAAGCACTTATAAGTACGCGTGTACTTAAATTTATATTAAAATTGTCTTAAAATTTACAGTTTTTGAGTTATTTATTTGATTTAAAAAGGGGTTAGATTTTTGTTTTTTGGTTATTATTTGATTATACGCGCACTATAAAATTACACACACTTTTTGGTTGTTTTACCCGGTTTTTTACTCGATTTACGCGGTTTTTATTTTAAATTTATTATTAAAATGCCTCTTTAAGTTATTTCGAAATTATTTTTGAGTATTAGTTTAGTATATTTTGTTTTATTAACCCGAAATTTATTTAGTTTATTTTAAAACGCGAATTTAGTTTAAATTACAAGGACAACGCGATTTATTTAGTTTTTATTTAGTTTAAATTCTGTTTTAAAATTTTTATTTTACGGCACCGTATTTAAAATTTGATGGCACACAATTATAAAAATAAAACACAATAAAAAACAAAGCTTCAAACAAAATAAATTAAAAATAAATAATAAAAACCCTAGATAAAAACTTACTTCTTAGTTGCTGAAGCGGAGCTCTGTTAAACAAGTCCGCTCGCTTCAAGCGGTAACTAGAAAGTGGTGAAATATATACAACGGGTTGTTCGTTCTGCGTCGGTCCGCGGCGTCTCGGTACACGCCTTCCTCACAGCAAACCTCTTGGGGTTGTCCGGGTGGGCGAGTGTTGGTGCTACGCCGTTGTACGGGATCCTGTCGATGTTCAAAGGGATGCTTGCCACTCCACGGGTGATGGCGGTAGTGGTGATACTGGTTGTGGTGGGAAAGGCGGTCGCTGTAGGAACTGGCGGAGTAGGTGTCGGTTTCGTAATCGCTGTCGTCGTTGTTCATTCCCTCCTTACTGTTGCCGCAGGTGCTGCTCTCGGCGTCGTCGTCTGTTCTTTTCTGTTATGGCGCCGCCCATGCAAAGCTGTGGCATCGCCGTCGGCGTCGGTGTCGGACGGCTTTGGACTAGGCAAAGCGCCAAAGCATCGGCGTCGTCATGCTGCCTCGGGCTCAGAGAAGTGCCGAGGTCTTCTTTGATGGGGCCCCGGGCTAGGAAAAGCGCTAGGGTCTTCCGATGGTTTCTCAGGCTAGGAGAAGCGCTAAGATCTCGACTGTTTCTCTACTAGGCTAGGAGAAGTGCTAGATGATTGAATCCAGTGACGGTCTGATCAAAATGCAGCTTGTTTTATACTTACTCTTGAGGATGTTGGGGCGCTCTGTAGCCAATCAGCGTTCTCGATTTTTGTCTTGGGGATTGTGGTCATTGCAAAGGGAGCAAGTCGTGTTAAGGTATATATGCAGGTGTTGTTACCGCGCGCCCCGATGTACATTGTCAAGAGGCAAGGTCGGTGACATCCTCGAGGATGTAGTCGTAGAGGATGGAGTGGTGTATGTTGTTGGCAGCTGGCGGTGGTTGCTGTGAGGCTAGTCGTAGGTCGTCTATATGAATTTTAGTTTTTAGTCCTCCCTCAATCTGCAGTCAATAGTTTGTGGGACCGGCTTGTCTGAGGATGGTGTGAGGCCCTGTCCATTTTGCTTCGAACCTGGATCTGGTGGTCGGGTGTGCTCTGGCTATAACTTGATCGCCGATTGTTAGTTAAATTAGCTCTGCTTCTTCGTCGGTGTATTTCCTTTTAAAATCTTAGATCTTTAGTGTGTATTCTGCGAATGCGTTGCTGGCGATCTTCTCCATGGTAATTTGCTGGAACTCCGCCCTAGTCTCTGTGTCTTGACAGCTTGTAACCCAAGAGAGCTTGGCTCGGCGTGGTCCCAGTGGCAGCGTTTTTGCGTGTCCTTAAGGCGAACAGGATATCGGAAATGGTGGTGTTCTATAACTCGCGTGGGTTACCTGTAGTGAATATTCTTAACATCCTTTTTAGTTCTTGATTCCGTGTCTCGACGGGATTGGCTCGGGGGTGCCATATCGGTGTGGTCCAGTGATGATTGTTCTAGCCGCGTAATGCTCTGTCAAATCGGTTAAAATGAAAATTCCTTCCGTTGTCGGACAGTACGGCCTTTGGGTAATCAAATCGTTGGAACACTTCCTTCCCTAGGCAGCCGATGATCGTGGCAGCGGTAGCTTCGATTACTGGGAAACCTTCAACCCATCGACTGAAAAGATCTGTGGTTGGTACATAAGGACCCATGACGTCGATCGAGATTACTTCCCACGGATAGGTGGGTTTGTGTGGCCGTATGGGAGCTTTATGTTGCAAGGCCCCTCTTTTTGTAGCGGAACAGACCCAGCATTGTCGCACGTAAGCCCTAACTGCGACGCCTACCTTGGGCCAGAAGTATCGTTCGCTCAGTACCCTGTAAGTTTTGTCGCCGCCAAGGTGTCCGGCAAGTGTGGTGTCGCCATCTTGTATTGCGGGCAGTGCTAATTGGCGGTTTCAGACTGCCCCTCTTTGGTATAGGTATCTGTCTTCTACGATGCAGTCGTGTCCTTTGACGTGTAGTATTTACCAAGTACTGATCAATCGGCCAATGGCAGCGTTGTTTCTCTGGGCAGCTTTCACTTGGTCGGAGAGTTCGGCGAGTTGTATATTAGCTACTTGTATTCCACTGGTGTGTTTGGGCAGTAGCATACTGTTTTCGTCGATGGAGTCCTCGGGAATTTTGTTATTGTTTGGATGGCGGGAAAGGTGATCAAGCAGCTCGTTTCGTCTTCTCGGACAGTGCCCAATATCGAAGTTAAATTTTTGTACTATTATCCAAAAGCATTATCTATACAAAACAGCAGACGTAAGTCTGGCTACGATATGCATGGCATGAAAATCCGAAATAATTTTATCAGAAAACAGCTTGAAACCTGGTTGGTCGCGACAATCTGTAAAACTGCTTGGAAACCCAAACCCAACCCAGATGTAGTGGGAAAAGGCTATTTAACACCCAGCGGTGATAAGACAAGTCAGTCCACACTTGATGCACGTCGAAGCTACGACACTTTTAACCAGAAATCTACGCGCCAAATAAACAAAGTTTAGAATATATCAAATTTATGTTATAGTGAAAATAGTGCTACATAAAAAAAATAGTGTTAAGAATATATGAAAAGTTTTTGCCGTTTTTTTCAGAAAACGTGAGTAGAAATTGGATAATTAATTTAAATTAAATATTTATAATCATATAGGGCTTCTAATCGGATTCTGGAAAAATTCTAATTGGATTCTAATCTAATTCTAATTCTGGTGCAATTCGAATTGAGTTTTAATCAAATTCTAATTGGCTTCTGGTACAATTCTAATCTGCGTCCAAAGCATTTAAGGGAAGAGATTCAAATCATATGCAGAGAAATATAAAGTAAAGAAGCACGAGGTGATTTTTGGAAAACAAGGAATAACTGTACTCAAATATTGGTTCAACTAAGCAGAGCATTGGTGTACGATGGTAGACAACAAGAGGGTGTTGATTCACAACACGAAACAACATCAGTAGATCACAGGTCAGATCTACTTAATTTTAAGATATTTTTTATTTAAATTTTAATACTAAATTTATTCAATTTATCCAAAACTTGTAAAAAAGTCAACAAAAAACATTGCATACGTTAAACTTACGTAATAAACCATAAAGAGGTCTCGAACGTTCCAGATTTTTTTGTAAAGATGTTTTTGGTGAGTTTATTTTAAATTAAAAGAATATAAATTTTTGGATAAATAATCCACATAATATTAATTGATTGAAGGGTGTATTCAAAGAATTTTTAAAATTGTGGAGTGTAAATACTATTTCCTTTCATTATATGAAATTAATTGACTTCATCTTATCAATTCAAATAGGTAATCAAAAAGGGGTGAAAAAGACAATTGATCATCGTAACGTTGTGCACTCTGTGTAGAAAAAAAAGTGCTAGTCGTGGCATACTAAAATTAAAAGATTAAATTGTAAAGAAACAGTACTGCGTTATCATATCAATATATATAAATATATTGCTGTAATTATGGGATTAATTTAAGGGTAGGTTAAGTCATTGGGGTCGTAGAATAAACAAGGAAAACTCCCAAGTAACATAAACATATAATTATAGATATTAGAAGAGTAAATGGGTTAATATAAATATTATTAGTTGCGAGCACACTGTATATAGCAGTACAAACGAGTAAAACACATATCCAAGAGTAGCTACTAGCAAAGATTAGAATTTAAAAATGTAACGAAACGCAATAAAATTAAATCAGTGAAAAACCTGCATGAATCGGCTAGACAAACATTCAAAAAATGTGTTAAGATAGCATCGTAAACGCACGCAGAATTATGCATTATTTAAAAGCGTACGTGATCTAAAAGTATCACAGTTGTTCGAAAATCCAATTTATTAGGAAATAAACAAACACCAAATTTATTCGATTTAGATTAGAATAAGGCCAACAAACAATACTACGTGATCGATATGAACGAAAATTTCTGGGATTTCTGAAGTAGATGTAAGGTACAACATTTAAATTACGTGACCTAGAGCACCGCGCCATGCAATTAAAATACATACAATTGGTAAACTTTCTAAAATAACAAGTGATAATACGCTTGGAATCGCCTAGCACGTGATAATACGCTTGGATCGCCTAGCACGTGAAGCCAACGAATCACAAACAATAGAGGAACGATCCTATAAATATCTTGACAATTGAATATCGAGTTAGTATATTTTGAAACTGGGCAATTACTATATAATACTATATAATAAATTAAATTAACAGTAAAATTCTAGAGTGTATAATTGTGCAAAAAGTGCCGTACTTCTGAGACGTAAGTAGATAAGATTTAGGAAATTATACCATTTCTAATGATAAATAAAACAGGACTTTCAATTACCACTACAATTACCATTTCAATTACCATTACAATTACCATCTCAGTTACCATCTCAATTATCATCTCAATTACAATCTGAATAACATCCGAAAAACTACCATTACAATTTTAAATTACAATCAAGATAATGTTACGATTCCTGTTATAACATTTAAATTACGAGCTATTACGATCAGAAGTACAATTTTGGAGAATGCTGCCTGTACAAGCAAATTGCTGGTAAATATTCTATTGCGGAAATGAAAAACCTTTCATTGGAATAAACGCACCAATAACGATTTGGATATCGACTTCAATTCTTTGGAACACCTACAAAACCAATTCAGGTTAGAGATTTTGATATAATTTACTTTTTGAACTGTTTTATCTCAAATATTTTGGATATGATTTATTTTTAAACTGTTATCTCAATAATAATTTAAAGTGTTAGAGCCGACAAATTGGGGTTCTTGTGTAAATTTATGAAAATACATAGACATCTTGAAACGTTTCAGTAGGTCTTTAAAGGTAAATAAAAAAAAGCTCGTTTTGCTGGCATGATTTTCTAAAAATTTGACAGATGTACATGATTTAAAAAGGGAGAAGATATTTAAAAGGGTTGTAAATATTCATTCATTATACGGTGTATTGTAGAAGTGCTTTATTTAATTGAATCAGCTAGTCGAGGCAAAAGAAAATTATAAATTAACATTTTCACAACAGCTTGAGTGGTATTGGGGCGAATATCACAGCATAAAATATGTGCGCCCAATCCGGGGGGCGAATTTAACAAGAATATCACAGCAATATATATATATATATAGTAGGGTAGCTAAGCCGGTTTGGCAACAGAGATCCACAGCAAGATATGTATACGCCGGTTCGAGAACAATATGAACAGCTAAGCCGCTTTGGGAAACAAAACGTGCAGCAAGATATGTATACGCCGCTTTGAGAACAAAATTGTCTTTGTGTGTAAATTTGTTGCGTCGGGGGGTCGTTAGGTCTTTGGGGTGTGCGTTCGGCGGGGTCGTTAGATTTTTGTCGTGGGGTGGTGCGCGTGCGCTGGGGTGGAGATATTTTCTTAAGAAATTTTTTTAGCAGCGTTCCCGACGTTAAATATTAAATATTAAATTTTAAAAAAATGTTGTGTGTGTAGAAAATGGAGTTCACGTGTTGGTTCGTATTTTTCTGGGGTAGGTTAAGCTAAAAATTAAAACGCCGCGGTGAAGAATTTTTTAATATTAGGCAAACGCGTTCAAGTGGTAAAGAGTGTTTTAACTCTCCTCATAAGCTGCGTTTTGTACGAAGTAGAAAATAAAATTAAGAAAGTATACGAAATGTTATATGATGGAGGTCAAATTTTAAACGTTTGCAGGTAAAATCTTGTAAAAAAGAAGTCGTTCACTTCTCGCAATTTCAATGTCACGTTAAAATACTAAGAATTTGCATGCAGTCGAATATAACCTCGTGTTTGGAATTATAAATCTCTGGTAATATATGTAAATCACGTCGACATTCGACTTTTAATATAATGTATTTAATTAACATAAGGTGTGTTGCAAAAACATTTCAAGACAAGTATGTCGTATATTCCTTTTGGTTACATCATCCCAAAATAATTTATACAAGTACACTGAACTTGCAGTCGGATCTAACGTATAATCTTTTAATTATGAATTTAAAATATATGCAAATTATACCACTTTTTATCACGATTTATTTGACTCTCAAATTATTTGATTTGATCTTATATCAAGGATTTCTTGTTTATGTATTAACTTTTACAACTCAAGGTGTAGCATCAAGGTTTTTACGTCACTCTCAAACTATAGAACTTTTTAAAAAATAGCTTTCTTTAGCACCAATATCATTTAGAAAATATGTGTTTCATTAACATATACTTATTTATTAAATATTTCCTACCAAAATTTATTCAAAAAATTTAAAAGTTTTTCATTTTCATGTACATATAGGTAAAATCACCACTTTGCTATGCTCTCGGCTACCTAGTTCCGGCTACTTTTCCAAGGTCGTTGTGACGTCATAGCCCTTTATAAATATAGAGCAATGTAATACTATTCTAAAATTCTAAAAAAAGTCTTTATTACTAACCACAAATACATACAGCTTGTAGAACGCAAATGTATCTAAGTCAGTCCATCGGCACATAAAATAATCTTTTAATCCTTTCCTCTTTCTCTAATAAGATGTTCTTTGTCTAACACATCTTTGTATTGTTTGCGTATTGTCGCAGTGTTTTCCATTTAGTCAAACTTTCGCCTTTTTGCATCTATTTCCTCTAATTCCAGCTGTTTTTTTCTTCCACTTACAGCGTAAGGCGTGCATAATTGGGCAATTTCCTGCAGCGTCAACGGAGAGAGTTTACTGCCAATATTTACGCGTTGTCGTACAACCTCTGGGCGAATGTTAGGCGTACTTATCAACCCCGATACCGAAATGATTATTTCTTTTGGCATTGTAGAATATGGTGTAACAGATTGTGTAAAATATGTTACCTGCTTTAATGTAGCACTTGTGTAAGGTTTTTATTTTATCTTGGCTGTCTTCCTACTCTACTATCTCCAAATAATTTACAGATAAATAGTTAAAATTAAAAGCTGAAAGCACATACTTTATCAGTTTTTCCCTTTTCTCTGGTTTTTCTGACAACTTAATTTGCAAGCCCGTCAATTTTTTGTATTGCCGTTCCCCCAATACATGTACTGTAGCAGGTTATTATACACTAAACAGCAGCTATTTTGTAACTTGTCCGATAACTTACTCCAAATTTTGGCAAGTGGTACCGAGTACATTGACGCCTTTAGGAAGTATAACTTACTATCTTCCAATAACGCTAAACAGTCTTTTAAGGGATTATACACCCGTTCCGCACTGACATAGCTTCCAATTGTACAGTTGTATATTGTCGCTTCCAATTGCGTAATACCATGTTCTTTGGTCAAAGTAGACGTGAATGTTGCTCTTAAACGTGCATCTGGACAACGTAAAAAATCTAGTATATAATTTCCAAGTTGTTTACTAACACCAGGATTTGTTATCTGACACACAAATTTGTGGTATATCTTAATTCTTGCATTGGTTGTTAGCCATGCTAAACAATCGAATTTATATTAAAATTAAGTTTAAACGTCTCCATGCTTGACATTAAATATTTTAAATTTTGTTATGTATAATGCCAGAATATAAATTTTAGAATAGTATTACATTGTTCTTTATTTATAAAATGCTATGACGTCACAACGACCTTGGAAAAGTAGCCGAAACTAGGTAGCCGAGAGCATAGCGAAGTGGTGATTTTACCTATATGAAGAATTTTGTTACGTTAAGTAAAAACGTACAAGAATTTTTAGCTTTCCTCAAAAGCTGTACTTTGTATGAAGTAGCGAATAACATTTAGAAGATATACGAAATGTGATATAATGGATCTAATTATAAAGTCTGCATGTAAAATCTTGTGAAAACAAGTTGTTCGTTTCTCACAATTTCAATACCAAGATAAAATAACAAGAATTCGCAGTCGAATATAACCTCGTGTTTTTTTTATTGAAATTATAGCTCTCTGGTAATATATATGCAAATCATGCCGACATTCAACTTTTAATATAATGGATTTAATTAACATAAGATGTGTTGCAAAAACATGTTAAGACAGGTATGTCGTATATTTTGTTCTTGATTACATCACCCCAAAATAATTTATACAATTACACTGAACTTGCAGTCGGATCTAACATATAATCTTGAGATTTTATTATATTTAATTATACCCGTATGAATTTAAAATATATGCAAATTATATCACCTTTCATCGCGATTTATTTGCTTCTCAAATAAAAAAATTAATTTGATCTTATATCAAGGTGTTCTTGCTTACATTTATCAATTTCAATATATTTAAATATTTAATATGTGTGTATATGTAAAAAAACATGTTAAGACAGGTCACTCGTTATTTTATTCATTATTGCATCACCTAAATAATTTATACAACTACACTGAACTCGTACCCGGATCTAAAATATAACCTTTAAATGTATGCAAATAATGTCGTTATTTAAAACGTGGTGAAGAATTTGGATGGCGATGTACTCATTCTCAAATGCGGAATGGGATTCCATAAGGTTTCTGAACGGGGGCTTTGCACCCATTAGGTGATTGAATACTTCAGAGATTTTTAGGTTAAGCAAAAA